>CM065052.1:162685125-163010125 GCA_032883995.1 Coronaproctus castanopsis
ATTGTTATTTATTATTTAATCTTAAACGAACTTAATATATATAAAAACTTGTAGAAATTTTCACCTTATAATTTACGTACACCTCTTTTTTTCTATATTATTTTTTTTATATTGTAATGTATATCAATCCTGTCACAGTAATTTTCATATATTACACATGCAAATCATGCAATAAAAATTTTGTTTTACACCACACAATAAAAAATCAATATAAAAATTAGAGATAAAATAATAATAGTAATAGTAAAATATTAGCTATAATAAATAAGAGTAAACCCTTAAAGAAAATCTAGTGGAATGCAAAAGGAAACCACCACTATTCATTTTCCCCCCAGTAATGACATATAAAAGAAATCATACTATTTCCGCATCCATGGAATACAGCCTGACAAGTAGATTAATCAATAGACGGTAATTTGCAGTAATGCATATTGGAGTTCCCGTGTATCCCGCTTGCTTGCACTGAACTTTGCAGGAGGGAACATACATGCCAAAGGTAATTTAAATAATAAAAGAACGAAACGTACCGAATTGGTACCTGGAATGTTATGTGGAAAATTTGAAAACCTTAAACAAGAAATGACTAGAATGAAGATAAACATTTTAGGTGTCAGTGAAATCAAATGGTTAGAAAGTTGTGATACAAGTAGCGCAGAACATAGATTTAATTTACACCGGATCACCTAAGGTTAATACAGGAGTTGGATTTCAGTTAAGTAAAAACATAAGGAATAAAGTTAAAAACATATGGGCTTACAACAGAATTATTGTAATTCAAATTTCAGTAATGCCCAAAGATGTGACACCTATGCCAACTTCAAATTACACGGATGATGAAATAGAAGAATTTATGAACAAATTGAAGAATTTATTACAAGCATCAACGGTCCAGATAATTTGATATTATTAGGTGATTGGAACGTTGTGGCAAGAGAAGAAGAAACAAAGAACATTGCAAGTAAATATTGACTTGGAACAAGAAATGAAAATGGAAAACGTCTTATAGAATTCTGCATCAGTAATAATCTTATGAATACGTTATTTGACCAACCGAAAAGACGAAGATATACCCGTAAGACACCAGTAGATACAGGAAAATATCATCCGGATTATATTTTACAATAAATACCCGAACCAAGTTAAAATGTGTAAAAGCTATCCTGGATATACAATCAGATTATAATTCAGTAATAATGACAAGTAAATTAAACTTAAGAAAGGTATTAATAAACAAACTACAAAAGAGATGGAATGTGTACGAACTCAACAATTATAAATCATCGAAGAATAAAATGTTCAAAGAAGAAACAAATAAGATAATTACCCTTCAAATAACAAGTATAACATAACATTAACGACAAATGGGAATATAGCAAAGAGAAAATACATTTTCTAGCGGAGAAACAAATCGTAGAGAAAAAAGATTGCATAAAACCTTGAATAATAGATGAAATTTTGAATTTAATGGCATTGAGAAGACAACTTAAAATTAACAACAACAAAAATATATTTGCATAAGTTATAAATATAAAAGAAAATATAACATGGGGTACAAACATTGTGTAACGGGGATTACCACAACAACACAGTAAGAATATAAAGAATAAGAGAAAACAAAACGTTAAATGCTGCAGAAAAAAAGCAAATAAAAACCTACGGCTAGAAAATAAACACGTTGGAATACATGAAACGAAGTAATCGTAATTGGCAATCGAGGAGACGAGTACATTGTTTTGGTGTGAGCATTTAATAAAAAAAGTCAGTCGATAGCTTTAGAACAAAATCTCTAATATAGGGTAGGTCAGTAGCTTCGTGCATGCTGTCGATTCTGGCACAGCGAGGTGCATTGAGAATATATCTGAGGCATCTGTTTTGAATGACTTGTAATTTTTTAAAGGACGTTTTTGATATAGAACTCCAGGAAGGACAAGCGTAGCAAAGTATTCGACGAATTAGTGCTTTGTAGAGGATTATCTTGGTGTTAATGTTGAGGAAGAATTTTTATAAAGAATACCTGCGTGCCAAGTTGTATCGAATGGTTTAGCAACGTGAAATAATACCATGCCGGTATGCTTATTTAAGTTGAAATTATGGGTAATTGCGTCGGTTATTTTGCATATTTGTTGGGTTGTAGAGTGATGAGAGCGAAAGCCGAATTTAAAGTTTGGAAATATGTTATTGTTGTCAACATGGGATAATAATCTAACATAAATCACCTTTTCAGCAACTTTACTTAGGTTTGTTGAAAACCTGCGAAGGATCCTTTCTGTGTTTGGGCAAGGCGAAGTTTCCAACTTTGCGGAAAGTATCCCAGTTTAAATACACCGTTTATTATGTTTGAGAATACAACAATGGCGGAATGAGGGAGTTTCTTGATTATAAGTAATGATATATTATCAGGGCCTACCGAGTACTTTAATTTCGTTTTTTTTTTTTTTTATGATATTGGATATTTCTAGTAAATGACGTTAACACAATTTTGGGTAGTATGTAGATACATCTTAGTAGTGTGTAGTTCGAACCTCAGACTTGACTTTCTTGCGCAGAAAGTTTGGAGGCTAATTGTAAGTTCTGTCTGTGAATTTTGAAGTAGTGAGGACCTCTGCTTTTTCTATGTCAGTGGAAACATAGTCACTTGAGGAGGGGTTGCAGAGGGGCGGAAGAGACTTATTGCGGTGTGTAAGGTTTTTAGTCGCCTTCCAAAGACTATTATCCTTGGGGCTCAGCGCTGAGAGGAATTTGTTGTATCATTTTTGTGGTTTTTGAGGCAGTGACAAAGAGTTTTGGTCAAAAGAGTCAATAGCTGCTTTAAAAAAGAAGCGACTGGTCGGCCATAATGCTTGGTGCAACAATCGTCTGATGTAATTTTTGAATCTGATGAGTGCAAGTAGGTAAGACGGTAAATTAGATGTAGTTGAACAAACAGTGGTCTTTTTAGGGATATGCCGGACAGAATTAGTTCGACACGGTCACTTAAGGTTTTGTCAATGTCAGCGGGATCGCATATGTCAGTGTGAACTTAAAGAAGAAACAAAATATATAGAAAAGTGAAAGAGAAAGATGGATAGAACTGGAGTGTAATGGAATAGATGAAAATTTTTAAAAACGATACACAGAAAAAGCCTTTAAGAAAAAAAAATGACAGTTCGCAAATAGAAGTAAAAATAAAAACAATGGTAAAACACTAACCCCGAGGAAATACGAAATGAGTGGAAAAATATGTTGAAAAGCTTTACACAATGACGAACTATTACATCCTTTGGTTCTAGAAACAGATGAAGTAGACAAAATGAACATAAGCCCTTATATTTTAAGAGAGGAATTTGGTAAAGCTTTAGAAAAATTAGGAACCAGAAAGACGCCTGGAGTAGATGAAATACCAGCAAAATTGATACAAAATCTTAGAAGTAAAACAAAAAGTACGATATTTATGTTAATGAAGGAAATACATGAGGCAGGAAATATTCCCATGGAATTTATGAATGTTTCCATGGTGGCAATTCCGAAAAAATATAACAAATAGAACATAAAATATGTTATCATCGTCATTATCAGTCTTAGCTTTAATTCTATATAGAATATTATTTTTCCACTCCGGACTTAGCCGTTGGAGCAAGCATATTTTAAAAAGAAAATTTGTGAGTATAAAGATGTAGGGAAGTAGTATGCTTAATAAGTAACTGTGTGTAAGTATTGTGTAGCTGAAACAGAAAAAGAGAAAAAAAAAGGTACATGTATAATAATAAGCGTGTAGTTCCCTGCAGAGTGTAACTTAAATATCGAATTGGTTAGGTGATGAAAAATAACATAGTCCCCTAGACCATCAAAATGTGCCTATAAAATTAGTTTGTATAAAAATAAGACAAATATTACAAACAGATATAAAATTACAAAATAAAAAGAATACATACTGTAACAGAGTAATACTTAAATATAGACATTAGCTATTATAATAAATAAAATTGAACAAGTTTATGAATAAAATTGAGTAAGTTTACAAGATTAGCAGTTAACCATGACGTTTAAATTCTTCATTATAGATCGAATACCTTACGCTTTTATTCCTTCAATATATCTGTATAAATTATTCTTAATTAAATTAAAATTTATTGTGCGTAATCTCATCAGCAAACTGTGCAAAAATACATTCTTGTTAGTAGTTAAAGGGAATACTGATGATAAATTAAAACTATATCTAGAACGGATAGTAATGATGGCGGGGGGGGGGGAAATCGAACAGTGTTTGTCTAACATTATCAACAGCGCCCGTTAAACAACAAGCGCAATAAGGGTCATTTGTAAGTCTGAACCTATGTAGATAGGTGCCAAACTTACCGTTGTAAGAACCTGTGTATTATAAAAATTAATATAAAATTTTTTAAATTTTAACCTATACGCTATATATGACCAAAATCCGTATGTTTTCCTGATGACAATGTCCCATCTTTTCGGCCATTTTTTCACTAAGAGCTCATTAATGTGACGCTTGAATAATTTAGTCCCAGTGTACCGTATTTTGTTAATAGAATCATCTAAAAACTTGGAATTATGTCATCGAGAACAGACACCAACAACCAGTCTATGTTCTTCTGTGGTAGCCCTGTCAGTTATATATAGATCTAGTGGCAACACATCACAGATTACACAGACAGCTGAAGTAGATAATATCTCATAAAGTGAAACAATCCTAAGCGAAAATTAACGCTGTTGCTGATTTGCGAGATTAAGAATCCTTTTGTTCATATAAACAACTGAACCACATCCATACAAAGATTGAACCAACCTTTTATAAAGAATGATACGCTGCCTGAATTTTAAGCCACAAACATTTTTTTGGATTGTTTATGACATAATAGAGAACATTTAGATGAAGTGTATTTAAAGTCGGGAAGAAATGTTAGCTTCTCATCAATAAATGATACCGAAGATTTCAAATTAACAGTATATGTTCTATTCTTGTTCCAGAAACACGTTCTAAGTCTTTAACCTTATTAACTCTAGTTTACTATCACCAAAAACGGCAAACCTACACTTAGCAACAGAGAAAGTTAGACCAAGCTCAGCAACCGCAACTTTTAAATATTTAGAAATATGGGAAATTTGAAAAATAATGATTCTTCACTTGAAACACCATACTACATAATGTAGGCCTAAGCTTAACAAATTCATTATGGGATTTCTCAATCCGGATTTCTCAATCCGGATTTCTATTGCTCGTATGTTCATTTATGTTGCTATTCAGGTACTCGATATGTTATCACATATGCTAAACATTTTAAGCATAATTCTTTACAGACGTATAGAAAATAAAATAGAAAGTAATTTAACGTCATTACGTTTGATCATTGAGAAAACGTTGGAGATAAACAAAGCAGTATACATAGACACTTTATTGGTATGGAAAGGGCGTTTTGATAATGTAAATTGGAATATACTATCTAAAATTTTCAACGACTTGCACATAGATTATAAAGATAGACGATTACTATTTCAACTATATATGAATCAACAAGTAATAATAAATAGTAAGACCCTAGCTAAAGTTAAAAATGGAGTTATTCCGTCTGTCATTAATTCTTTACAGCATATATATGTATATATATATATATATATATATATATATATATATATATATATATATATATATATATATATATATATATATATATATATATATAAAGTTGAATATATTGGAGAGTAGTGATTTTATTAATTAATTATAAACGAACAAAATAAAACACAATCACTAAAAGTTTTTAATCGCGAAGCTTTTCGACCGTTACGTCATTTTCAAGCGCGAACTAAAATTATTACGACCGTTACGTCATTTTATTAAAAAAGATGTAATAATATTAGTTCGCGCTTGAAAATGACGTAACGGTCGAAAAGCTTCGCAATTAAAAACTTTTAGTGATTGTGTTTTATTTTGTTCGTTTATAATTAATTATATATATATATATATATATATATATATATATATATATAAAAGCAGTAATGAAAATATTTTTGGAAAATAGAAAATCCTGATTCGACATTAATGGTCAGGGGTACAATTCAATACGGTACGCAGATGATATAGTATTAATAGCAACAATCTATTACTTATATGAACTGTTAATTGAAAAATGTTAAATGTAAATAAATTTGAATAAAACTAAAATAGCGTTATGCTTAAGATGAAAAAGAGATATGAATGTATTTTTAGACAAACAAAGAATGCCACAAGTACAAGGATTTTGCTACTTGCAAGTCTAACCACAACGAGCGGAAGGAACGAAAAGAAAATTACAAAAAGGATAATAAAAAGAAGACCTTACTTTCAAAAATATTTCAAGACCTTACTTTCAAAAATATTTCATTCTATACATAAGAAAACTATTTATCAAAACTTACGTTTGATGTGTCTGCGAAACTTGGATTATTTTAGAGGAGTCGAAATTACAGGTTTTCGAATTATGACGCTACAGAAAAATGTTGAAAATATCTTAGACGAAGAAAATCAAAAACAAGGACGTACTTCAAAGAGTGGAAAAGAAGACGACATTAATGTCGGTAATAAAAAATCGAAGAAGTCACTTATTAAGACATTCCTCCTGGATCACAAACTTAATTGAAGGTAAAATAAACGAAAAGACAAAGAATAAAATTTATAGAAAGAATACCAAAGAAAAGAAAATATGCTGAAATTAAAAAGATTGGCCTACGAACATAATGGTTGAAGAGATAAAGAAGATGAACTTTAATAAATTAATAGCACTTTTCACCGTTACATTAATCATTTTTATGCCGATCGTAGATTGTTACTTCGAAGTAATTAGTTAATAACATTATTTCGATTTTAATTTCTCCAAATAAAAGAAACTCACACTTGGATTAAGTGGCCGATAGAACATCGGTGTTGAAAGCGAACACGGTTGATCATCGTCCATAGAACTGTAGAACCATTGTAAAACTCGACCGTCGAACTGTAACATATTAAATATCATTAATAATTATTTACCTATTATATAAACTTTCTAACAATTCAGCTCCGAGTAAACATATACTAACAGCTGTGAAATGTATAACAAGTTCGGCGATGGATATTATATGTATATATGTGCCTGTTTATGTGTATATGTATTTACTCTTTATACAACATTAATGTCGCCGCTCGTAAAAATTAACTTTTTAAAACTGATGGAAACGTGCGTTACAACAACAATAATATGTTATTTATTAAAGAACACGGGCATTAATAATTATCTCAATAAAGCTCCATGTTGTGAAAAAGTGCATAGTGATGCGGAAAAATAATCTTCCGAATAAAACGGACCGGTCATTACTTTCCAAAACGACTGACATTATAAACATATTCGGACCACGTTAAAAGACCGCGCCGTATTACGTAATAAAAATAATAATGACATTGAAAATCGATGTATAAAATACGAATCATAGTTTAGAACATAACAATGATCACCTTCGTAATAATAATGATGCAAGCATTTGTAGTGGTAGTGTAAAAATTGCATCAGTAGTACCGCGTCTCTTATAATGGTCGTCATATTACCAAACATCGTGATTAACCTATTGTACGTTATTTTTTTGAAAATCAAGTAGGCTACTATTCAAGGCACTACTTATGTATAATACAGGTTAGAGGTTATAAGGAGCTGGTACTACCTTCTCCGTGATAATTAAAATTCAAGTGATGATGATAATAAACAACTTTATACCGCGAGCTGAGATTGAATCCTCGGCTGTAGTCCTCTACTAACTACGCCATCGCGGCAAATTTTCTCTCTCTCTCTCTCTCTTTCCCTCCATATATAAAATCAATTGAAAATTAGTTAAATCACTAATATTTATTTTCTTAAAGAAAACACAAAGCTTTTCGGTATTTACGCCATTATCAAGTGAACCATTTTAAAACATCAAAATTTTAAAAATATAAATTAAATATAATTACTTAAAAATATGCGATGGTGATTGTGAAAATATGATCCAAAAATGGTGTCTGCTTCTGTTCTGTCTATTTTTTGATTTGTTGAAATTTAATAACAATATATTTGTTTATTAATTTTGTTTTTTTATATTAATTTTTTCTTCAATACTATTTTCCGGATTCTGTAAAAGTTGTGTACTGGTGGAATTTTAAATTTTTCATTAACTCAGATTTTTAATATTTATTTTCATTTTACTTGTAAAATTATGTTTTTTAAAAAAATTTTTGCGTTCGTATATTTTTATATTTTATATTTTACTTTTGGACATCATACATCGCAACAGTTAATGAAAAATTTAAAATTCCACCAGTACAAATGTGCCACGCCCAAAAATAAAATCTGCGACAACGACTAAAAAGTACAGACTAACGTGTTACATTTAGCTATCCACGAATAAAATTAGTGGAAGAAGAAAAACGTATATTTCATATTAATAAATCGTTCAAAAGAATTGCTATAATTACCGATCACTGTAATTAGATCGTTTTCGTGTGTAACATTGTGATGATCGGGGCACTTAGCAGGTAACAAACGATTTAGACTTAAAAGATCACAGAAGATGCGTTTCGCACGGTTGAAATTAAATATTTCGAGAATAAAATCATAAATCTTATATCAATTAATGATAAACATTAAATCAGTTAAGTTTAAGTTGTTTTCAAACAATAATAAAATGAGAAAATGTATTCATTACGAAAATTTATACGTGCGATACGAGATTTAGGTAAATAATATTTGAGGAAGTTATATTTTTAAAAAATATAATTTTATTTAAAAAAATTACATTAATAAAAAATGATTTACGTATAAGATATATACGTAATCATATTAATAATCAACAAATAAAAGTAATTTTTATCAAACCTACATATTTTCAATCTTCATAATTTATAATTGCGTTAAAAATGGAAATTTTTCAATAAATTTCGTCAAGTGTATTTCGCTTTTTAATTTTTAAAATTTGGCTAACATTAACAAAACGTCTAGAAGTACGCACCGTATAAAAAATGTTTACCGAACAATCGATATCACAAAAAAAAATTATAAACCTCGTTTATGCAAAACAAAATTTTTATACTTACTCCGACGCTATATAATTCGTTCCTTATTGGATGCCAGCTAACATCACGTATACAAGACATACTATCGCTATTTACACTCTTCACAAAGTTCGTCAAAATATCGTAGACTAAATAGAAAACAATCGTATATTTAATAATTAAAATAGATTAAAATAGAGTTCTAATGAAAAAAAATTAATTAAAAAAAAATAAATCAATTAACGAATTTATCGCGGCTATCTTTTTCTTCGTGTCATTAACGTTGCAACCTACATCCCTAATTTCAGTAGTCGTCGTCATTAGCTTTTCAATGGTTTCCAATCCTGTCAACGGTTTTATATTTTGCGATTCTGTTGTTTTCTTTCTGTAGGTCCCCTTCGACTTGTTCTTAAATTATTAATTTTACCAGCTCGCACTTGTTTTTCCTAATTATCTGTCCGAATAACGTATTTAACGTTTCCTTTAACACGCCGAAAAGAACGTTCCACGCAAAATGCGCGATCCTTCTCGTTATAGGATGCTACCATAACTAAAATGGATAAAATGAATCTCTCGTGTGCATACTATAAACGTGGGACACGCGGTTTGCGTTTCAACGCAGTCTTACCAACTGCGTTATTCAAAAAACAAAACAGTCTGTCTTTTCTAAAGGCATATGTATGTTTCAAAAAAAATTTGACCGTATCCTCTGCGCCATGTAAGAGAATGTCATAAACATACTTCTTTGCTCGGTTCTTATATACTAATTGCTCGAGTTACTTTTTTTTTTTAAAAGCTATTTTTACATATATAGTTCTGTGTTCGATTTCTATTCATTTACCCTATTGCTTATATTTGAATTGTTGTACTCGCTTAATTTCTTCGCCGTTGATGTCAATTTTTGCTCGTCATTGTTCCACCCAGCTTATTATCGTCAATTTCGTTTTATTTTCATTGATAAGGATAGATTGAATATAATTTCTATAAATGTTTAATATAATAATAGAAAAACATCATCACGATTAAATTCAAATTCTGCCATGTTATTAATTCCATAAGTAACTTTTAATTTCTCAATCTTAATCAGCTCGTAATTAAATATCCAACCTCTGGAAAGTGCACTAGAAAATATTTCTACACTCGAAGACAATAAAAAAAAAGTAAAAGAACTACTGGCAAATATAATGGGAACAACGCTTTCGAGGAATCAAATTATATATACGATGAAACCGATGCTATAGATGTAACATTCATCCCTTTAAAACGTAAGGAAAGTTGTTTTTCCCCACCAGCACACAGCTATACACCTACCACTCTGTGAAGAACACCAATATCATCTGTACGTCTTGGGTTAAAATAAACTGAAAGAAACCGTTTTACTTGTTATAACAATTCTATCCCCGATATTAAACACACGTTAACTTATTACGAATATCAATATTCTAACTTCGTAAAATCATACGGTTCTTTATAATTTTTTATAATTGACGCAAATAACCAAGCTGCCGAGCGTCAATAAATAATAATAAACATTCGACTAACTAAATGACTTAAAATGCAAGAAATTAACAAAATAAATAAACAAATATTACGACGTTTAATTAAACTGAATTATTGTTTCTTTATTAATACGATTAATTAAATTACGCTGAAAATAATATTTATCCTACATTGCCTCATAAAACTAAACCAGTTCAAAATTATAACATATGTTGAGAATGGTTATCGGAAAACTTTGAAAAACCTCTATAGTATTTGTAAGCCTTTCTGTAGCATATGATACAGCGACGGGTATGGATTGATCTACAAATTTCTCAAGGTAACTCCGTGCGATACCTCAATACAATAATTTGAAAAATGTGGAATGTAGTGTGATTTTTATTAAAATGAAAATAACAAAAATGATAAGATATTTTCTTTTTTTAATATTTACTCGATAATATAGCCGAAAAAATTTTAGTGATTTTAACTTCCTTTTTGTTGTTTATTTTAATACCAATACACCTTAATAAATGAAATATTGTCAAACTGGATCTTCACCGTGCGCATAGCGGATAAAATAAGCAACAATTGGCGACTACATAATGGTCTCGCACAAAGCTCTGTATTGACGCCGTTATTAATATTAAATCTTTCCCTGAAGTTTGAAAATAAATGTTACCAAAATTGCAATAACGTGCTTCCATTTGAATAAACAACTAGTTTAAATGAAACTTCAAGCAAACTTTGAGGGAAGCACATTATAACGGACATCCCCTACATATTTGGCAGTCAGTTTGAACAGAGCACCTACTTATATTAAGCATGCAGGAAGAGTAGCAACTAAGGAACAGACATCATCCGAAATGTGGGGATCATCAGCAAGTACTTTAAGAACATCAACGCTAGAGCTTGTTTATTCTACTGCCAAATACGCCGTGCCATATGGTTAAATAAAGGTATATAACGTGTCGAATGAAACAATGCGATTAATTACAGGTACAATAAAATAATAAGCAATATCGAACAGCCCCCCGGGTAACACGAAAATCACCAACAAAGAACGAATGGTTACAAACTGGTTCGGACTAAACGTCTGGTCGACAAAACCCGCATGCCTAACAGCTGAAAAATTAAGAGCCGATGATTATGAAAAAGAGGAATGGACGTCGACAAACTGAGACAAACACAAGCTGATAGATGCATGATATAAAATAATCAAAGGCCTTGATCCATACAAGAAGCGGGTACAACTCAACCGCACTCGCAACAGACATGGCAGATGCAGACATATGAAATCAAACTGAGGATTAATTAATAATACGATCTGTGATTGCAGTCACTCGCAACAAACCGTTGAATATTCAAGGACGTTTTAACGGGATTTGAAAAATTTGCTCTCAATGACGCCATCCGCTTTGTTGTCGTTACAGGGAAAGTGCTGATTCGACTCATATAAACGGTAAGGGGAAATCAAATTTTTTTTTTTTAAATAATACTTATTTTCAATATAAAGGAAAAATACTTACTAAAAACTTGTCCATTATCACTTCCAACGTAGATGTAACGTTGACCAGTATTATATTGCGGCGAAAATTTTGATCGTATCAATGTTTTTCTAACTAAATGATTTCTAAATGTTAATACCGACGTATCGCCATCAATTTTTTGGTCATTTTGAACTGAAATCCACGAGTAAATAAATAAATAAATTTTTAAAAAAATTGGTATACACAAACGATATTCAAACGGCTAAAAATTAGTATAAAAAAATCATATATTTATGGTTTAATATTTATAATTATTTAACCATAACCTAACAAACTACTAACTATTTAGAATATTTACTTTTTTTTTTTTTAAATTGAGAGGCCAGACAGGTTAGAAACTGACCACAAAACTCTGCCGCCCTATGAATACTTACTAACTCTTGACGAGTCGATGCCGCCTATATAAAATGCTCCGCCCGCTATCTCATTAGGAAACCGCTGCACTGCATGTACGGTTTTCATCGAAAGGCTAAGGAAGACAACCCTTACAGAAAGCAAAAAATCCGCTGCGCGATTAGGATGTTTATCCAACTCCTAAAGGAAGGTAAACCCTAACAAAAAACCCGGTGAAAGATAACAATAAACCAATACCGTACATTTTTTTACAAAATGCCATGTGAAAAATCATCAGATAATAACAATGTCGCGCTATGGGACAAGCTGGAAACCATGTGTTAGGTAATGGAAGATACCGGTTCGAGTTCCTCTGTGCCTATTTAAGTACAGAATTCTGTTATAAAACATACAAGATTAGAACATGGAATGTGAGATCAAATTTTTTTTTTAAATATATATATATACAAATTGCAATCTGGCTGATGTAGCTAATAAGCAAATGGAATGTAAGCTATGACAGGATGGAAGATGTCATTCAACAATGACACTCCGAACTACCTCTCCAATAATTTAAACCGGGAGGGAAGATCTAGAGGTGTGCGATAGTTCAATCTGCGAGGCCAATTGGCATGATTTAATAAATCTACCGCCAGCTGGTTAGAGTGACCCTCTAACCTGTGCAAGTAATCTCTACTGCAATCCCGAATTACGGTATTTTTAGGTCTTTATGCAAATTTTCATTTCCTATATACCAGGGTGCACCGGCTATTAACCTTAGTATTTTTGATTGAGATCGCTGCACCATTTTGATAGTCGATATTGATGCTGTGTCCCGGAGTGATATGCCATATGTCCACACCGGCTTAATAACTGCTCTGTAAAGCAATAATTTTCACATGAAATCTGGCAAACTAACAAATTTAAAACAATATATGCTAAGATGAAAGTTAGATATGCTCGGATAAGTGACGTTAGCCTTAACGTAATGTTGTAGAAAAATTATAATTACAGAAATATATGCATATAAAATTCGTATAGACTGGATATACTTTTATAAAAAGATATTTAATAAAAAATTTTATTCAGACGACACATAATCATTTATAATTTTTTTGAAAATAAAAGGAATAAATATATGTTGTATTGAGTAGAGAGAATTGAAATTATCAGAATGATCTAGTTGTTGTTATATAAGTTCTATTCTATTCGCATGGTTCAACGCGGAAAGACTGCTTACAACATCACGTCCATTACTTTTATTCATGTCAGCGCTGAATATCATCAATGGTTTGCCGATCCGCAATTACAGGCAGCGTCATTTTTAATTTTCCAACGCGTTAACAATTCATTACATCGACCATTCTCAGTCCGAATGCTATTTAGTTGTACCAATTCTCTTCAGGTTAGGTTAAAATCCCTCATTTTACGATCAAGGTATGTGACCAGTTTCCGTTTGTCTCGATTTGATCGAGTCCATTTTTCTCGCTACTCCTTCTTGTCATTGAAGTTCTTTGCAATAAGGTCGTTTGCCATAATATACACTGGTTTCCTTGACTTTAGCCTGGTTGCTTCAAACGTATGTCTATTTAAAGTCGCTGATCGGCTTTGTACTTCTGCCACTCTCTGATGATTAATATCTTCCGGCGTATGTTGGGTGGCGTAATGTTACTGAGTACAGGTAACCATGCAATAGACGTAGATTTAATTACTCCTGTGATCAGCATCATTGTGGTATTAAGCTGTACACCGGGTGGTGTGGTATAGCGACTGTTAAGCTAAACAGGTGCTCCATATTCCGCAGCTGAGTAGACGAGATCAAGGACTTCTGAGCATTGATGCAGAAGCGTCCCAAGAAACATCGGTTAATCTCTGGCATTTTCTATACGCTTCTGATACGTTAACTGTCTATCCAAGATTATACCGAGATACTTGGACAATATTTATCGCTTTAACAATTTATGTTATATAAGTAGAGAATAGCTTTTGAAGGAAATAAGAAATTATTTTAAAATACTTACATTCTCTGGGTATATTTTCCGTCCTATAATCCCACTGTTTTTCCCAACACCATTTTATAGTGTTGCGAATAGTCTTTTCGCTGGAAAATGCTCTCATATCCCATAATTTAACTGTTTGATCTTTACTATTGGTAATCAAGTATCGACCGTCTCCTTTTAAATCTATGTATGTTACACCGCAACGGTGGCCAGCGAAACATCCTACATGTTTAGGATTATCTTGATTTAGAGTTCTTATGTCCCAAACCTGAAATTTATTAAACATCAACTATAAAAATCTTTATATATTTCATTAAGTGTCAATAAAGAAAAAATTAAAAACAAAATATACAGTGTGTTTCAACACTTGGAACTAAATGTAATTATCGTTAAATAATATTTTTTTTTCTTCATAAACAGAAAAACTAAAAGAGAAAAAGAAACAAAGGATCTAAGTAAAATTCAAGCTACATATAATAAAACTAAACAGTAGAGACGATTCTATTACCGCGAGAAAAAACCCAATCGTGTATTCGTACGTTTCGGTATAAAAACCGTATCGTACACGTAATATATAAAAAAAAAAACTCGGGATTTAATTTTACTTTCTGTGTAAATTCGTGAGTGTGTACTATTACGTAATTAATATCGCCGTATATAAATAATCGAATGGCCGATGAGCAGTTGATTATGACAATGATGAATTTTTTCACTCGTCGATTACCCCATACTCTGGACTAACTTCAACAACTTGCTACACAACTAAAGATCCATTGATAAATCCGTTATCGACAACACCGGTAAACAAAGACAATAACAATCAACAAACCACAGATAATGCTTTTATCTGTTATTCTAATGAGCCGATTTCAGAGAAAACTCAACATTGTAATTCTTCAATGCTAAATCTGGTTCTCAAATAAATTCGTATAGTTTTTCAATATACCTAAAGGCGAAAGTCAAAAAGATTTCATCATAAAAATAGAAGAAATTGTTCAGTCAGTAAACTTCAAATATATATTCTCATCACAAATTTGCATATTTTTGTCGAAAAAAAAAAAAAAAAAAAGTTGACTAATTGAAAATTACAACAACATCAAAATTAATAATAGCCCACAAATAAGATTAATTAATAAATCAGGAAAAACGAATAATAATATCAAATATATGTCCTTCTATTTACATTCGATAGTTGAACAAATCTTAAAAACAAACGATAATAAATGTTTATTCTCAGATTGTTTATAACATATGGCAGGAGCGAATATAAGAGAGGAACCCAGAGGACCCTCACTTATAATGAGGAAATAAAGGAACAATAAAGGACCGTAATCTGAATTACAGTAAATTCCCAAATTCAACTTTTGTGAAAATTTTGTAAAGACTGAATGAATGTATTGTTGCAAATGGTGGTCATCTGAACGGTATTGTGTTCCACAAATGATTGTCTCTCGTTTTCCTGTTTTTAAATAAAATTTCATTCGAAGATTTTGATCGAGTAGTTTTTGAGTTATTCAAAAAACAACAAAAACGTCCGTCTTCTCTGGGTCATCCTATATATTTAATTTAATTAGTTACATTATTATAATAAAATGATTTTTTACATTGTCAAACATTCAAAATTATTGCGTATTTGACTCTTTTAGTTCGGATAAATGTTTGCGAATGAATCTCAGATATAATACGAGCGGCATCTTAGCCCGCCGAAGATATAATCTAAATCGGCCACTAAGATATGGTATGGGTGAAACAAAAGGATACGAAAATTTACCACATTAACTCCGAAAAAGTAAACAAAATTCAAGAAACTCCTTCTCCTACACAACCAACATGTCACGACGAATATTACACGGCGGTATACTTATAGCTATAAAATGTGGAATATACTATTCTAAGATAAATGCAACTAAACCAAGATAAAATGAATAATCGATCAACTTCCTAAATCATTCACAATTTGTGGTGAAACGAATGCCCACAATCCCAAATTCGAAGTACAAAAAATTGATTAAAGAACACAGTTGACAACTACAATACATAATAATAACAGTCTCAATGATTACAGTTTTTCTTATAAAATATAGTCAAACATAGACTTAATCATATCCACACTTTCTGAAATAATTCATGTTTCAGAACATAATGATCTAGCAGGTACCGATCAGTGGCCGCTTATAATAAGTATTTTCAAAAACGTCCCAGTAGCCTCCTCAATGATGACATTTCAAGGGAGCTAACTGAAAAAAGTACCAGAGCGACAAAAAACAAATAACGGTTGAACTTACAACGGAGGATGTTAATTGAATATTCTCAACAGACACATTACAAACAGCAAAAATCTCAATATCAGAGAAAACTATTACTTAAGAAAAAAATTAACGCTCGGTGGAATGCAAATTGCCACTATAAAACCAACAAAAGAGAACACCAAAAACCAACCAAATACTAGGAAATCATATTAATTATCAAAAACTAGGGGCTAAAGCTAAGTTTATTTTCAAACAGGCAAAACGAAAGTCGCGGACTGAATTTACGTCATCTATAAAGTTTAAAATATCGACTACAACAATATGGAATAAAATCCGCACGATGAATAGTTCATATCAAAGTAGATTTTACAGTACTATAATTAAAAATAAAATATATAATAATCCGATATGTCAGAAGCTTTTGCACATTACCTAGCGCAGATATCAAGTAATTGTCATTTATCGAATAAGAGTCACGGCTATAGAACGTGAAAAAATACCTCCAAAAGAACTTTCTGATAATGACAAACCCTATAATATTCCTTGTTTATAATCAACTTAAAGAAGCTTTAAAATCCACAAGAGTAAATACGTCAGCAGAAACAGATCAAATTTACACCGAATTCTTAAAAAATCTTTAATTAACCGTACTTAAACAATTACTTAGCATCTACAACCCTTAAAAAAAAAAAAAAAAGGCAATGAATTTGTAAACCTAGACCAATATCTTTAACATCTACATTATGTAAATTAATGGAAAAAATGGTCAACTGAAAACTGTTATGGCTCATCGAGCAGCAAGGATTATTAATCATCAGTTTGGCTTCCGTCAAAACATGCTTTATATGCCTTATATTAGATTCGTAATTTTATATACAAAACAAAGCTCACATTTTATTGGTCTTATTTAACCTCCAAAAGGCCTTCGATACAACATGGAGATGAAAAATCCTAAATACACTATGCGGCTAGTCAGCCACTGGAAATATGTTTCACTTCATACAAAACTTCCTAGATAACCAAAAATTTCAGGTTAGTATCGGGAATATATGTTCAACACAACATTCATTTAAAACCCTGTTTTCTTTAGTGTATTTGCAGATAATACGGCATTTTTTTTACTATGTCAAAACATTTCAGCAGGCAAAAAATTTTTACAGGACACTGCTAACAAATTAGGAAACAGAAAATGGTCTTCTATTCTCCGAGTCAAAAACTGTGCCCGTTCGTTTCTGCCGAAATATTAACTGTTCAACGAAACCGCATACCTTAATTAAAAATCAAAAATCAGTCGTCCAATATCTAGATTTACACTGAAACAACGAGTTAAAATGGAAATAAAACATAAACAACTTATTCGTTACAGTTTCTACAAACACTAACATAGTAAGATTGAAACACGTATCATTTGAAGCGGACAAAAAAATCCTCATCTTCCCACGTGTTGTAAGATCAAAGCTGGATTAGTACAACTGCTAACAAAACTGCATTGAATAAACCTGATACCATATGCAACACAGCTATTCAAATATCCATTGGTGCTTTTCGTACTAATCGACAGCATTTACTGTGTAACCGAAGAATAGCCTCCGTTTTTAAGAAGAAAATACCTCGTTGAAAAATTTATATACATATTCACTCTCTCAACTTCCAGAAATGTCTCAATTAATTTATTAAAATCATGCGCAATATCCTCCTTGGCAGTCCTTCTCCATCCAAATTGACACGTCTCTCTAACACCTTCAACAATATATCATCCAATTTTCACAGTTCAAATTGTTCCGATTCTCCTTCTTCTATCGTGTGTTTCAACTGTAACTCCTCCAAATTAAACTTCAATCTGTTATACCGTAATCATACTCTTACATAATTTTATTATGGATCCCAAGTCACACAGGGTTTTCACCAATGAACTGGCAGACAAAACAGCTAAAAAGGCCGGCATTATCCGGCTCTATCCGCTAAATCTTATAAAGAACAAATAAAATGTTTTGTGATTTGTGGAATGCTATCACAACAACTAATCGCATTAGAGCTATCCTATTTTATCCTTTTCCTTGGAGATCTTTTTTACACAGTAACACGTAGTTCTATGTCGTTTTCGCATTGGTCACCACCACACTGACTCATAGCTACATTATAAATAAAACACATCCAAAAATTTAGTTGCAATTCACTACAAGTTTTATTAGATGACTAAATTGCAATACAAGCATTCCTTCAATTTGTCTGAAATATAGATATGATCAACTCCATATAACATCTAATAATTACTTTCTGGAGTCAACGATACATAGTACCCGACGAAAAAACTAAAAAAAAAAAAAAAAAAAAAATTGAATATAAGTAATATAAATAAAAAAGTAAAACAATTTATATATACACATTCAAAATCGATACATCTATAATTTTTTTCGATGAAAACCATGTTCGTATTTTTTCCTTGTGACCTTTCGAAAACACTTTCAGTTTTCATTATCAAACTGAAAGCAGTTATGAAAATGTAGGTATATTTATAGGATTGTGTTTAGACGAGCGCAATCTTGACTTAATGTTATCCAAATTTTTCTACGAACTAGCGCCCATGTCGCGATAGTAATATCATTCCAAACTGTGTAAAATTACAGCATTGTTTGGCAAAAAAGAATGGAGAAATTATTCCGCACGTTGAGCCAGAAACTACTAATTTCCGAAATCAGACGAGTTCGTTTCGAACTTAGTAAATTAGATAAAAATTGTAATGTGCTACAGCAACAACTTGAAGATGTCATGGTTCCGGATGATTGGGAACGTGTAAATGACATTACGCTCACTCAAGCCAAGAGAATCAATATTTGGAAAAAAGAAAAACACATTGAAAAGTTCAATAAATTAAATTCCGACCAGAATAAAACCAAGATGATGCGAGGAAAAAGTACATTTTCAGCTTCAGTAATCAATCTAATAGGTTCTGAGGTTCCCGAAAGTGTTGTCACGGTTCTGGAAAAAGGCTTAAATTTTGTAGTAGCGCCCAAGAAAATTCCGGTGGAAGAAATAATTAGCAATATTGAAGCAGGTATTGAAAGTGTTCAATTTTATGTAATAAGTAGGCCACCTACAGCCAATCTGTCGCACAAAGAGCATTTGGCACTTGTGGACTTCAAAAGAAGTTCTGACGTTGTAATTTTAAAAGCAGATAAAGGTAATGCTGCTGTTCGATTAAAAACAGAAAAATATAAAAAGAAAATGTCAGAGCTGATCGAACGCGATCCATACTTACAAATTAAAAAGGATCCTCTGCGCACGATAGTATCAAAAGTAGAAAATTGTCTCAAGACCAGGAACCTGTATGCTAACACAAATCGGGCTCTTAAAGTTCACGTGCCAACCTTGCCGATATTATATGAATTACCTAAGATTCACAAGAATGACTGCCCAATGAGACCTATAGTATGTGCAATAAACAGTCCATCTTATCTATTAGAAGGCTGGATTGCCAGCAAGCTTAAACCACTAGTAGGCGCGGTACTCATCAAAAACTCTTTTCACTTTTTGGAGAAAATTAATAACTACCAGGCAGAAAAAGAAGATATGTTGGTTAGTTTTGATGTAATATCTTTATTCACCAATGTTCCAGTTATGGACACGATAAGAATTATAAAAAGCCATATAGATGTAGATGTACCGAAATTTCTCGACATAATCGTCAGTCACAGTTATTTTACTTTTGATGATAAAATTTACAAACAAACCGATGGCATGGCGATGGGCTCTACATTAGCACCAATTTTCGCAAATATCTTCACGGAGTATTTGGAGAATGAAATAATTAAAAAAATGGTCTCCTAAATGCTGGCTTCGGTACGTGGATGAGACGTTCGTGATTTGGCAACATGGTAATAGAAATCTTAATGAAATCTTGATGGACTTGAATATGTTTTATAGTAACATAAAGTTCACAATGGAACAAGAAAATAATTTTTAGACGTGTTAGTGAAGTGGACTACATACGGAAAATTGTCTTCGAAAACCTACACACACGAATAAGTATGTGCACAAGCAGTCACACCATTGCCCGAATCAAAAAATAGGGTTCCACAAGACGTTGGTACACAGAGCCAAAACTATGTCAACCGGTACCAGTTTAAAGAAAGAAATGTAAAATATAAAAGATGCTATGATCATTACAAGAAGGAATACAATTCACTGGTAAAAAAATTCGAAGCGAAAAAAGAAAAATCTAGTAACAAAGAAGAGGTTGCTGTCAATATAGTGTTACCTTATATAAAAGACATCCACCAAAACAGAACGGGCAGAACTTGACGGAAAAACCAAGTTAGACCAGTATTTGGCACGTGTAAAAAAATAAAATAATATTTTTAAAAACTCCCTAAAGGACATGTGACTGGCGTTTACAAAACTCCTTGTTCGTGCGGGCTTAGCTACATTAGACAGACTGGTAGAACATTAATCAAAGACTAAAAGAACACAAAGCAGATTGCAAGCATAAGAGGAACGATTCGTTTGCAGTGGGTTCGCATCAGTATCTAGGGAATCACGAAATACAATTTGACAATTTTGAAATTTTATCAAAAATTGATAAATATAGGTTCAGAATTGTTCGTGAAGCAATTGAAATCTTTAAACATCCAAATTTCAATAAAGAAGATGGACACCAGCTTAATTCAACGTGGTTCCCGGTCATTGCCCCAATGGAAAAAAACAAGTTAGTATAAAAACAACTGTTTATCGAGTAAACAACTCCGTTCTCACGTATGAGACTACAAACATTGATAAATGGATTTGCACACATCAGGGCGCCGGTTCGCCAAAAAATTTTAACAACATTAAGTCAAGATTGCGCTCGTCTAAACATAATCTTATAAATATACCTACACTTTCATAACAGCTCTCAGTTTGATAATGAAAACTGCAAGTGTTTCCGAAACGTCACAAGAAAAAAATACGAACATGGTTTTCACCGAAAAAAATTATAGACGTAATTTATATATTAATTTATATATATATATATATATATATATATATATATATATATATACAAAATTATACAAATGCCGACGATCATTACTTTAACCAAAATGAAATACGGAATATATAATTTACACGTGTAAAAAAATTAAATTGGATTAATAAGTTATATGTCGATTTTAATTAAGTACCCAACTATAATTAAATAACTCAGATTTAAAGTATTGGTGATATTTAGTAGCAGTACTTCAGTTACCTATTTTTATTTTTTTTTTTTAGAAATCATGAAATTGACGCATTGTACAAATTACATATATTTTTAATATTGCATTAAATTAAACGATAATCTATATTATCTATCTACATACAGTTATTATCTATTACATCGTGTTCACGACTATGATGAAACATAGTCAAACAAAGCAAAATATTGAAAGAAACAATAAGAAAAAAATTTCACGAACTCTAAAATTATTGGATTTACATAATTATTAATGAACAAGTTGTACGTGAATCTTCACAACATATTCATTCATGTACGCCTCAAATACGCTTAATATAGATGTATTAAGTGTATGCATGCAGATGTATTTACATTTGAAGTGGCCACCAAAATTTTTTTGTATTTGTTTTAATTTAATTGACTACATTTGATTATGATTTCGAAAGTCCAAAATCATCGTGATAATTTTCGTTTCAAACAACATATAATTCTTATCGCTCTAAAATAGCTGTTGTAATTTTTTTTTATGAAATATTTTTAACTTTGAATACTTTCGCATTATTTTCACGTCTTTATATTTAATTTTTTTACAAGATTTGCCAATTAGCAAGACATAATATTTACAATTTCAAATATTAATATGCTAAAAATGAAGAAGTGTAACCTTTTTTTAATAATTTATGTTATTTTTGTGTTAACTTATTTTATGATATTACTAAATAGTTAAGAATTTGTCAAAACACACGATTCTAAACACATAAATTATTCTAACTATAAGAACGTAAAAAACTAATCACATCGCCAAATAAGCTAGTGTATCACCACAATCATCAAACCACTCCTTATTCAAACTTACTCGTTTACAATAAAATTACAAACATCCTCCATAATCTTGACATCAACCTGCCTCCACTCTGCAAAGCCAACCATCTGTCTATTCCTCCTTCGATTTCCATTCCCATAATCTTTGACACGTCTCTCCTCAACTGCCTCTCATTGCCACAATCCATTATTGAGGCCTCGTTCCAAAATCTAATAAAAATGTATGGTGGCCATGAAGTACTATACACGGATGGTGCCAAAAAAGGAAACTTCACTGGTTGCGCCGTCATATACAAACATGGGACAATCCGATGTCCACTACCATCTACATTCTCTGTATTGTCGTCAGAGTTATATGCAATCTCCTGCGCAATTGTTATTGCAGAATCGGAGCTAAAGCATGACATATTAATTTGTACTGATTCTCTCAGTTCAATTCGAAACATACAGAATAGACACGAACATCAGCATCCGTTCGCGAAAACTATACTAGAAAAATCGTTTATCTATAAGCGACAAATTGTACTTGCGTGGATACCCGGACATCGCAATATTGGTGCAAACAATGAAGCTGACACAGCGGCAGCAGATTCATGTAATATAACGCCGGTTCCGGTCATACCAACGACATGTAAAGATATGACGATCCATATCTGGAACAAGATGAAGTCGATAGCAATGGAACGATTCTCCATCCTCCCTTATTACGATCGTAACATCGCAAACCCGATAATGCAAACATCCAGACGGAAAGATGTGGTCCTCTTTCGCGTTCGGTCCGGACACACACGTCTTACGCACCAGTTCCTGTTCACCAGGGAAAATCGGCCTACCTGTCCTGCATGCAATACTCCTCTTACCATCACTCACATCCTAGTTTCCTGTCCAACATATACCTTTCAACGTCAGCTTGCTGGCCTTCCTCTCAACCTTCCCAACATATTACAACGCACTTCATCCGCCGAGACTAAACTTCTCCTCTTCCTTAAAATCACAAACATCTTTCCTCTAATCTAGTTTCTTACACCTTTCCTTCCGTGCCTCTGGCCTAAGTAGCAGGATACGGTACGGTCACAAATCAAAAAAGAAGAAGAAGAAGAAGCTTCGATACTTCTAAATTATTGAAATATTGATAACATAAAAAGAAAATACTTTTTTTGAAATGTTATAGGAATACAAAAATTAAATCAGTTTAACAAATAAGAAACCTATTTATCAGCTAAAAAATGTAAATTAAAAAACAAAAAACAGAACATACATAACATACATTGAAAAACAAACCTAAAATTATATATATATATATATATATATATATATATATATATATATATATATATATATATATATAAAAATACGGATCGAAAAATCGTATAGAATTAAAATTAAGAAAACAAAATGTTGCGTATTTTCGATATTACTATATGGTGTTGAAAGTTGGATAATAACAGACATTAGGGAAGAAGTTAGAGGTCTTCGTAATGTGGCTATATCGTAGAATACTTACAATTAAATGTTCAATTTTATAAGTGTCAGAAAATGCTAAGCGCAGAAAATTAAAATATTCTGACATATAGTGCGTAAATAGGATGGCCAAGAGAAGACTGACAGTTTTGTTATTTTTTGAATAACTCAAAATCTACTCGACCAAAATTTTTGAATGAAATTTTATTTAAAAATAGGAAAACGCTTACAATCATTTGTGGAACATAATATCGTTCAGATGACCGTCATTTGGAACAATACATTCATTCAGTTTTTTTTGAAAAATTTTGGAAGACTTTTTCGAGCATAGATCGTACGAATCTCTCTCGTGTGTACACTAAAATTGTAGCAGTGTTACTAACTGCGCTATTTAACAAAACACAAAACCGTCTTCTTTGGGTCGCCCTATTTATACAAGACAAGATCGCGGGGAAAAGATCGCCAGGAATAAAGAGAATAACATGGATACAGAATTTGACGCGGTAGTATATCTTAACTACAGCTGCACTGTTTCGAAACTTATTAGACGGAAAAATAACTGGTAAAAAAATTTAATAATTGCACGGATCACACACGTTTAAAATTTGAAAAAATAAATAAACAATTACAACAAAATATTATAGTTATTATTGTGACGTTTTAAATAAGTAATTTTTAGGTCTGCATCTGCTTTTGCCGTCATACAAAACTCCCTCGAGTTACAAAACTCATCTTTTTATATTTAGAAAATAGTTTTATTTAAATTAAACATATTAATTAATTTTTTAATATTTTAAGCGATGAAATCATCACTTTGCAAAAATTAAAACGAAAAAATTATTTGAAATTTTATTTCTTCGAACGTAAACACAAAACGATAAATTAGATTAAATAATAATTATTCGCGAAAATTTAAAAATACAATGCAATGTTTAAAAGAACAAATCAGAAATATTAAAAATAAATTGAAATTACTGGTAGTTTATTGTAATATTTTTTAGTCGCACATAATTATGATGTAGAACAATTTTTAGGCGTAGATACAAAATAATGTTTTTAAACATATTATTTCGTTTTGAACAGTTGGTTTAGGGGAAAAACTATAAATTTTTAAAGTAATTGGACGGCTCATGAAGTTTTTAAAGCATAAAGATATTATTATTAATACTTAAACCTCCATGATAATTAAGTAATAATCTTCCCCTACATGTAAGTGGTTTAGTTAATTTTTTGTCCTTACTCTGTTAACAAAAAATCCGTATTTCATATTTGATTTTTCCTATAAAAATTTCTGTTTCTTGATCAATAAAAATTATTCTCAAAACGAATAATTATAACAGATGATCTCATATTTTTCATTAACATTTTTAAATTACATTTTCAATAGTTTCCAAAATATTAATTTTGAAATGATTTACGATTTCAACAATATTGATTATACTTAGAAAAGTACAATGAATGGTTTTACCAATACAAACAATAGTCAAATTATTTATTAGAATATAGGTAACATTTATGATATGACGCACTTACAAACAAATAATATATAAAATAAATTTATGAAAAAAAAATGTCTGGCAACAGTCAAATATTATTTTAAATAATACTTTAAAAAATTACCTTACATAAGCCATCATCCCCAGCTGAATATAAGATGTGCGGTGAATTCTTATCCCATTTAACCGAATTCACATCGTCACAGTGAGCATTTATCTAAAAAACAATGATATAATAAATGTACAAGGAATATGATAATAAAATAACCAATTATAAGTTCCTTTGAAACAAACAGAGTGAAATAAGTTTAATCGATCATATTAGAATATGTTTAAAATTTTCTTCCTTCAGAACAGACTAATTAAGAGAAACAAACAAAAATTACTAAAGAAATGATATCTGAAAAAAAAATGAAAAAATAACGATTATAATTATTTTTCTTTATAACATAAATTGAAATTGTTGAACAAAAAAAAATCGCAGGACATGTCGCATGCTTTAATTTTTTCTTCACAGGTTACGTTAGTAAAATTCAATGATATCTCCTACATAAAAAAAAAAATTATCATGCAATTCGTAGTTATTTAACTATATATCTTTTTTTGCGTTCCCCACAAAATTTATTAAAATCGTTTCATGTTTTACTAATACAATTACAAAATTAAACATACGAGCGCAGCAAATAAAAATGGTAATTTATCTTATATTAACATCTCACGTTAACATCAATAATATAATTTCAAACTTCCAATTCTGCTTTCACTCTCATCACTCTACGACCCAACAAATATGCAGAATACTTCATCACCCACAATTTCATTGCCAAACCATTCGATACAACTTGGCACTTTACAAAATGATAAAATGTAAATTTTCAACATACTTAATCCATTTAATTAGTAGTTACTTAAGCAATAGATCTTTTTTATGTATCTGCGGGTAGCGCTGTCTCGTCTAACAAAACTTGTTCTGCGGGTATTGCGCAAGGCAGTATAATCGGACCACTTTTATTTACACAGTATTTCTATGATTTTCATACCTAACACGCAAGTTGGCCATCTGCTGACGACGCTGCGATATTCTGCAGCTCCTATAGACCTAGCACCATCCGTAATAGATTACAGCATGGCATATCGCGGCAACTTGAATACTACAATAAATGGCAAATTAGCACAAACCTGAACAAAAAACCAAGCTATTTTCTTCACCCGTAGCAAACCAGCTCTACCTGGCAATCTAATGGTACACAGAAATACTTTAGAGCGGTGTGATACGGTTCGTTATCTTGGTGCGATAATAGACTTACTTTCACTGTACACATAAATAATATCACAATCAATAAAAACAATGCTTTCGATTCCTTAATCACAAGTCCTTCCTCAACATGAATAACAAGGTAATCCTGTATAAAGCACTAATCCGTTGTTACGCTTGTCCTGCCTGGAGCTCCATAAACCTGCTTTAATAAATTACAAGTTATTCAAAATTTATGCCTCAGATGTATTCTCAATGAATCTCGCTTTCCTGCATTACAGATTTTGTTCTACAACTATCGCTGGCTTTTTTAATAAATGCTCATACTGAAACAATAAACTCGTCTCCTCGATTGTCAACTACCGATTCCGGGCAGCTTCGTTTCGTGTATTCTAAATATAAATACAGACGACTTAAACATAACATTATGTAGTAATTAATTATAATTTATTTATTTATTAATATTAACCCCTTTACTTGGTAAATACACACGACACTCATATGACCCACTTTTATATATTTTTTAACATGGTACTAATTTAAGAACTCGCGACTTAATATATCTTAACAGTTCGAACTTAAGTTTTTATATTAACATGTTTAGCAATTAGGAAACTTGTTTATTTTATAGTCGCAGGTTTCATTTGCTTCTTTCTCTGTAGTATTTAACGTTTTGTTTTCCTCCATTCTTTATATTCTTATGGTGTTATTGTGGTAATCCCCGGTACACAATGTTTGTAACCCCGTGTCAAATTTTCTTTTAACTTTTAACTTTAGACAAATATATTATTATTGTTATTATTATTATTATTATTATTATTATTATTATTATTATTATTATTATTATTATATCAAATAAAAATTTCTAGCGTGTCCAATGAATAGCAAAGAAGAATGAAATTTAATTCCGATAAATAAGTAGTCGCTTAGTGGAAAAATATTTTTTTTTTTATTCAATACGAAGAAAAACAATATATCTAAAACATTATAAAACTTCCGAAGAAATACCATTCTTTAAAAATTAAAATAAACTTAAAACAAAAAAAGCATTTCCACGATCGCACAATTAAATCAAAATGGAAATAATTTTTAAAATCGTATTTTCACACATTTATATGGCAACGTCGTTTGTCACTTATTACTCGAATGAAAAATTTACGAAATTGAAACATTTTAAGAATTTAAAATTTATCCGTAATTGGGGTGAATATACAACATAAAACCCCTATTTTACTAACGTCACATACTATCGATAAAGTAAGCAAACACCTTAACAATGTGAATACAACAAAAAAGTACCGATATCAGATAAAAAGCAAAAATTAAAATGTTTATACAGTCGAAGCCGCTTATAAGATACACACGTCGGGCAGTCATTTGTCTCTTATAATCGGCTGTCTTTTATAAGCGAATTTTTTTAAATCTCTTATTAAAATGAGTTGGCGCTTAAAATGTACAATTTAATAAATAATTAACATACTGATAATAACGTTATTAACGTGTAATATTGATTTACACCGAAATTAAGAGAAAAATAAATACATAGTGTAGAAGAATAAAAAAGAGAAGAGAAAATTTTCATAAAGTAAAAAAACTCGCACTACAATAATTCTCAGGGAACTGAGCTAAAATCATAATGAGGTATCGAGAAGACGAGGAAAGGAAAAAAAACAGTACAACGTCTATGAGAGAATTGAATAAGAATAAACAAAAATCGAATAATAAATACACTCATTCTTTTTCTTCCTAGAATCGTAGTAATTTTACCGATGTTTGAGCATTTTTTCAGTTAAAGAAGGCGTTAACGTGTCCGCTAAAACTGACAGTCACGTGTGAAATTCAAAGCTGTTTTATAACTTGACGCGCGTATCGCCCGTTTCACTATTTATAATCGGCTGAAAAGTCTGTTCATCTTTGTAAACGACATGTTGCATGACTAAAGCGAACTGAAATAACCATATCGTACATCTATTTTTGTTCTTCCTATTCGCCTCTTATAAGCGTCTGTCTCTCTCCCTTATAAGCGGATTCCACTGTGATGTCGAAACAAAAAAGAAAATTTTGCAATTTATTGTTTCATTAAACCGCAATCCAACATCGAATACAAAAGTGATTTACCTTATAGGTTGTACGTTCTAATGCGACGTCGTACAAATATGCAAATCCTCTTGTAGACCCGCACAGAATTTTCTTTTCATCCGGAGAAAGGGAAAAAGAAAATATCGGCCCGTTCTGGTTAAATATGCCTAAAGAATGATATCGGTCTATTCCTAAATATACGTTATCCGGATCAGGCCGAGTTAGATATTTTTCAATGTTCCAAATTCCAACTATAACACGAAAAACAAACGCATTAACGAATTCGCGTAAAAAAAAAAATTATTTTTGTTCACATTAATGGAACAAGTTTTACATCGCGTAGAGGACACAAATACGAAAAACTCCGGGCGTATGTTAGAGGGGAAACTTGAGCGAACGAGATCGAGAGAAAATCGATTGAATGGAAAATAACACGATAAATAGTTATTCCACTATGTGCTCGACTAAATATAGCAACTATGATGGACAAATAATAATTTTAATAATTCATTTCGTGACGCGTGAAATGTTATTTCATGTAAAACTAATAAAAGAATTTTAAATTTTACATCAATAAAATTACTTCTGGTTATTTTAATGCTTCTTTCCCTTCGATTGTCAAGCGCGTCGACAATCTTAACGGCGTTTTATTATATTCAGAGTTTTCGCCAATTCACTGGCCACACAAAATCATCAACTGAGCGTAGGCCTGTTCACTGCCACGTATTCTTCAAGCAGGAAGTTTTTCTTCTTCTTTTTTCTCGGTGTCTTTTGATGTTTCCTTCAATTACTAATTTTACCATATCTTTGAACTCGGATTAAATATCCGACATATTTAATTTTCTTTTTTGTTCTTGATCATCTAAGTCTGAATATGCCTTAGTATTGGCAAATTTTCGTACACTTTTATTGGTTAGCTTCTACGTCTACATGAAGTCATCAACAATCTTTTGCGTAACACATTTCGCGAGCTTTCGCAGTTTTTAATATCTTCGCTGTTAATGTTGTCGCTTCCAGTCCATATGAAACGATACTATAGATATAAACAGAGCGATTTATAAAGAAATTTTTCATCATTAGGAAAGCATTCATCCGATTCTTCTCGTAACCTTCACTCCAGGTCCAGAGATTCAGTAAAATAAGAGTAACCTAAGCTTTTAATTCACATGTTCTCTCGATTTTTTAACCATTAATCTTGAGTTCGTTTACTGGATTTACCAATTCCTGTAAACCTTCGATTGAATCTACAACGGGAACCATCTGCGTACCACGCGCATTGTTCACACGTCTTCCATTTACTTTGATGCCTAATTTTACATCATCTGAAGTCTCGCTAAATATTTCGTCCGTATATATGTTGAAAAGTAATGACACCGAACACCTCGCTGTATTTCGACGCTCTCTGATTGTTCCCATCAGCCAATATTGTTCTATAGTATTGAAGAAAGCACGAAACGCTGAGGTAGACCATTAATTAGTATTCTTGTTCGACTGGTCTCTCCATTTACACTAATTATAAATTTACAATTGTTCAAAATTTCACTGGTCAGTGTGTTTAAAGTTTTACAATAATATCTGAAACTGATTGGTCACAGTTATTCGTAATGACAAATTCTGTTCTACCATCTGATTTACAGAAAAATTTACTCGGAACTTAATAGAAAATTTTGGTCTAATATATCAAACATAAAAGGGATACTAATATCACACCAACGGAAGTTAACATCTGTTAAGATAATATCTGACAGCTTGGATGAACGCGTACAAACCTTCGTTTCAATTCACCGTTGTTGTTTCGTTTTTGCATATACATTTTCAAAGCAGATATTTATATGATTCCTTGGTTTAGTGAAACTTCAGCTATATGTATTTGTCATTACTGTAAGAAAGGTATTGGCATTGTTCGTGGACAGCTTGTTTGAGTTACTGATTTTATAATTTTAAATTATTATAATATTTTTCTATACGTATACACAAAATACGTTTCAATTTTTTTTACTGTATACTAGTGTACATATGTTTTTGTGTTCATGTATACGATTATGTAAGTACTTTCCAGTGTAGTGAGTGTGCGAACGTGTGCGTGTGTAGACAATTGTGATTTTTTTGCTTATGTGTCTACATTCCAAATTGTAAACTATGTATACATGTGTATATATATATAATGAATAATTTAATAATTTTTTTGTGATTTAATTCGGTTATATACTTGTATTCAATTATTTATATATCAGTGTTTGCATTTTATTGCCATTATCATGTTAACTATATATAAATAAATAAATATTCCTATTTCACAAATATAGTCATAGGCTGAAGACAGATCGATGAAATTCATATTCAATATAAGTTGTCAACGTGGTTATTTGATACATACAGCATCTAGATTTCAGAAATCCTGCTTATTCGATTGAAATCATGTCTTTGAGATATTATTTTATTCGATTATATACATATTATCCTTTCAAATAAAAGTCAAGTTGTTCTATAATTCTCAACCTTCGAGTAATCATTTCCTGGCTTTAATATAACCATAATGTTAGAAACCTATAGAGCAGCAGGGGTTTTATAAATGACAGAATATTGTTAAAATGTTTAAAAATGCTTCTTGTATTCTGGTCAAAAGTTTTCACAAATTTTAGGTATATTTCAGCTTTGGCTCTGCTGTCTTAAAGTTGCTAAATAGTACTTTGAATTAGCCCGTTTCATTAGTGTATTTTTTTATTCCTTCGTTAAATTTCTTACCCGCGTTAGTCATTTAGACTAACTTCAAATTTCACTTTAATTATAAACTTTTCTCCGATTACTCTACACAAAACGGTTCAGGCTTTACTACCTGTTTTATACACAGAATTTGTGAAAAATTTCGGTAAGGTGTAATAAGATGGATCCTCAAACTGTTTAATAATAATGCTACTACATTTTTATTACAAATTAATAAAAATTCAATTTTTAATTTTAACAGTAGAAATGTTAGCATTTTAAAATACAATTTATATTAAATTAAATAAAAGCATTTTAAAACAAAATTTTAACATTAAACTATTTTATTATTTCTATTCTATGTAATTAATACTTACTCTTATCAGACCAAGTTGAATAATATACAAATCTATTATCTGAACTTATTTGAATGTCTAAAATACTCCAACAGCAGGATAAACAGCACAACTTGGCGATTTTTTTCAAATGAGACGATGAAGAATTATATAAACATAACAACTTCTCTGTGAATCAAATAATTTTAAGATAAAATTCTTAACACAGTATAATCATTTCGGACGTTAAATTATATTCTATGATCTATTAATGTGTATGTTCAACATTATTGAAACCCATATGCATATTTCTACACACAGTGTGTATCTTAATAAAATTAGTACACGCTTTGCAAAACTTGGTATATTAATGAATAATATGAACTAAACATAAAAATTAAATAATTTTTGTACTTCTATACACTACTTTGGCGAGATCCCCAGTAGTTTGAAGACTGTAATTAATTTTCAAAAATACAGCATACCAAAATGAAGACTACTGATATATTGGCTGAAAATTTTTAACAGGTAATAAAAGAATGGATTTGAAATACCGTACAGATAAGTGCAAACAGTACAGCTTTATTTTAATTCATGGTTATATTGATGAGATGTAACCAACTGAAAAATATGACCTTAAAGTCAATAATTAGATTTATTCAAGTGAATCGTGAACAAACGTGGAAGCTATATATCCAATACAGTTTATAATCTTACAAATATAGTTTCGCTGATGTGAAAATCTTTCATCAGAATGATATACGATAGACTCATACACATAATTTACTGATCTAATATACGCTCAGGTGCCTTAATGTTGACATTCAATCATCCAGCAGTATAAAAAAAACACATGCAACAGGAAGGTAGATATTTATCTATCAGATAGGATCAAGAATAATGATATACATGGAATAATTTAAGTAACAACCGTCTTTGATAAAATCTGGGACAATCATTAAAGATAGTATGGGCACATTGGACAGACCTAAAAAGATCAGCTGTTTGAAAATAAACCAGTGAAAAATAACTTTTAGAATTTATAAATATTAAATATGTAAAAGCCAGTTAAAAATAATTAACAAATTTTGTTGGTACTTATTTATTGTATAATCATTGCTGTATAGTTAGTAACAAATAAATACGAATAAAAGATATAAGCTGTCACACAAAGAGAAAATAAGTTTAATAATTTACATCCAAAAATCTTCCCTATACTCTTTAATATGTAAAGTGTAATTTGCTGTAGTCAATAACTTTATTTACTAACAGCCTTTTTTGTAACTTTTATACATTTTGTATGCAATATATATTACAATGAGACAGAACATGAACTTTTAAAAAAATAAATTTTATAATTTATATTTAAATGCTATACATATTTTAATAAAACGTTTTAAATGTCGCTGTAGCGTAGTTACTAGAATACTCGACTGTTAACTGGACGGTCGGGGGTTCGAAATCAACACGCGACATGGAAAGTTTTCATCATTATTTAATTCTTAATTATCACGGAAAAGGCGGTGGCATCCCACTCCGTATAACATCATATGTGCGCGCATCTGCGTCGCATATAAATTGAATGCTAGCTCATTTTGTATGTAAAAATAAACGTGCAATAGCTAATCACGACGTTCGGAAACGAACAATACGAACGACGATATAATATTTATTAACTAAAGTTAAGATCGTATTATTAATTAATTAAATATATATATATATATATATATATATATATATATATATATATATATATATATATATATATATATATATTTTTTATAACAAACGTAATATTATTTTTTTCTGTTATAAAAAATGTTCATCAGCATTTTAAGAAAAACAAAATAAAAAACATGAATGAAACGATAAACGAGGAAAAAGAATAAATTATAGTATAAGTAATATAAGTAAATTTAAATTACAGACAGAATTAAATGATTAAAACTATATTTAATGTTGGACTATGTAAGTAAAATGTTTCACATATCTGTTTTGTGTATTAACATTTCCCATTATAAAAACGTATCCTTTTCTCCACATAAATGGTATATCTTCCAATTTTTAAATATAATGAAAAAATATGGAATTAGACAATTTTAATATTTAGAGGAAAGTACTTACATATTTACCCAGGGATAATATTAAGAAATATTACCTTTTGTTCTATGAAAACTATTATTCAAGTATCGAATACTAATAAACGCTAAAAGAAAATAATAAACCCGAACATGTTCATAGTACCTGACATTTTATATTGTTATCGTGCAATTGTTCTACAGTCTTGATCCAAATCTTGACAATCTGTTTTTCCAAAATTCTTTTTCAAATCGTAGCCAATAATATGAGATGACCAATTTTTGCTTGTTGCATGTGAAAAATATCTCGTTAAGATTGTGATGACAAAAAATTAGTTTATTCAATCACAATTGACTTATTAGTGGCGCCTTACATAAATGATCTTAATAATATTTACAAACTAATAATTACCGTGAGATGCTGTTACAAATATATTTCCATCATTTGAGAAATCGCCACAAAACAAAGACGAAATATACTTGGAAACGCAACAATATGAATTTGGTAAATAATTATTGTTGATTCTTTGACATTGACTATGCGAAAACCCGAATCCGTTCTTTCCTAAATTTCTCTGTAAAAGAATAAATAAACTGTTTTAAGGTGTATGGTCATCAAATTTTAGTTTTTTAAGTAATTTTTAAACGATAACTTAACGTTAAATTTGTGTAATTATAGAACAAGTGGTTTTACGTAGATAGGAATGTTAATCATGTTCGAATTTCCTAAGTGGAAATATTTCTTTACCTAAGTAAAAGTAAAAAAAAAAAAGGTTAAACGCTGAAGGAAAAAAGCAAAAATAAAAACCTGCGGCTACAAATATAAACAAGTTTTTTTAATAACTAATTACTAACAATACTTGTTAATATTGAAACTTAAGTTTAATCGGCTAAAATATTTAATTTTCGGGTCTTAAATTAATACTGTTTAAAAATATGAAAATGGGTAACATAGGTGTGTCGAGTGTATTTACTTAGTAAAAGGGGCTTAATACTAATAAATAAAGTAATTATACTTTATTGCTACATAATGTAACGTTTAAGTCGTCTGTGTTGATATTACGAAGTTGTCTGTAATCGTAACTGACATTCGAGGAGACGAGTTCATTGTTTTGGTATGAGCATTAAATAAAAAAAAAGTCAGTCGATAGTTTTAGAGCAAAATCTGTATATAGGACAGGTCAGTAGCTTCATGTATGCTGTCAATTACTGATTTTGAATGACTGGAATTTATTAAAGGAAGCTTTTGATATCGAGCTCCAGGCAGGACAAGCGTAACAAAGTACTGGATAGATTAACGCTTTATAGAGGATTATCTTGTTGTTAACGTTGAGAAAGGACTTGTGGTTAAGGAGAGGATACAAGGAACAGAAGGCATTATCTATCTTGATCGCGACATTAGTTATGTGTTTAGTGAAAGTCAGCATATTGTCGAGGATCATACCAAGATAACGAACATTATCACGCCACTCTATTGTATTTCCTGTACCGTAAGATTGTCAGGTGGAGACCGTTGAAGAATATAGTTTCGGCTTTATTCAGATTTATGATCATTTTCCATTTGTTGTAATATTTAAGTAGTTTACGGATCGTGCTAGGTCTGTAGGAGCTGCAAAATATTGCAATGTCGTCAACAAAGAGTCCAACTTACGTGTTGGATGAGCTCAGGAAATTATAGAGATACAACAAATAAAATAGTTACTCGCGCACTCTTCTACTCAGCTTCTAATAAATATGTACACGTTAAACAGATCAATTCAAAAATTGAAGACAGAATACAAGAACTCTACAACCAGGAAATTACAATCAATTAACTGCACATGCAATAAATAAAATATGCCCAACAGCTATAAGACTTGACCGCTTTCACATTAATATGCTAAAAAAGCCCCTGAATAAGTTACACTTATACTTTTAACACTATTTAACGATATCTGGATAATAGGTTCCTTCCCATCCTCGTGGCGCATTGCTGTAGTTATACCATTACTAAAACTCCATTCTTAATTGAGTTACAGACTAATTTCTTTAACATTAGTCTCGTGTAAAGTTATGAAAAAGGTAATTAATAACAGGCTACAATTGACTCACTACTTGTCAATCTACTTACAGAACTCAGTTCTAAATGCTTTCGCGAAACGCGAACATTTTCTGTCAATATTTTTTGATATTCAAAAAGCATTCGATACTGTCTAGAAACATACGATAATGGAACAATTATACAACTGTAATACTCGAGGACGTATAGCTGTATTGATTACCAACTTTTTGAATTACCGTAATTTTGTAGTAAAAATTAGTAAGACAATATCTAACAACTGAAGTCTTGCAAATGGAATGCCTCAGTATACATTATTTAATATTGCTATTAACTCCATTGCCAACGATATTAAATCTCTAATCCGTGCAGCACCCTTTGCAGATGATCTAGTAATATTCATATCATGCAAAAATACAGCTATTGAGAAATTAGTTTTGCAAAATACCCCAAACACTTTACTTAAATGGTCAGATCACAGTTTACAGTTTTCAGACTCAAAAACAAAATCAATTCACGTTTTCAGATATCATAACTGTAATCAACAGCTTAATATTAGAATGAATAATGCAACAATTTCATGTACAAATAATATTACTTTGGGTTACATTTTGATAACAAGTTGATTTGGAAAATGCATATAAAACATCCTATACTATCTTGCTCCCACAGATTAAATTTACTACGCAAACTATCACATACTTATTGTGCAGATAAAGGCTCGTTATTAAAAATTTACAGAACCTTGATACGTTCCAAATGTGATTACGGATTTCCTACCTTCTGACCAACACAGTTACGTTCCTTAAATTTAATACATCACAAAGCACTTTGTCTCACTCTCGGAGTTTCCCCTGCAATGCCAATTATCCAATCTACATCACCATTTAGTGATCTTAAAATTTTACATGCACTTACTTAGTTCTGAGCAACTACCATTAGCGGACATCATGAAAGATTCAAAATTATTACCTCAACAAAGTGGTATCTGGCGTATTCAGCATATTCATCGCATAAGATGAGATAAAATGATGTTGTTCCGTTCCGTGTCCGAACAGGTCACACCCGCTTAACCCACTCTTATATTCTATCCACAACCGATCATCCTAATTGCTCAACCTGTAATGTTCAAATCACTATAGCTCATGTCTTACTCCACTGTTCTCTATATAACTCTGTTCGTTCTTCATTACACTTTCCCAGAACACTTAATAAAATACTTATATCTAAAAATGAAAATACTCTAATTTTCTTCATTCTTACTAAACTATCTTCACATCTATAATAACGGAATAATAGACTCTGTTTTTTTAGCCTTTGTAGCGCACGGCAAAAAAAAATATGTAAATATGTTTTAAAATGTCATATCTGAACATGAAATATTTTAATGAAAAGTGACGTTAAGGAAGGGAAATTATTAGCATGAGAAAAGTTGAGAGCTAGGCCCCGTGAAGTTGGATAATAGTACAGTGGAAGATTTAAATTTGGTGATGTTCGAGATATTTGAATGACGCTAAGAGTCTGTAATTATCCAACATTATGAAATTCATCTTTACATGTAATATTAAACTATCCTACATATATTAATCATCTGTCCTTTATATGCAAATATTCGCTCCTCTCTAAGCATGCCTAGATCTCTTCCACTAATCCTTCAAAACGCACCTTCCTCTGAAAAAATACTCCTATTTTTCCTTAAATCATGCAATCTATATAATCTAATCTAAAGTCTCCTTTCTCCGTGCGTCTGGCCCTTGTTGCAGTACATAGCACGGTTAAAAGAAGAAAAAAAAAACTATAAAACTATAATGTGGCGTGCAACAATAAAATATATCAAAATTGTTGACCGAAAATAATTTATACTATGAAGAAAGGTAATTAAAATGAAAAAAGATGCATTATTTTAATGGAAACAGGATTAAAAAATTTTAAACAAATTTTTATAATGCCGACTTATTTTCCAATACTATAATGATTTTTTAATATAACATTCTAATTAAAATATTGTGCCCAAAATAATTCTTACCTCTCTATTGTTCAATGTAATAACTACATTAGACGATTTTTCACTTTGCGATGAACCAAGTGAACGTTTAATGTTATATTTCAAATCATTCTATATTGAATAAAAAATATATTAAATGATTAATAAATATAAACGTGTTCTTTACAGAAGATAATATATTTCATACTTTTATATACCTCTAAAACATCAGAACTATTCGATTGGCCGTTAGACATGATAAATATATAGAAAATACAATTAGATAGAAAATACAATTAGATAGAAAACAATTATGACATTATTCAAGGTATCCGTAACTAAATAAATTCACCCCATTTTAAAGCGTTCAGAAAATACTCAACAATAGGCTTTAAAATCAGTAAACGAATAAACAGTTAAACAATAAACACCATAGCCACAGATAAATTGTTTATACGAAACTGGTTTTCCGGGTGTGTGTGAACAAATTTATAAAAAAATGTTCAGCATTGATAAACAAACAAAGATAATAAAATAAAACTAGCTCTATAAATGTGTTATCATTTTATTAAATTTTCACCATATCAAAAATTACATTCCTGGAATAAGATTATTCCATAAAGTTACATTTGATTACACAATAATAATAGTAATTTGAAATTTGAATTTGAATTTAATGTGGTGATATGTATTTTATTGCGCACGACTTTCAATTACCTGTGGAATGCGCTTTTTTCACGGGGAAAAAATAAATGAATAGTTTCCCAAATTAGGCAATTCGTTGGAATTGATTTACATTTTCATTCATCCCATTTTCCTACACTTGTTTCTCCTCTTTCTCTTATTTCTTCCTTTCTCATGATCGCTATTGTTTATGGCAGAGAACTGCAGGTACATAAAAAATAATAATAATAAATACACGTTTATTGATCAACACATTGTTTAATAAAGTTGGTTTTTTATTCATATGCGCATTCTATGTATTTAACTATCAAGAATATGTTTATTTGGTGGAAACTGATGAAGGATATAAGAGTAAAAAATTAAACTCTTATAGCATACATAAAATAAATTAGTAGATATCTATATTATCACAATAATTACGCAGTAGTGATTACTTTAGGTTAAAACTTTACCTTTGTATACACTATACATTTGTTGCTGCTATTGTATAATTTGGCTCCTAACACAAATAAATATATTGTTATCTCGACTGCATCCTTTTTTATACATCGTTCATTAGACAAGGAAGCCTACTGAACCACAAGTTCTGATATCTTAATTCGCCTTGTCATTATTCCCAAGTCAGATGGAACAAGAAAATTACGTAAATATTATTCATCATAAAGAATTGTCATCTAAACAATTTGAACGTCCTGCTGGATGTATTTTCATAATATAATTGTTTTGTTTCGGTAATTAATAGGGTATAAATGATTTCGGTATTAATCGTTAAAAATACACTATTTCATTGAAGTATTATTTCAATTATGTGTAGGTTCTTAAACATTACAAAAATACAGAAATAGTTTACTTATCTTTGTGACATTTAAAAAACGCTTATTTTAAATATTTGAAAAATACGAATTATTTTCCCGGTACCTGACTGCTGGAAAATAAATAGATATCTAAATTGGCTACACTTTGATCTTAGCCAACAGGCTAAGAAGGCTAACGGTATTCCTTTCATGGTTGAAATACTCAATTATTATAGAATTAAAGATAAATTAGAATTAATTTTATTGCATATTTCACATGCCGGTAAGACTATAATACAGATATCCCACATACTAATTACTATAACTTCATTAAAACGGACACACTGATTTTAAAAAATTCACATATGCTACACTAAATAAAATTAATAAACATATTTAAAAACTGAAAAAAATATATGGTATAGATATGTCAACGCTTTCTTAACGATTATAAAAACTTTATCATGCAAAACATAATTATCTAACTAATTTTATTCATAGTATACTCCAGATCCTTACATTTTTCTCTGAAACTAAAAACTAAATCAGTTACTTTATGTAGTGAAGATAAAAATTCGCTAACTTAACTTATAACCCTTCATTTTGTCGAATAATTATAATGATCGAAAAAGTTACATTTTTACATTTTTCGATTACAAAATTACTTGATAGCATAGTAATATTTAGGGCTCTATTACATTTTTAATATATTGAAAATTATTTTAATAACAATTTAATTTTCTATTTCCCCTAAATAGTTCAGTTTAACTTGTTCTACAACGAAGAAAAAATAGAAAATTCAATTTTATTCTTTGATCAAGTTAAGAAAAATAACCTACCGCTCTCTAATCCAGTATAATAATTGGTAATATTTGGTACACACATACATATATACATACTTTATTTAGGTCTGCGTGCGTATTTATATACAATTTTTTTTATTCAATCATAACAACAATCGTCATATTTAATATGTGTGGTAAACAAGCAGTAGTTGTTAATACGAGACAAATGAGGTCAGGTTTTTACATTCAATTACAAATCATGTATGAACAAGTATAGTGGGCTTCGATAGGGTGTTTAAAGAGAAAAAGAATAAAAACGTGATTTAAAGAATTTTTAATCTTTATCATTCAATATTTCTGTCCTTGTTTAAATACATTATGCTACTAATAAAAGGCAACATCCTAGAAAATTATGCAAGTTAGTGAGATAGTATTTTGGCGTATTCAACCTACCTCCTAATTTTCTGTTCTTCGCTATTCTGCTATTTTACTAGTAGGAACATTTAATACCGGGTCAAGTATTACACACAGAACAACCAGGAAGTATGATGTATATAAAAAGCTATACCGTACTAGGGTTATTATATCGATTGCATTATTTATAACACCCCACGAGTTTATGCATGGAGGCGTATACTATTACCATTTTCAACGCCTCCTCAAATCCCATTTTAACTTACAGCATATAACTTTCATGTGCTGCAAGGTGAAATATTTTGTTTATTACATAGTACATTATAAGCTTTATTTTGTTGGCAGAAAAATTTGCTTGTCATTTTGGTAATCGATTATTAATTACAATTACTATTACGTGTATATTATACTTTAATTTTTGTATTTGTGTCTTTACCGCTTTATTTAGCATTCATAATCTAAAATCCGTATTATACGTGAATAATTATTGTCTTTGTGTACTGTAAAAGTAAATATTACGCGTGAACATTAAATTTTACAAATGTGCTATTTATATTATCCATTGAAGTAGGTGATGTATTTTTTAAAATCATGATCTAATAACGAAAAGATTAACTTATAGAGTTTATATTATCAACGTAATTTTTAGGGTCTGCTATTTAAACATATTTCTTAAAAGCTTTTTCCTTTTGTAGATAAATCGACGTTTTGATCATATCTTCCGTGTTTGATAATAATTTAACAATGTCTTCAAAAATGTCCGACGCATTGCCATTTCGACTACAGGTGATGTACAGTTTTGAAATTATTTATAAAAAATGTTGTTTTTATTTCTAATATTGTTACAGGTAACGTTAGATAATTTTTTTGTATTTTGATGTGATAAAAATAATATGGTGTAAACACACAAGGGTTTTTTTTCTAATATCTAACACAATATTGAGAGTATTTTAAAATAATAATAATTATATATATATCGATTTACGTATATTCCAATTGAGATACTTCGGTAACAAATTTTTAACCTATAGGTTATATAATTAGTAACTTTGATAATTTAACGTATTTATGTACGCTGATCCAGTGATCAGTTTCCACTAATATGAACTAAATATTAATTATGATAATGAGGTTCAATAGAACTATAATTATTATTTAACTATAGATTAGGCCTAATGGATGGAAAAGCGTCTCACATCATTTGCAATGTTCAGTAATCGTGTAACTTCTTTATTAGTGTGGTGTCTGTTCGAATAATTGAAAAGTAGGAACACAAAATAAAATTTTAAAAGGAAAAATACAATTTTTAATTATAAAAATTTCAAATGCTCAAATAAAAGTACAGCAAATTCTCTATTTAAAAATCGATGTACATACTCAAGATATAAAACAAAATTATTCTAAAAATAAATGTTGAAGATTTTGAACTACATCGTGATGTAAAGCGTTTTTTAAATAAGTTCATTTTGTCATATTTAGCCCCTATGCTATATTTTTCGTAGGTAATTTAAAACTACTTTTTGGAAATCCGAACATATATTTCAAAAAAATGCATTATAAGTTTAAATTATCAAAGTATAATTTTAATTCCAATACATGCGGAACATTTTAATGATCCACACAGCTCATTTGAAACAGTTCACAGGGATAATTTAAGAAAAAGTATGATAGCTCCCCACATAAAATATAAACACTTATTACAGAATTAATATATATTGAACTTTGTTCCACTTAATAAATAATTAGTCATAAAAAATGCAAATATTAAGTAATGTAGCAGTTTGCAGATTAAAACTTACAAGATATATAGAAATTGAGAAAAATTAAATAAAATATTAAATGTTTATCTTATTTAATCTTCAAAATTACTTTAAATTTAGTTACAATATCAATAATAACTTTTTTGTGTGCGAGGAAATTTAAGTTTAAAAAAAATGTAATTTACTTTTCGCGTATAAAATATACGAATAAATCTGAAAATTACGCATATGTTAAACTATACAATAACATTCAATTAAAAAACAATCGAAAATAAAACGTAAATTTCCTTGAAATTATGTAGGTACTTAAAAAGTACATTTTATATCTCGCTCGTTCCATTATAAATTCTTCAATCAAATTTTTTCTTGAATAATTTTACATTTTATCCATTTTTTATTTTATCTAGAATAGCAGACGCTGTATAAATATTACAATCTTAGAAATAATTCTACATAAGTAATAATTATAATTAATGGGTAAGATTACTGAGCCTTGCAAAGACAACCGACTGGCTACATTTTGTTATTTATACATATATATCCTTACAAAAGTCAATATTTATGATGTGATTAAGTCATTGGGTTTAACACGTTTGTGGCGTCTTACATCTTGATCCGTAGGTAAGAGTAATGATGTTTCTGGATTCGGATGATTACAGTCTTTTTAACCCAAATCAGAGATCACCTCATTAACCTACTTAATTCTTAAATCGGCGTGAAGTAATTAGTTTCGTTGAAATCAATTAGTATTGGTTATCATACCAAGGAATTTATTTCGAATCACTCGAATAATTCACTTGTTGGAAGCTTTGATGCAACCCCACAGATGGATTCCATACGTCCAGATCGTTCGTATAATAGTCTGATAAATTATTAGTTTATTTTGTAACTTCATTTTGGAATGTCACCTTATGATGCAATACATTTAACGTACTTTTTATCTAATCCGATGAGATTTTGCATCGATGTGAGCTCTCCAAGCTAGTTTAGCATGCAGATGCAGTCCCATGTATTTTGCTGAGTTAGCAAGTGGTACTTTCTGATTTACTTATTCGGAGTTCCGCTTACACAGGGCGAAAGTAATATGGACAAAATTTTGCTCAATGAGCTTAATCTTCCAATCCTTCTTCTATTTTATTACATGGTCAAGACGCTGATCTATCGTTGCTTCAGCTTGGGGGTCGCGGACTGATAGTATTGCTGTGTCATCAGTAAACATCGCAATTATGTTTTTTGATGTAGTTCGTATATCTAGCATAGATAGGAGATCTAAGAAACTTCCTTGCGGTACTCCGCTTGGATTGAATAAAATGAGGATTTTGCTTCTTCATAAGATACACGAAATTGTCGGTTTGATAAGTATCATGTCAGCAGGTGACACAGTTGGCAATCTGATATTCAATTTGAATACGAGGTCATAATGCCATACTCGGTCAAACTCTTGCGCGATATCAAGAAATACTGCAGAGCATAATTTTTTTCTTCAGGCGCTTTTCCTATTACTGCTATTACACGATGGGCCGGGTCAATAGTAGTGATGAGCACGGAACTCAAATTAATGATTTGGTACCATATAATTTGTATATTGACAGTAAGAGTGATAGTGGTTGATAAGACGTATTCTGGAACATGATCAAGTCTGAATGAAGCATTAAAAATGTATGCGGGTAGTAGGGCCCTTTTATTGACGCTACACTGCCGTACGCCTGTTTGTATAGAATATATTTACTTCATTTATGACAACCTGAAAGCACCTATCAGTCAGATATTATTTAAATAGTGAATAATACGGGTGAGGTAATTTATGTTTCAGTTTACGGAGTAACCCTGTATGCCACACTTCTTCAAAGTCAAGGAATATACGGGTGTGCAGTATTCCTTCGCTTAATGGATCTGTTTATAATAACAATTCTGTTCTATTATATTCGAATTTTTTAAATTTTCGATATTAAAAATAGTAACGCAATCACTATTTTTCAATATAATATTATCAATATTGATGGCTGCTTAAATTTTAGTTTAGGTTATTGTAACAAATTCTAAAACTATCACATTATATTTCGGTTTTCAAGAATTAAAATTTAATTTCACCTTTACACTTTTATTAGTTTTAAGGAAGCATGGTTAGTAACAATAAATAGAAATTAAACATGTGTCATATGACAAAAAATATAATTTCAATCAGTTTATGAAAAATTAAATAGCGCTGTCCATATCATAATAGTCATTGTTAGACAAACAACAATCAAATAAATTTTCAATAATTTCGAATTTACAATTTATAATTCTTTGTAGTAACTGATTTTTTATTGTATATTACACTTCCCCAATAACATTTCCTTATTTAGATGCCTTAAATACTTTACTATACAAAAGTTAATAGAGGGCTACTTTCTTTTATTAATATCGTAATTTTATGGCGCCATGATATATTTTATTCATATTCATCGAATCTTTACATATATTTTGATTCTGGATTTTCTAATTATTTTACTATATACCTATATATGTACGTACAATTATTCATGTATCATTTCTTTTTCAATATTTGTTTCATTGTTCGTTTTGAAGGTCGTCATTATGGAGGGACAAGGTCTAAAATCAATAAACACCAGTAAATCTGTCTATTGTACGATGGAGGTCGAAGGAAAGGGCAAGCTACAGACTGAACATGTTGATGTATCCAATACGCTAGTGTAAATAAATTACTATTTTAATATTCGCTATTTTTTTTATATTATTAAATAGATTTGATTATTTCAAAATTAGGTGTGTTATTTATATAACTATGCACGAAACATATTAAAACTTAATATTTTAATAGGTTTCATAAAATTAAAATTATTTAGAAAGTTCGTGATTTTGTTTCCATTCTGTCTACTTAAACCATCAACCAAAGGTTATTGAAATTCACGTGGATTCCTGTATAAGTATAAAATATACTGAAAAGGAAAATAGTTCAGACAATGGATTAATATAAAAATTAATATTTCCTCAATCATTTTGAAACACATCTAGGTCGCTTTAAATTGCAATTTATGGATAACTTAGAAATGGAATTAAAGACTAAAATCTTAAAATGCATTTTTAGTAAGAGTATTTCGTTCCACTTCAGTTCACATTCAAGCAAAATTTATAACATTTAGTTAATGTTTATAATACATTTTTCAAGTTGTGCGCATATAAAAAATCTTTTAATATGATGAAATCATTTATTACGCACGAATAGGTTAAATATGTGTTTAAATGGTTGTTAATATGCAGAATATATGCACATATAAAATCTGAAAAATATGCATGCATATTAGGAAAAGTATGATACAAATTAAAATCCTTTGAGATAAATCAGAATTATCTGAATCCAACTGAGAACATTTTATAAAACCCGCATATAATTATGGACATGAACAAACGTTATATGTAATTAGAAATATCAGAACAACCAAAAATTAATTACTTGCAGTTTGTTACAGAGCTAAACGCACGCTTAAGTAACAAAATCACTACAACTACATTATTAAAAGTGATCGTAATGGTACGCATACAGAGACTTAGCCAGGGGTGTTTTGGGGTTCTGTCCCCCCCTTTGAATCAATCTGATAATAAGAAAATATATACTCGTTGTTAAATGCAGTTTTGCATTTATTAAACCGGTTTCCTTTTCTTTTTATTTCCATTTATTTTATTTAAATTTCGTTGTCTTTGAAGTAAATAAGTAGTTTTGTAATATACTACAAACAATAATTTTTATATTATATGTAACCCTGTTCATCTGTTTATATTGATAGCAAAAAAAAAACGACCTAGCTGTCGCTGTTTTATTTTAGCTCGCGTCTAATAAGTGAAAAAATAACTCTGGTGAGTCGGATTGGTTAGGGTTTGGGGTTTAACCTACTTGAGTTTCGGTTATTTACTTAAAGTTCAATTTAACTTGAGTTTATTGTTATAATTTATTTTTGTTTGAACCCCCCTCTTCCACCAAGTCTGGCTACGCCGCTGTACGCATACAAACAAAATTGTGGTAGTGACGTATCATGAGTGGCATGCACGTCATTAGCAGTCATATCGCACTGTTTTCCCAATTGTTTTAATGTAGATACGTAGATGTCTAGTTATCCTTACTTTAACCATTTACAAATATGCCAAGTTACGCAACTAGATCATTCTAATAACAGAAGACAATATATATATGCCAATAATAACTTTACAAAGTTACCAAAATCGTAATAATTACAAAACTACTCTATTTAATTTCAAAGTTAAGAAATATAATACATACTTCTTAAATAACATTAACAGATCATAATGAAATATTTTTTGTAAAGCACACACGTTTTCTTTTTTTTGTGTTACATGATAATGTACGTTTTTGCACCATTGTATATTAATTTAATTCTCTTTTTACATATAATATTGCTCAGATTAACAATTAAAAAAATAATAGCGCTTTCATCCCCTTATAATGTTTTTAATGAAGGAAATAAATTTAACAAAGCTACATTTGTTTATCAACTTACGAACCTCTTGAAGCGTCAAACGCTGCTACTACTTTGAAGACATGTTTGACAATAAGCTTATTGTGCGTTCTACAAGAAAAAGCAATGCAAAGTTTAATATTGACTGTTTGTATTTTTTAAGTAGATCAATTATTTTGAAAACAAACAAATTTAATATGAAGAATTATTAGATATATTTTTACTTGTTTTACTCGTGTACCGTGCATCCTATTGTAAGATTCAGTTTATTTTATGAAAATACAAAATAATCGTATTAACAAAATATTTTTTGTGTTAAACAGCTGGAACAATGAAGCTGAATTCAAGTTAAACCACCCATTGCCCACACTTAAAGTGAAAATGTATTTGGAAAATCTTGGTGTACTAGCTTTAGAAGATAAAGAAATCGGAAAGATTATTTTGAAACCAACTTTATTAACTGCACAAATGAGTGCTCCGGTACTTTTTTCCTATATTATAATTTCGTTATATATATATATATATATATATATATATATATATATATATATATATATATATATATAAACAACTATATAAAATGTCGGTTGGCATAGTTACTAGAGTGCTCGACTATCAACTTGACGGCCGGGGGTTCGAAACCAACATGCGACATAGAAAGTTTTCACCACTATTTAATTCTCAGTGGCACCCCACTCCGTATAACATTATGTGCATGCGCATCTGCGTCGCATATAAATAGTGCCTTGAATGCTAGCTCATTTTGTACGTAAAGAAAATTAAGCTTTCCAGATGTTCTGCTGGCGCCGTATGCTAAGGAACCTGTGACCGTTAAATGCATTAATCTTTTCTTTTTTTTTTTCTTATTCCCCAGTCCGCACTACGCGGGTCGGGTGGGCGAATGTATTAAATAAATTGTGGTTATAAGGGTGCAGGGAACAGTGTTCTTAATATATAACTGTGTGTAAGTGTTGAGTAGCTGAAACAAAAGAAAACATCCCATATAATACAAAATATAAATAGGTGTGTGTGATAGTTCTCTGCAATGTAACTTAAAAATAGGATGGAATAAGGGATGAGAAATGTTGTCCCCTAAACCATCAAGAATGAAATATGCATATAAATATAAAAATTAATATTACAGAAACAAAATATTATATATATACACGTACAATTTCAAGCCAAAAAGAAAAATAAATAAAAAGGTTATGTATATACATCAAAGATATTCTTAAAAATACTCATAGAAAAATCAATTAAGAATACATTAAATATTCAATTAGGAAAGGTATAAGAAATACATAAATATATATATATATATAGATTATAATGATAACAATTTTGGACAATATTATAAAAGTTGCAACGTTAATAATAAAGTGGACGGAGGCAATGACCATGAAAAAGATGCGGATTCACGATTGAATTAATATAATAAAACATAAAAAAAAAAGCACAAAAAATTATTAAAAATTTATCCACCACTTTTAAACTTTCTTAGTATTGACAACTCCATGTATGACAAGGGACTGGCATGATTCTGTTTAGAAAATACAAGAGGCTGTCCTCTATGTATTTTAAATTTAATTCTAAGATCATCAAATAAAGGACAATCAAACGTTAAATGATCAATATCATCTACAGTACCAAAGAAGTCCTCGCTGGAACTGCAAAAGGTACACCCTGAACTAGAAGTAAGATGGAACCTATGAAGGTACGAACCAAACTTATCATGGCCAAAGAGCACGTGAGCATTATAAAAATTAATATGAATATTTTTACAACGATCCAAAACATTTGGGAAAAACACAAAGGTTTTCCCTCCAATCGGACAACTTTCCCACCTAGCTAGTCAAACATCAATAAGTGAGGGTTGAATATCTTTTTTTAGGATAGGAACAAATTCTTGACACTAACAACGTCTCTAACAACTCTAAATTCCGAGATGATAAGGGCGCCAATTACAAAAAGATCCAGTGGCATGATACTAGATAACTTTAGCAGCAGAAGTGGGGCAGGTTCGGTATAAACATGAAATACTAAGAAGAAACTTCCTCTGCTACTTATTAATTAATCACAGAATTCTTTTATTAATATAGACAAGAGAATGCATAAAGTAACTGAATTAGCCCCTTATACAAAATGACTCTCTTACCATATTTTAATCCAAAAGCATTCGGCTGTAATTTTCTAACCTTGTGGTATATAGAATCACGCTTTATATGTATGTATTCTATGTGCGGAATGAATGTTAATTTATGGTCAAGAATGAGACCTAAATATTTAAGATTATTTGTATGAGAAATGGATTGATCAGAGATTATTTTTAAGTTTTTGATATATTGTACAATTATCTGATCTCCAAACACAATAAAATTGTATTTGGAGCTGAGAATGACAAACCTAGATCATTGATTGTACTTTCCAATAATTTAAAAACAACTTCAATTAGGGTAAAATCATAATATTTACCAACATTAATAATTAGACACAGAAAGCGCATTCAAGTCCAATATTATATTTTAAGGTTTTTCAGGCACGTTATGAAAGTCAAGAATCATTTGAAAAAATTATTATGCAAGAAATGGAACCTGGCAAATAGATATATTGATCAAACCTTCGAAATCACAGGAAAAAATCGAAGAATACTTATAGGTAGCTGACGATAAAAAAATAAAAAATAAAATAAAAATAAAAATGCCGTTAATGTATTCGATCTCTGCAGTATGAGATTGGTAACCGACGCAACGTATATCAAACGTATCAGTACCCGTATTACACAACTCTTGTCTATTCAAACAAAAATTAATTCTGTTTTCAATATGATGAAAGTCATATATATTTACCACTATTGGTAAACTAAACGTGATGCTTCGTTAGCAAGTAAACATCCCGTAACGAGTGTATCTAATTTATATTATTTTATATAAAACAAATATTTGCAGCTTATCTATAATGACTTCCATCTTTATTCGGTAACAAAGTTCATCAACAAAACTAGTACGCTTATTTTAACCTAGTATTTCATCCCTCCGAACAATATTCTTCGTCATAAATTGCTCATATTTTCATATTACATTATATTTAATTTATATACATATTTTATATATAAGTCTTTTAATATAATATTTCAATTACACTTTATCGTGTATAATTATTTATTAATTCAATACATTATTTTTTAAATCATCCGAATTTTTTTCATATCGATAGCCCTAAGTCCTAAATCGGGATGAGGCGCGTAAACGCCGTATCGGACGAGTATAGGGAATCGCTTGCTTGAACAAACGTACGTAGTAGGCAAAAACATCCTCCACAAGATGACTTTAGTCTAGAGATGACTTTTGTAAACTAAGGGATACCACGTACTTGTCCGGTCAAGCTAGGAACGATTCATAAAGTTAAACAGTAATTGGATTAAAATTTAAAAAATTAATTTGGTTAATAGTTTATCTGATTAAAATAAATATTTTTGATAAAGAAAACAGTTATTATTATAGTATCCTAGATATGTGTTTCAATATGGAATAATTTTTTTAGGTTGCTGACTGGCATCAGATGACAGTACCTAAAAATAGTGTTGATCGTGATCTGAAAATTAAATTAATGTATCAGTTAGAAGGGCCTGACAGTATTCGAAATTTTGGGTGAGTCTCATAAAAATGTTAACATTTATTTTTTTATATGTTATAATCTGTATATAGTAAACTGATTACTAACTTCAACATGTTTGATAACTTCCTCAGCAATTATTTTGCAATAATTAATACTTACATCACGTAATACATTTACTCCATCATGATATCCCAACTTAATGTATTCTTTTTTATTTTTTTTTTTTTTTTTTAAATACTCAGTTCCAATGAAAATACTCTGTTGACACTAGCTTTTTAAACATATGATTGTATCAGATAATGTAATTTAAACATTTAATATTTTGTTTTAGAAGAAATTAAAATTCCTTATTGATAATTGTTCAATTCCAGAAACATTAAATAAACCAACGACGTTTTAAATAATAAATACTAAGGATGACAATATCATTAAAATATTTCACAACTCCAAATGCTTGGAGTGTTTACTATGTTAAATGAATCACAAAAAATTTATTTTATGGGAGACAAGCTTGATACTGAATATATACAAATAATTTGCAATACACAAAATTCAAATAAATTATGCCCAGTGGATCCAGAGCTCTACCACAATGAAGCGCGTCCACAGGTTGCAGATAGTAGAGCGGTTTATAGATATATAGGTTAGCTGCGAAAAAAATAAGCAGTAGTGGACAAAGAGCGGCGATAAAGTATGGTGACACTAAAACCAACACATATACCAAAATACATCATGTGACATATCACTAAATAAGCACATACTATTAAAAAAGCTTGCAACCGTTTCAGTATCAACTACTGGTAGAAATCAAGTTTATTGGAACAGCTGCAGATTGAAGACTCTATGACGTCAATGTTAAATATAGAAACATACATACTGCGAACACCAAAATTAATGTGAGAAACTACAGTGTATTAAATTTTCCCAGGGACACTTCCAAGTGTTTCTTAAATCTTTGCTATCTTTATCATGTTGAGAAACCAGAAAGCCATGACCTTCGATATTAAATAATCGGTGAGTGCTAAGAACACTCGCCGCTCGACAGGAAGAAATGCAAAGGATTTAGTATTGAAACACTGAAAGTCAGCACTAAAAGTTTGTAGGCTACAGAAATGTGGTTTTTAAGTCTATTAAGAATTTCATGGATTGAAAAAGTTTCAAGTAATAATTTATTGAAAAGAGTCGGTGCAGATTAATCAGCTTTTTGTTTTTTCTTTTTTGTTCTTATTTTTCATTTCTTTCTCTTTTTTTTCCTTCCTCTTTTTTGTATTCTATATTTAATTATCCACAAGCACAATCTCATCCACATAAATCAATTGTTCTTATTTGTTATGATTTTAATATAATATATTAATCATAGAATTATCAATTAAATAATTAATATCATTAAATACAAGAGACATATAATTGAAATACTATCGAAAAATAAAATTCTTTACATTAAATAATATTTAAAGTATATACTACAGGTTATAATAAAAGTACCTTTACTGTACCACCTTTTAAAAATAGATGCGATATCTTAAATGTATCACACTATATTGCTTTATTAAATAAATACTAATTTATAGATACATACATACATACATATACCTATATATATATATATTATATATAGTTATATGTATGTATGTGTATATAAGTGTATATATATATATATACTTACTTAAGATTCCGGAGGGAGGAAGGTGGGCTCTTGAAATAATTTAAATTTTAATGACATTCCTTTGATCACATATTTAATAAAATTTTGAAAATCCTTATTTGTAATCAAAAGGTATTTCTTTGAATCGGAGATACTTGTATCGCAGTCTGAAATATTAGACAAAGAAACTGCTGGATATTATCTAGTTCTGAGGGATTATATAATGAACATCCAAAAGAACCTGAAGATTAATTTTATGCAGGTATTCGCCAAAATCGCAATGCTAGTAAGGACTTGCGAACAGTAAAAATCAGTTGAAAAGTTATGTAGTCTGGAACGACCAACTACATTAGGGAACAACTGTTAAGTTTTCTTTCTAGTGAGACAATCACGTTGCACCGCCATTTTGTCATAAGAGCTTCAATTATATTTTTAAATGTTTTCATGGGAAACATTATTAAAAGATTGTAATGTGAGGTTATCCTAAATATTTGCACAAAGGGACTTCTTCTTCTTCATAGTGCCATCTCCGTTAACGAAGGTTGGCTACGACGAGTGAGAAACTGGTCCTGTTTCTGGCCGAATGTATTAGTTCGTTGGTTGAGCATACCGTCCAATTTTACAAATTTTTCATCCACGACATTCTTCTGCATCCTTTTCGTCTACATCCTTCTAGTTTGCCTTATATAATTAACTGTATCAACTAATACCTATCGTGCCGCATAATGTGATCAAAATACGCTAATTTCTTTTTCTTGATAATTGTTAATAGCTCTTTATTTTGCCCTATTCTTTCCACAACTTTTCTATTCGATATACGATCGGCCCATGATATCTTCAGCATTCTCCTGAAAACCTACATTTCGAATGCTTCTGGATTTTTCATCGTTGTGCTTTTTAACGTCCACGCCTCCGCTCCGTATAATAAAACCGAATATACATAACACTTAACCGTCCTGTATCTTAATTTCAAACTTAAATGTTTATTACTGAACAGAGATCTTATTTAGATAAATACTGATCTTGCTTGTTCGATTCTTATTCTGATTTCTTTATCGGGTTAATTTCATCATTCAACCAGCAACCGAGATATTCTTCTATTGGTAACCCATCCACTGTCATTATTGGGCATGTCTTCTTGGTATTGCTGAATATCATCGTTTTCGTTTTTTGTGTATTTATGCGTAGTCCTGAATTTTTCATTGTGGATACAATTTTATTCAATAATATTTATATATCTTGAGCCGTGTTTCCTACTATCGCCACATATCGGATATTATTTATTACTTTTCCATTTACTTTGACGCCCTCCTTGGATTCTTGTAATATTTTCCCGATGTAGAGACAAAGGGACTAGTCAAATGTCATTGACAACGCGATATTCAGAGACTATCACTTTTAATTATAAAAAACTAGTGTAGAATATTACAGATTACATTAAGAACAGAGGTGGGGTATGTATGTACAATGAACCAAGACTCAAGATAAATTTACGTTGTTGCTTATTTATTAGATTACGGATTCTAGAATCAATAAAAATGACAAAAATATAGTCATATATGGATTGTATTAATCATTTATGCAGTATTATGTAGTATTATGCATTTCATGTATTTTAATTCATACGTGCTAGGTAGTAATCTTCATATATTTAATGTGAACTTTAATGTTTAATCTGTAATTAAGATAAGCACCCAAGTACTTAAGATTGCAAGTATGTGTAATTGAGTTGTTACATATAAGTTTAAGTATTAATCTCAGAATCAGTAAAACAATATTTAGAAGCAGATAACTGTAAACCAATTTTATTAATATTGTATTCAACATGTTGGCACACAACAGTGATTTCAGACAGATAAAAGTATTTATCTATACACAAATGTAGGCAAAGATCATCTGCATATGAGACAGTATCACAAGCAAAGTTGCAGTTTAAGCAAAATCTCTAAATTGTACTTGCACCATGAGCTATGATCGATTCAGAATCAAACTATTCATGACTGGACAAAGAGTTTATTTTAGTATACGATAATTTTCATGTTTTAATCGTTTTACTTAGCAACTGATAATGCTGCCTCGATCCATATGATTGATTCAAGAAATAATTTTTTAAAGTGTAATCATTTCGGTTCCTACGATATTCAATATTTTTTATTTTGAAATTATACATTGAAAGGTAGAAAATCTTTTCTTTAAAACCCTATAGCAGGCCCATGTATTGCAACTAAACATGTTAATAAAGAAGTATACCTAAATGTAATATGACGAAGTAGTCAATGAAATATCGACACAACCATGAATTATGAAACGATTGGCGCAGACTAGTTAAAGCATGTAACTACATAATCTTAAAAAGTAATTCTTGTCTGGCAAATTTAAATTACAGACTGGAATAATTTTTAGCAAAACAAAATAAAAATAATGTTAATCACTGTAAAAATTATTTTATTAACCCGAAGCTTTTCGACAAAAATAATTTTTTATCGTCTTTATTTTGTTTTAATTCATAAAATCATTACTTCCAAATACATCAACATTAATAGAATAATTTTGATTACGACTGCGTTTGAGATATTATAAGAAACATTTTCATTCATCTTAGGATAGTAAAAATAAAATACTAGCAAAAAATCGGATATTGAAATAATAAGGCAATCCACTTAAAGTCAAAATATATTAGAAATATAAAATTGTTCATTAAATTTGTACGTTTATTTAAAACTAAACATATTTTTATTTGAGTTAATGTCTTATTTAAACAATGACCCGTGATGAAAATTTTAAATTCTGTTTGCTCCAATATATGAAGCGACTATAATTTAGATAGCGTTTTTTCGACACACAGTTATCATCAAGTAATGGTATCAGATAATGCCACTATCTTTTTGGAGTAAAGTATTTACAGACTATTGTAAAGTACATGATATTTCTCAATGATTTATTGTTCAGGGTCATCCCGCGATTAATGGACTAACTGAAAAGTATTTGCAGGTAATTAAAAATAACTTGAAATCTTAAGAACTGGTTAAGATTTTCCTTATATAACAACGCGATAAATAAAGAATTTGTAGTAAGACTGTTGTATTTGTATACTACATCTATATTATAAAATTAGATTTTTATATGCAATGGGGAAGACAACATGGAAAAAGTGGAAACGCCGTTATTATGTGTTATATGAAGTTTCTGATCGGAAATATAGATTAATTAGCTACAAGGAAAAGAAATCAGACCGTACTGAGTCTATATCTTTAGATGGTTATTTTGTTGACTACATCGAGAAAAGTAAAGGTAAATTAATTACACCTACACGTATTTTATTTTTTATTAAATTCTGTATATTATTTATAATATAAAAAATTATAACAAGATATTAGTAACTTTAGCTACAATAATACTTCACTTTTCCTAAATCAAAATCTTTTTAAATTTTAATCTTTTTAAAAATAACTAGCGACAGTTAATTTACATTAATAAAATTACATTATTATTCCTTTATTTAAACTTATTATTGTATGTTTGTAAATATTTATGTGGTTCATTCTTTGTTGTTGTTTTTTTCAGCTGAGTTGATGACGGGAATAAGTAAGTTTTACTTTTAACGCACATACTTACGTATATATAATATAATACCTACGCGTTATATTCGATAAAAAATTAACTTTTGAGAAACACATTAATTATAGTGTTAATAAAACTAGAGCAAGAATGTTTACACTGTTCCCTATTTTCAATAAAAGATCCAAACTAAATATTCGAAATAAATTAATTATTTATAAGTCAATTATTGAACCACTTCTAACCTACGGTTGCCCTGTATTGAACTACGTGCCTAAAACTACATATCGAAAAATACAATACAGAATGATTGCTGCCGAATCATATTAAATTTGCCCAAGTACACAAAGATACAATTAATGCGTGAAATGTTGAACTTGGATTTCATAGTGAAAAGAATATCGCTACTCGCGAGTAAATTTAAAGCAATATCTAACTATAATTACGAATCATTAGCTCTAAGGTATAAAAAATATAAATACACGCGTCTGAAACATAACGTTCTGCCATAAAAGTGTCAACAATAATATTACGTTAAAATAAGTATAAAATAAATTATTTCATATCGATATTACCTTTTGGAACAGCAATATTACCTTGCTGTTTCAGCCATCTATTGTCCTCCGAGACACGTTATTACCAAAAACCAATTTAACAAATATTTAAAGACATTAGGTAATGTTTATGTAGTTGGAGGCGACTTCAATGCAAAAAATGTATACTTTGAATCGAGAATTACTGTACCCCGTGGTAAACAATTAAAACTAGCTCTTGATGAAAACTGGTGTACCGTACATTCGTCCGGAACTCCAACTTACTGGCCTACAGATCCACTAAAAGTTCCAGACTTATTGAACTTCTTCGTGGTTAAAGGTTTATCAACAAACTTTATTGATGTTTACCATGATAATAATATTTCATCTGATTATACACCAGTGGTACTGTTTGTAAGTAATAAAATTATACGAAAATTATGTGCACCAAAATTATGCAGTAGACAAACTGACTGGAATTTATTTCGAGAAACGTTGAGTAATAAAATTAATTTAAAAATTCCACTAAAAACGCCACAGGATGTGGAAATAGCTGTAGAGGACTTTATAAAAACTGTCCAGGAATCAGCTTGGGCGGCTACACCAGATCACAAGAAATACGAGTCATTTAAGTATTATCCAGCAGAAATACGTAGGGAAGTGGCTTTAAAGAGGAAATTGCGGAAGTTATGGCAAAATAACAGAAATCCGATGGATAAAACTAGACTAAATAATCAAACTAAGCGAATAAAGCAACTGCTACAAAATCATAAGAACAAAACATTTAGCGATTACTTAAGTAAATTGTCGCCCACTCCTCCAACCGACTATTCACTCTGGAAAGCAACCAAACGATTAAAAAGACCGGTAGAGAAGATACATCCAATTAGAAGGTTAGATGGAAAATGGGCTCGAAGTGATCTAGAGAAGGCCGAAGAATTTGGAAATTATCTAGCCGATGTCTTCCAGGATCCCTACCAACACCGCTGGCTGATGTAGATCAGAAGAATACCGTTAAATTTACATCTCCTGGTGAAATTAAAACAATAATTCAAACTATGAATCCGAATAAAGCCCCAGGATACGATTTAATTACAGCCAGGGTATTAAAGCAATTACCACGCAAAGGCTTTGTCCTATTAACTTATATATTTAATTCTATAATTCGATTACGACATTTTCCTATCCAGTTGAAATTTTCACAAATTATTTTAGCAAAGAAAGCAGGAAAACCTGCAGAGGAACTAACATCATACCGACCAATCTCTCTGCTTCCGGTGCTTTCTAAAGTATACGAAAAGCTAATACTAAAAAGAATGAAACCCTTCTTGGAAACAAAAAATCTAATACCGGAACACCAATTTGGTTTTAGATCTGGTCATGGGACTGTGGAGCAGGTCCACCGTATAGTCAGCATTATTGAAGAATCTTTCGAATCTAAAAAGATATGTGACGCGGTTTTTCTCGATGTAAAACAGGCGTTCGATAGAGTATGGCACGAAGGATTGCTTTATAAAATTAGTTTTTCTTGATGTAAAACAGGCGTTCGATAGAGTATGGCACGAAGGATTGCTTTATAAAATTAGGTGCCATCTTCCGTATCAGTTATTTGAAATACTCAAATCCTACCTTGACGAACGTTATTTTGTAGTCAAATATGGAGATGAAGAATCTCAACTTCATCCAATAAGTGCCGGTGTACCGCAAGGTAGCATTCTGGGTCCGATGCTTTACCTAATTTATACAGCAGATATACCTGTACCAAATAATACAGAAATCGCTACCTTCGCGGACGATACAGCTGTGATTTGTTCTGACTCGTCTTTTGAAAATGCAGAAGTTAACTTACAATCAGCAGTTAATACTATTTCAAAATGGTTCAGGCAGTGGCGAATAGAAATCAATGAAAAAAATCAACTCGTGTAATATTTACAAATAAGAGAATACCCAGCATCAAAAATATTTATATTAATAATCAGGAAATCCCAGCTAAAGATTCAGTAAAATACCTGGGAATCCATTTGGATAAAAAACTAACCTGGAAAAACCACATAGCAGCCAAACGAAATGAATTGAATATAAAGTATAGGAATATGCTTTGGCTTATTGGAAGAAAATCCGAATTAACACTGGAGAACAAGTTATTATTGTATAAACAAATTCTAAGGCCTATTTGGGCGTACGGATGTCAACTCTGGGGCTGTGCTAAACGGAGTAATACAGCTATAATACAGCGTTTCCAAAATAAAGCATTGAGAACCATAATAGATGCCCCATGGTATGTAAGCAATCTTACATTACACACAGACCTAGAAGTTACATCTGTTAAAGATAAAATTCAAGAAATGGCCCGTAAATATGGCGACAAACTTTCTTATCACACGAATGCTTTAGCTGTTGCTTTATTGGACAACTCTACAGATACCCGGCGCTTAAAACGAGTTAAACCTACAGATCTATTTTGAATAAGCATCAATAATATAAAGTACTAAAATACAATTAGCGAAAGTCCTTACCGTTGGGTAAGGAACTTCACAAGTCAATCGCAATTTCTGTTCAAAAAGATTGCTAGATAGCCTGAAGCTAGTGGCATAATTTCGAAAAAAAAATATATATATATATCGATATTAGTGTTTCCTCTTCTTTCTTCTTTTTCTGTAGTTGGGTTTTTTCTTTGTTTTTCCCAGCATAAATTAATATTTAATTTATACATAAATGAAAATGTATCTTTTATTATTGTATTTATAAGAACTTTACATTAAGGCCTACGAGCCGGTACCAATAATTTATATTGTTAAATAGTTTATGACTTTTATTTATATTAATAAAATTTCTTCTTCTTCTTCATATATATAATACAATATTTATAAATATAATATAATCTAAATATAAAAGTAATACTCTTCTTTAAGTCTCGTCCGTATTTCAATCATCGGTATCCTAAATTCCTAAATCTTAATAGGACGGTCTGTAACAGGTGGAATAGAATAATAATTGCATCTTCACCATTAAATACTCGCAAATAAATAATTATTAATATCACTCACTTTTATTCTAATTCACCAATTATTTGTTGTTGTTGGTCCATTATTTTCCTTAGTTCACTAAATCAAGTTGGCAATATAAAAAATTTATTTATTCGCATAAGTTTGAAATAATGTGAATCTGTAACATAACAAATTTATTAATCGTATAAGTTTAAAAATGCAAGGTTACAAAAGTTGTGGCGACTGATATGTTTTTATAGATCATTTATAAGGCCAGAAGACGTTATTGAAGTAAGTACCTAACCAATGATGAATGAGTAATTATATGATGTAATTCATTAAGGTCGAATTACGTTTACACACATACTAACGTATAGAATGAATAAGATGATAAAATTATTACACTTTTGAAGATTATCTAATATGCCTTCCTTTCTGTGAAAAAATCTACTTCGCTGCTAATTCTAGAAAAATCATCACTACAGTTTATTAAAAAATTATAATAAATAAAAAAAAACAACAGAATACTATTGATAAATTATTAAAAGCTAAAATTTGGGAACACTCATATTTATAGAATAACGGAAAATAGTAAACTACAAACAAAACAGTTGATAAAAGTTATTTGTTTGCGGGCGTTTAATGAATAATCCCTAATTTATTGGTAATGTACATAATAAGTTTTAGTAAATAACTCACAAAATAGGAATTAGTAAACATAATATAAAGATTGAAGTATAATTAAATGTATCATAATAATGAATAAGTAGAAATAAAGAAAGCCTATAAAAATTTACCAATTTTAAGAGTAACACAAATTAAAATTATTAAGTTAATAAAAACAAAGATAACATTACTAATAAGGGAGTACCATTATTAATTTAATTAATTACATAATTATAATAAATTATGTTTTAATTTCCTACATTTGTACTTACTATATATAGATTTTGGAAGAGGCCAATGCTCGTTCAGGAGCTTAATTTCCTTAAAATACAGTTAAACATATTAATATTAGTTTAGCGCTAAGGAAAGCTATACATAATATTAGTTTAGTATTAATAAAAGTTATCAGTTTTACCTTTAGCGGAAAATCGATGAAAATTAATTATAAGAAAAATCAATCAATCAATCATCCGTTTCATCTCCATTGGGGATATCGTGACCATTATTTTTTTTTTGTCTTTTGAAACACAAGTCTGCGCCATAGATCTCCGCATTGAAGGAAACTTCGACCCATTGTTTTGCAGACCATGTCAGTCTATCTCATACTCGTCTTCGTCTTCCTTCCATGATACCTTGTATGATAGCTGTTTCCAACGTTCCTGTTCTGATGCTGTGGTCAAAATACTTTAGTATCCGTTTGCGAACCACTGTTGATAATTTGTTCTGTATGCCAACTTCCAACAGAATAGTCATTAGTTCTAGCCTCCTCCAGCACCACATTTCCAACGCATCTATTTTCTTCATATCCGATTTACGGATTGTCCATGTTACCGAAGCGTATAAAAATACTGAGAACACGAGAGCCTGTACTAAACGTATCTTTAACGTTTTACTAATCGTTGAATCGAGCCAGATTTTCCTCAGTCGTCCGATTGCACTGCGTGTTATTTGTGAATTTCAGTTTCGCATCCACCAGTATTTACTAATCCCAGATATGTGAACCTGCCTACAACTTCGAAGCCGGCTATTTCACGAATTTCTGGCGTGTTGTTCTTGGGCCGATTTATTATCATAATCTTTGTTTTTGATTTGTTTATTATCAGGCCGTACTTAGCGCTGATTATTTCTAATTGGTGTATTAAACTGGTCATGCTCTCTAAACTTGTTGTTATTAGTGTAGTGTCGTCCGCATATCGAAGGTTTCCAACGTGTATTCCTCCGACTGAAATGCCATATTTCTTCTCCTTTTCAACTTTATCTCGACGTTATTGTCTAAAAATTCTTTTATAACTTCACGTATTACCCATTCTCTATATATGTTAAATAATAATGGGGATAATATGCATCCTTGTCGAACTCGCCGTTCAGGATGAAAGTTGTCTGAGGATATCGAATGATTCACGCGGACATTTGCTGTGCTTTCTTCATATAAACGCCTGATTAACCAGGTGCTTTGGGGCACCCATCCCAATCAGTTTTTTCCATTGTACGCAATCGAACGCTTTTTTGTAATCGACAAAGCATAGCACCGTTTGCTTGTCGTATTCTCTAGTTTTTTTTCTATTATTTGTCTGAGATTGAGAATTTGTTCTCTTGTTCCTCTACCCCTGGAAAATCCTGCTTGTTCCTGTGGTATTTGCTTCTGAAGAAAAGTGTATAAGCGGTTATCGATAATTTTCAGTAACACCTTGCTTGCATCGGGGATCAACGATATCGTACGGTAATTTTCGCCACTTTTTGTAGATCCTTTCTTGTGTCGTGTGATGTACGTTGACTGTGTCCAATCCATCGGCCACATTCCGGATCGCCAAATAGTGTTACATATATTCAAACGTCTCCTTGTAACCTCTTCACTACCTGTTTTAAAAGCTTCAGCTGGGATTATATCCGGACCAGGAGCTTTATTTTTTAGATGCTTTATAGCATTAAAGACCTCCTGATATAGTATTGGTGGTTCTAGTTCGCCAATATTATTAATTTGTAATTCGTCCGCAGTATTGTTTACTTCCTCACTATATAGTTTTTTGCAATATTTCCGCCCGACTTCCGCTATGTCTTTATTATTTGTTTTTAGCTCTCCATTTCCATCTTCTATGATCTGTGTATTAATCTTGAACTCCTTTGAGATAGTACGTATTTTTTAAAAGAGAAGGTGTTTTTTATTATTTTCAGCGTGTGTTTCAAGTTCACCACAAATAGAGGATATGTACATATTTTTGTCTCTGCATGACAATTTGGCAATGCGATGAGTCAGTTTTTTCCTTTCTTCATGATATTGCTGAGTACGTGGTAGTTTCTTTCGTTCTTCAATCATATTAATTGTTTCTTTAGTAAACCAATGTTTCCATTTTCTTGACGTATTAATTGTACGAGTACTTTTATACGCCTTCTGAATTTGATCTTTAAGTTCCATCCATTGCTGCTCTGCCGTTATTTTTTCTGTGTCTGTAGAACAATTTTGTTTAGCATTTAATCGTTTATTAAGAACATTACACAAAGCATTTGGTTGAATTATTTTCATTCTTTCTGTTCCCCCTTTTTCCTTTGCCGATTGTAATTTTAGACGGAACTCCATCATTCGTAAGCGATGATCCGAACCGCATTCTGCTCCTGGAAGGACTTTGGCATTTTTACAAGAGGATTTTCATCTTTTATTAATTAAAATATAATCAATTTGATTCCTGTACCTATCACCCGGCGACTGCCATGTCACCAGTCTACGAGGATGTTGTTGAAACAGTGTTAATTATTGACATCTCTGAGTCTAACACAAACTGGATGAGTTGTTCTTTTTCATTTCGTTCTCCAATTGAATATTTGCCAAATATATTGCTAATATGAATATCCTGTGCATCTTTGCCTATTTTTGCATTGAAGTCGCCCAAGAGTATTACGATTTCTCTTCTCGAAAGCGAGTTTATTGTGTCATTTAATTGGTCGTAAAATATATTTAACTCTTCGTCTTCTGCATTTGCTGTAGAGCATATATCTGAATTAGGTTTACGTTCACTGGCTTTTTATGTTTAGTTGAACTAAAATAATCCTTTCATTAATTGGGTTATAACATTTTACCATATGACTGATTTGTTTTGATATTAAGAAAGCGACACCTCGCCTGTGTACGCTGTTGTTACTTAACACATATATTTTATAATAATGTCCGTCAAAATTACCAGTTTGGTTATAATGTGTTTCCAATATTCCACAAATAGGTATGTTTTCAACTATCCGTAGCTTGCCTATAGTCATCAGTACGTGTACGTTCCACATTGTGAATCGATTTATATCTCGTAATTTAAAGTGACGGTTTTTAGAGTAAATAAAAGTTATACAATATTAATATTGGTTTAACATTAAGAAAGTTATACATATTAATACTAGCTTAGCATTAAGAAAATAATATTTGTAAATTTTTATTTAAAATGGGAAATACAGGCTATTCTAATTGTAATATATAGATTTAGTTGTCTCGATGCATAATTCCAACATTTGATATTAACTCATTTTCGTGAAGAAGACAACTATTAAAAAATAATTTATAATGCATTTAAAGCAAATTCTTTCATATATGGTAACACGAGATATTCGTGAATAATTGTATCCAGCGATGTAACAAATATACATTTGAGGAATATTTAGTTAACAGTGAACCTAGCATTTGATACCGACCACCATGTAGAACATATTATGCGAATGCTGTTGGGAAATTATTATTATTAATTAAATATTATTAAATTTTGTTTATAGAAATATAACACGTTAGTGTGTATTAAGTTTTGGTGTGACTTTTAACGTTGCATGTATAAATTCTAAATTGTAAGTTGGATGATTAAAAAGTGTAATATACAATGTAGTGCGTATTATTTTTCAGATATAAATGATAAAACAATTAATAAATTGTTTTAAGCAATTAGTAAATTCGAATAACTTAACGAATTATGATTTTGTTAGCTTTAATACTGAGATAATTTCAGTTTTTTTTCGTTTTCTTTTTTTTTTTAAATAAAAGTTAGTTCACTATTAAGTGTAACACCAAACGTAACAATATACTTCATAATTTATGGTAGACAGAAAATTATAGTTTCTCGTCGCCATATACGCTAAATTAAAAAGAAAATTACACGTCGTGATAATTCTATCTTCGGATTTTGAAGCTACCTCCAACAAATATTATTTCTATTTCGGGGTCATAAATTCAGACCAGTTAATAATCCGCTATGCTATTGATTGATAAGAAACAAAGCAAGAATATGATAAAATAATGGGTTCTTGAACTTCTCTCATTCTCTATTTTCTTTATTATTATTTATAACATGTTTTTATTTTTAAGACAAATTTTTCATCGAGCTTAGCATCACGTATTTCGTATATTCGACATTTTTTTCATCAATTTTGTTAGCGTTATATTATTCACATACAATTTAACTACGTACAAGTAAATATCATGAAATATTAATGAACATTATTAATTACTTTGTAAAAGAATAAAATATATTGTATAATGTCAAATTATATACCAAACAAAATATAACACAGTTTAATCACTAGTAAGTTTTTATTGTAAAGCTTTTCGACAGTCACGTAATTTTCAAGCATACACAATAAACATGTTTATTGTGTATGCTTAAAAATGACGTAAATATGTTTATTGTACATGCTTAAAAATGACGTAATTATCGAAAAGCTTTGCAATAAAAACTTACTAGTGACTAAACTGTGTTATATTTTGTTTGGTTTATAATTTATGAAATCACTACTCTCCAATATATTCAACATAAAATGTCAAAGTTTTCATTTTCGTTAATCAATTTTCACTTATTTTATATAATACTATTTGTAATATCAGGTAAATTTTCACAAGTTATTTTATTTTAAGGTTTAAAAGGCGGTCAATGTTACTTCACTGCTGTAAAAGAAGGGGACAGTATATTATTCTCATCTGACGATGAAAAAGAAACTCGAGCTTGGATAACTTTTTTATATAAAGCTACGGGACAAGCTAGTAAACCCATTTTTCCACATGGTACAACTTCGAACGGTGATCGTAACAAATAAACGTAGTAACAGATAGTCTGTCATTCGTTATCTTCCTACTATCAGCTTTTAATACTTACTATTTAGAATATGCTCAAATAAGGTATAGAAACGGCAATGTCAGTTGATTTATTATATACTAGTTTTAACTTTATGATAGCTAATTACTTTATGTAAATTTCGGGAAATGTTTTTTTGAAAGCTTTTATTATCAATTAATTATGTTTTTTATCATTTTATATATTATTATTAGTGGAATATTTTATACATACACACACACATATATATAAGTTGTAAATACGTAAAAATAATAATTTCCACAAGCATATTATATAATAAAGATCTACTAATTGTATATTTTTTCCTATGAATAATTAGCTTTATCGATATTGTATTATTAAGTTCCTATGTAGAAGATATCAACGAACGTATTGAACACTACGTCACTTATATATGAAGAAATTTTATGTTAAACATATCATAATAATGCAGTAATATGTGAAGACAACAGTTTTATTAAACATAATTATCATATTTATAAAACTTCACTTTATTCATTTTAATTTGTCAACTTTAATACATAAATAAAATTTTTACATGTTCCATTTTTCGATATAGTATAATAAACGAATATACAGTGTCATATTTATTCATCATTGATAAATAAAGTGATTACAATTAAATGAATATCATGCGAAATTTAACTGAAAAGTATATTTTCAGTTTAGCATTCATAAATGTTTGCAACTAGTATGTGTGTGAAAACACCATCTTTGGTGGACATTTTTCAAGAATGCTGTTAAATCTACTTCGATTTAATAAGCAAATAAGAAAATTAAAACTCAAAACTGCACTATAATAAGTCTTAGCTTGCCAGTTGCTATCAATTATGTGAAAAGAAAGAAACTGTATATTTAAAGATATACATAGTGATGCCTATTATATATATATATATATATAAAAAAAAAAAGGTAACTTCATAAATACATTAAGCACATAAAGTATACACAGACAAAGATAAGAAAAACAAATCATTAATAAGTTTAATGAAAAAATCAAAAAACGATGAAACAAAATAAAATGAGAATTACATCAATAATATCCAGATCGAATTTCCACATTTGGTGAGTGCTAAATTAAATAAAAACAACTTTTAATGAAAGATTTAGAATCAAAATATATACTTTACTGTAATGATTAAAAAAAAATATATATAACAGAAATAAAAGTTACATATAGCATGAGAACCAAAACGAACTAATTATATATTAATTGATAAAATTAAATAAGTATCTAGGTTAACGACGTGTAACTTAATGTAATTTAAAACTTATTTTATTAGATAAGTCTATGTGTATGAATCCTACAGTTCAATAACCATTATATAGTAATAAGAATACTATAAATATATACAATGACGTCTACTAGATAGTATCTTGTCTAATGAATAGTTTGATGATATTGATATTAAAGGGTTGGTGTATTTTTTTAATTAATTTATTTAATGAAGCCACACAACAGCTAACAGCCAATTATAGTGTAGGCTTATAAATAAAATAATACAAAGAATAATTTTTTCTGAACTATAAAATTAAAAGTAAAAAAAAATAAAATACAAAAAAGGATCTTCTGTAGTATTTGCCAGCAAACAAATAAAATGTGGAGAAATGGCAACGTTTTTTATCCAATTTCTCTCTATTATTACACATCTAGTGAGAAATGAGGAAAGCTTATTTACGAATCATTTGAATTCTAAAACGTGGAAAGCTTATTTACGAATCATTTGAATTCTAATTTCGAATGTTTATTTTAAATAAAAAATATAATTTTCTTGTTTTTTTTTTTACGTGTTGAATTGTTAACAGTAATCATTTTAATTCTTATTTTTAAGTGTTTATTTTCGTTTATAATTGTTAATAGTTATCATTTTAATTCTTACTTTTAAGTGTTTATTTCGTTGATAGTAGTTATATTTTTAAATATTCATTTTAATCTTATTCCACGTTTGCAGTTATTTAATATTTAATTCTGAATTGGCAGAAGAAATAAATACTAAGGATCGTGCTATATCCTTTTTATAACAAAAAGGTTTGCTACATAATAAAAAAAATGCAGAAATAACCATGATATGAAATTATGCACTGGTTCTCGTGATAGATGGATTTGTTGTAAATCTACATGTCACGTAGAAAAATCTCTACGATCTGGTACGTTTATATCGAATTCCAAGTTAGATGACCGTACCACAATTCTATTTATTTATGCATGGAGTAAGGAATATACCACCCTTCAATATTGCAAAGACGAATTGAATATGAGTGGCAATACTGCTGTTGAATGGAATCTGTACCTTCAAGAAATTTGTGAACATGCATTGTTGAACAACACAGTATCGTATCGTGTCGTGTAGTCTTTTATTCCGTGTTTCGATCGTCTGATTGTGTACATAGCTTTTCATTTAAGTTTTATTTTATTTCATTCATTTATTTATTTATTTTTTTATTTAATTTATTTTGTTTCGGGATTGTTCGTTGAGTATATTAGAAGTAACTAGTGTACTCAGCTATGAATGCAGCCAGCCCGGGGGGGCTTTATCTACCTGTTAATAGCAACATGGAAACAGATGTTATCGTACAGATAAGTGATAACCAAAATTCAAGTAGTAGCCGAAATAACAATTATATTAATAATAATAATAACAATAATATCATTAATAATATTAGAAATAATAATAATAATAATCACATGGCGTCCTTTTCTAACGCGCCACAACTATTTCTTCCAGGTATTCATGATGGGCCATACGTAATTATTATACAGGCAGAACGCGAAAAAAATCTCGCCAATTTGCATCCTATTGCAATTTGCAAGAAATTATCAAAATACGAAGGCCTGCTTTACTTTCAGCGTAACGGTGTTAACAAAATAAAGGCCATTTTTGACTCAGTTCAAAATGCCAATAATTTTCTTCTTGAAATCGCAAAGAATGAAGAATTTACGGCTTATGTTCCGAACTCTTTATTATATCGTTTTGGCGTCATCAGAGGTATTTCAGTGGAACTTTCGGATGACGAAATTCTTCAACAACTTGAAAGTAACATTTCATTTGCTAGTGTAAGGAGAATAAAAAGAAAAGTAGATGATAAACTTGTTCCTACACCTACGATGGAAATAAAATTTTTGGGAAATACTCTTCCTCAATACGTTTATCTATACAAATTGAGATCCCCTGTTGAACCTAGCATACGTCCTCCACGATTGTGTTTTAATTGTTTCTGATTCGGTCATGCTGCTCAACAATGTCGCTCCAAACTAAAGTGTCAAGTATGTTACAAAGAACATTCAACTCAATCCTGTTCTGCGTCGTCTAGTCCAAGAATATCCATTCAAGTTAAACGTTGTATTAACTGTAAAGGTAATCACTCAACATCTGGTAAGAGTTGTCCTGTCTATATTGAGCAGCTCAATATCAAAAAAATAATTGCCTATGATAACATCAGGAGAGCTGAAGCAATCAGAAAAAAGAAAGCTGCTGTTGTAAGTGGCGCTTTTTCTTTCTCAGATATAATGCGCTCCATGAGAAACCATCGCATCCGTATCCAAATAAACGACCAACGCTCGTTCACTCGCATCATACACTTCAGACTATGATACCAAACTGAAACTTTCCAGATTAAAATAATTTACTAAGTTTTCCATCCGGTAGATCTTCTAGTTTTATAAAAGGATCTTTCTTAAAGTCAGCCTCTGAAAATGCGAGCCCGCAACTAGACAACAATCCTGCTGCGGATAAAGAAGCATTATCTTCATATTTTGTATTTAGAATATTATATTGGAAAACGTGTGCAAGTGCGCACATATGTAATTATTAATGTGTACTCATGTGGTTTTATTTTCCTTTTTTTTCTGTTTTCCTCTTTCCTCCAATCAATCTTTTCTTTTCTTTTCTATATCCCTTATTCCTTTTTTCCAATTTTCTTCCTGTGCTTCTCCTTTTCATATTTTTCTTTCCTGTATTTCTACATTTCTTTTTTCATTTTTGTTCCTTTATCCCAACATTTCATTTTTTCCCTTTCTTTCTGTACTCCACCATGCCATTTTATTTTTATTTTATTTTATTTTTTTATTTCCTATATTCCTCCATTCCTTTTTTTTGCACTTTGCTAATTATTTTTAAGTATTCATTTAATATTATTCTTGGTTTTGGTTCTGGGATTTTTTCTTTTTTTGTTTAATGTCATCTATTAGTAATAATTCTAATCTAAGAGTTCTAGGTTAGAAACATTGCTTTCCACTAACAATTTTCACATTATCCTTTTATCTGAAACTTGGCTCTCAATTTCTAAAAACTTATCAATATCAGGGTATCAATAGATCGGATGGATATGGAGGTGTTGCTATTTTAGTACATAGTAGTATGCCTCACTCCTTACTTTCTATTAATTCAATTTTACATATTATGCCTGCAGGTTATATTCTCAAGCATCATTATATATATTTTCTCTTTTTATTGTCCGCCCAACCATTTCTTTAATAAAGATAATTTTATTGATTTTATCCATGCCTTACCGGCAAACTCTTACATAATATGTTGTGGAGATTTTAATGCCCAATATTCCAGCTGGGGCAGTATTGCAAACAATAATACTGGAAAGCACATGGTGGACATTATTGACTCAACTAACTTAACAGTAGTTAATGATGGCCGTCATACCACTATTCGTTATATTCATAGACCATCCAATGTTCTCAATTTATCGTTACTGTCTAGCAACCTAGTGCTTTTTGCAGATTGGGATGTTAAATCTATTCCGTTGGGTAGTAATCACCTTCCTATTGTCCTCACTATTCAATTCCTTTCTTGTCCTTCTGTTTGAAGCTTTATGGTATATTCCAATCCATGGTTGCTTCCTGAGCACAATATAGGTAATTTCTATTCATTTCTAGATTCACTGTACACTCCTTTACTTTTAGCTTCAACTTTTGACATCCCTTTGTACAATAAATTTATGCATAATTTTAATATAGCTTTGCAACATTACGCCTTTCAAAAAAAAAAACTTCCAATACAATATTCCACGCTCCTCCTTGGTGTGACTCTTCTTGCTACAGTGAGCAAAATCTCTTAAGCAGTTACTTTAAACAATTTCGACAGAGTCACTCTATTAGAGATTACCTCCTATTCAAAAAGCAGGAAGCCATTACCCATCGTTTTTTACTTAGTAAGAAAAGGGAGGCCTGGAAGAACTTTGTTTCTTCTATAAATCGTACTCAAACCTCATCTTACATTTGGAATAAAGCTAAATTATTTGCTGGTAAAACAGTTTCCTCAACATATAATCTCAACTTCAACTCTGAAGCTTTCATACACTTTGTAGATTCTGTAGCTCCTAGTTATGTCCCTAATCAAGCCAAATGTCTTTTTCCTATGTCCATACAACATACCGTCCATGACTCCAATTTTCCATGTTCTCCTATAAATTTGTCTGAAATTTTACACTCTCTTTCTTAAAAAAAAACTCTTCTCCTGGTTGTGACGGTATTACCTATAGAATAGTAAACAACCTTCCCTTCTCTGCTGTTACCACCCTCTTAAATTGTTTTAACCATTTCCTTAATACTGGCTCCTATCCTGAAAGCTGGTTACACTTTCTAGTGGTTCCTGTTAAAAAATCTAACTCTCCTGTGAGTAATACATCATATCGACCTATATTTATTGCTTCCTGTATTCAAAAAACATATGAAAGAATATTGAAGAACAGAATTGTTTGGTGGTTAGAAAATAATGATATGTTCCCTTCTGGAATGTATGGCTTCCGTAAGAATATTAGCTCACTAAATTGCGTCTCTCATCTGGTAGCTGACATTTACAAGTCTTTGATAGCAAGTAAATATCTAATTGCGTGCTTTCTAGATATAAGTAATGCTTTTAATTCCATTCCAATTCCTATGCTTTGTGATACACTTGCCTCACTAGGAATTCCTCCTTCCTTCATCTATGGCGTGTGTAAATTATTTACAAATCGGATTCTTATGTTTAAACATTCGTCTATTGCTAATCCTTACATCAGGGTTGTACATTTGGGACTACCTCAGGGATCTGTTTTAAGCCCAGTTTTATTCAATATCTATATGTTTAAATTATTTCAAGCCTACCCTTGTAATAGCATTAATATCTTATCCTATGCTGATGACATTTTACTTTATAAAACCAACTTTGATCTTTCAGCGGTATTCAATTACTAAATAGTACTTTAGAATTGATCTGTAAGTTATTAAACAACATGGGTTTCACTCTTTCATCACATAAATGTGACTCTATCATATTTTCTTATAGACGTGTTAACCATTCGATACCCAGTTTAATGGTTGACAATTATTGCGTTCCATTTACCACATCTTGCAAGTATTTAGGCTTTGTCCTAAATTATAGACTCAATTGGCATAATCACATTGAGGCCATTTATTCCAAAGCTTCTAAACGAATAAATCTCTTGAAAACACTTTCGCATACAACTTTTGGGGGGTGACCCTCTAATTTTACTTCTTTTGTATAAATCGTTTATTCGTAGTGTCATAGATTATGGTAGCTTTCTCTTTGCCAATGCACCATCTAGGTATATTTCAACTTTAGACAAACTTCAAAATACATGTCTACGTTTTGCCCTTGGAGCTTTTGTCTCTACTTCCATAGCCAGTCTAGAAGTAGAAGCAAAAGTCCCTGCTTTATCTATGCGACGGTCTTATTTGGCTGACAAATTTTTGATTAACTCTTTCTCAGTTACTTCATACTCGATATTTTTCTCATTCCTCGAAATTTTTCAGAACTGGAGATTTTCTTTTAATTGTCATCCTATTTTATGTCTTTCTGCACATCACCTTTCTATGTACAGTGAATTAATACTTCCTTCTTCACCTTCCGTTTATTTTTCATTTCTCTTTCTTAAATGATCTTGTGTTAGATATAGATTTAAATTCTTTTAAAACGTTCAAAGTTTCTACACCCCCTTCTATCGCCAATATTTTATTTACATCCCATATGTGTGATAACTGGTCAGAATTTCTCGCTATATATACAGACGGTTCTAAATCAAAGAATCATGTAGAAGCAGCTTTTATAATTCCTTCCTTAGACATAGTTAAAAAATTTTCCCTTTTGCGAGTTTCTTCCATTTTTACAGCAGTCTGTGGCTATTTTACAAGCTCTACATTTCATTCTGTTGAAACGGGTAACTCGAAAGGTAATAATTTTTTCAGATTCTAAAAGTTGTCTCTTGGTTTTAAAGTTCTCACTTTATAATCCTCATTCCTCTCCCATAATACTTAAAATTCGTAATCATATTACCCTTTTATGGGGTGCCGGTATCTCTGTTAAGTTTGCATGGATTCCTGGTCATGCTGGTATTAAAGTGAATTTACTTGATGATCATTATGCTAAATGTGCAACGTACCTTGGTTTATTTATTGCTTACACACCGTGCATTGATCTCCTGTCTATCATTAAGACAGCTCATAAAGAATACTGGAAAGCTACTTGGAATAATCCTTATAATGTTACAAAATATAAACTGCTCAGCCTGATCTTCCTTGTCTACCATGGTTCTATAATATCGAAATACAAGTGAGTTATCTACTGAGAATGTCAAAAATACAATTTTACCAAATAAGGAATTTTTCAAATTAACAGCCGCAGGTACATCAGAGACGTGTTATACAATTCAAGGACAATAATCAACTCTTTCAAACTTTGTTCGAGTAAAAATACCTATTTCTGTACATCATTTGCAACAAATCGATCGACAACTAATACAGATGGTAGCAAAAGGACATCATCCTCTAGGTATTATTGATGAACCATACTTTAAAATACTTTTAGAAATGGTATCACAAACTCCCGGCTATAAGTTACCATCTAGAAAAACACTTTCAAATAAGTGGAAATGACAAAAGAAAATATCAACTTATGCAAAGCTGTCTGTATTACAACTGATATATAGACATCAGAATACACAAAAGACAATTATATATCAGTTACTGTGCATTATTTAAATAACAATACAGAGTTGTGCTCCTTACTGTTGGAATGTGTGCCACTTAGAGAACAACATGCCAGTCAAAATCTATATGAATTTTTAACAAATTGCTTTAAAAATGGAATGTGTCACGAAAAGTAACAGTAGTTGTATCACATAATGCTGCTAATATTACTTCAGCTATACAGTTGGGAGGATGGAGATCTGTAGCATGTTTTGCTCATATTTTGAACCTTATATTGAAAAAAAGTTTATTAGAAATAAGTAATATAATAATAAAAATTAAACGAACTGGAATTTTATAAAAGAAGTTCTCAAGCAAAATTGAAATTATTTAATATGCAACAAGAAATGGGCATACCACCACTAACTTTGAAATAAGATGTTGAAACTCACTGGAATTCAACATACTTGATGTTACAACGTTTTATTGAATTAAAAGACGAAGTCAATGCCTGTATCGCTACATTGAAAACAGAACTAATAATACCCAATGAAGAAATATTAATTATTTAAGTGTCTTCCTGTACTCAATTACAGAAGAGATATCTGCAGAAAAGTTGATCACATTGTCTAAAGTAATTGTATACTGTAAAATGATGAAGAAACACATATCACAACACTTGAATCATAAATTATATCCTAATAGTATCAAACAGTTATTAAAAATTTTAAACGAACAAATAAATAAACGATTTAATGATATTGAAACATCAAGATACATGTAGAGGCAACAATATTTGACCATAGATTCAAAAAATATGGATTCATAAATCAGGATAAATATGAAACTAAGGCAATTACAAAAAAATATATCGGAAGGAATAGATGTTAGTAAATCAAGTGTTAGCCTCAAAGAACAAACAACAATAGTAAAAAAACAAACTGATGATCATTGGGTGCACTTCGATGATGAGGTGCGGTTGCATATTCCTGAAAATTCAACTGCTCTAGCTATTTCGGAAATTGGAAAATATTTAAAGGAAGAAATATTAGATAGACAGTGTGATCCGCTAAAGTGGTGGCATGAAAGAAAAAATATTTACCCTAACATTTATAATTTTATTTTCCGAAGACATTTTATCATGACCACATCTGTACCTAGTGAACGTGTTTTTTCGAAATTAGGCCATATATTAAGTTCCCGTTGTACACGTTTATAAGATTCTAAAGTATCTGAGCTGATATTTTTACACCATAACATTTTATAAAACAATAATTTTTAAGAAATATTATAAATATTGTTTTAAAGTTATAAACTGTCGGTAAAATTTTAAATTATAAGTAAAAAATATGTTACAGCTATTATTATAGGAATATGTAGTTTTAATTTTAAGTATAAAAATAAAATATCAATAATTTTAAGGATAAAATAATTCACTGCAAAATCGTTCTGTATATTTCCAACATTTTAATCACTTGATAAATGAGTGATTTTAGGAAAGATTAATGCACGCATTGCAAATGAACGGGTGAACGATGTTGAGTTGATTTATTTTACTGATGAAGAGTTGTTGAACGAGTCTCTAAATTGAACGAAAATGCCGGCGACTAAACGGGATAAACAATCCAATGTTGTCATATCTCTTGTTTGCTGGCATATACTACGAAAGGTTCCAAAAAATACATTGAACATTGAACACATTCACCAGCCTCACACACTAGAAAAACTACACGCATTCACAAGTCTCACACTCATTAAAACATACATAATTCACACCCCATTCACACAATCTTACTCGAAATAAACGGACGAATAATCTTCAACAAATTAATAAATACAATATAAACCTTAACGTATATACTATATTCTTCTTATTAGTAGTTGTGTTAATACTACTCTCATTATTTACAAGCAGAAATTGAAGTTCTTGATACATTAAATCATTTCTAGAACGATACACGTCAACTACGTCTTCTAGAATTATATTTGAAACAAGATACATCAATTTATCCAATTCTGAGGTGTACAAGTATTCTAGGAATGAACCCCCGTTAGAGTAATATCTCGAATCTTGATTATGTTAGACCTAATGGTACAAACCCATAGTTGTAGATTATGAAACCCTTTATGATGTGCCGATAGCAGGTAAAAAATGTATTCGTTACTAGTCGTTTTTATGCGAGTATAATACGCGTATCAAACTTTTAAGGTAGTAGTATAAACTCAAGTTTAGCCGGAGAAGAAGTTGAGTGTATACACAAATGACCAAAAATCGTGATATTTGGAACACAAATCCACATTTGCATAAAAACGACTTGTGATAAAAATTTTTCGCCAGAAATGTTTTAAAAGAACAAAATGCAAAGCTGTGTAAAACCAGTGATGCTAACACTAACGAAAAAAATAGGCACTATTTATGATTTTGGCGCGAATATTTTTCATCACTTAGAAAAATCATATACATGTTTGATGATATATCAAATATATAAATTAAAACATAATACAATGATTTAATTACCTTGAATTGTATAAATATTAAAAGATTTTGAAATTGCAACAATAAAATAATATGAAAATAATACACAAATTGAATGTAACATGCCTGATGAACATTGAACATAATTTTTTTATTTTTAGGGCTCGTACTCATACACAATATAAAAGAATAATCGATATAGATGATTGATACTACATACTATTACATATAATATTTTTGTACTTTAGTAATAAAAATACAAAATAAAATCTATGATTCAAAATTTAAATTAAGACCTCATTAAGTGAAAGTATAAACTCTAAATATCCTAAATACTATTTGTAAAATAAAATGAAATAAAATGTTAATCCAACAAATTTTTTAAAAAATGATTACTTGTTAATGTATGCTCTAGTCGTAATCACAGAATTCCAATTTCGGATCTTCGGTCTTGTATTGTTCTTGTTCTTGTTGATGCTATGTAGAGTTGTGTAGTTTTATGAAACTGTGTATAATTTACAAGTAGCAATACAAGTTTTATTTGCTTTCATGACCTAAAAAGAAGTAATATTTTTTAAAAATTTTTAGAAATAGAATGAACCCCGCCAATAAGATTAGAAATCGGTATGATTTTATTTATATACATTTGAGGAATAATAATCAGTTCGTGCCAAAATATTTAATATTTATCCGAAAATATGGTGTTTTAATACATATCTTCCTTTTTCAATGAATTTAAATTTTGAATATAGCTAAAAAATTGCAAATATACAAGTCTCAATAAATATAAATTTTAACCTACTCCACAAGAAGTTTATTGTTTAAAGGTGTTTATTTTTGTGAATTTAGGAAAGAGCTGCTGCAATTTAATTTCTCATTTATGTTATAATTTTTGAAAAGCTATTACCGAAGAAGTGGTATACTAAACAGACCTCGTTCAAAATTTCTGTTATCTTTAATCAGAACTGTAAATATAATTGAAAAATATTATTTTAGTTTGCTATGTTTTAATTTTTATAGTGTAAGCAAACTCGAATTTCCATCAGAACAATTAAGTGTGTACTTTATGATTTACTTTACTCAAGTGTAAATATTTATTTCCCATTTAATTTTTTAAACAGCTTTTTTAATCTCTTAATTATTAATTTATCTTTCTGTGAGTATATATATGTATATTCACATATGTATGATAATTAATTATTTGAATACACAATTAGATGACAAGCACCGATTATATAGACATAAACGGTGAAATACATACACATATAGTACTTTTAAAATGTGACTTATTTAAATTCAAAGTTAGTAAACTTATTGCATTAGAAAATCGGAATGAATAAATGTTCTAATTTATTGTTTCATTTACTGATAACCATTATTGTGAGACTAAAATTATAATTTAAATTTATTACATTTAATATTTTAATTACAAAAATAACGATATAAGCAAATCTGTAATCCATATCGTTTTAGAAAATTTACTTAACCATTGTGTAATTTAAAGTAAATTTTACTTCTGAATTTTTGTTAAAAATAAAGTTAATATTTTTAGACGAAAATCAACCAGAGAGGCTGCACTAGAAAAAAGAAAGTATATTGATAAAGCAAAGTTAATAATTGAAAGTTTGATATATGGCGAAGTAGATGAATCTACTCTAGTTGAAAGTGTAAGTATTATTATATATACTGTATAATGTAAATGTTATTATAAAAACACTTTCAAACAAGGAATTACTTTACTTATAAAATGAACTTTGTTTTTATAAAAAAGATACATTTAATATTTTAAAATAGAAACCAATTTTAAAAGTTTTAAAGAAGGCGTTTAAATTTTTTTTACAGCGATTATTATTTTTTATACCATTTGCTATTTTACGTCTTATTTTACCACGTCTATAGTATTGTTCAACAAGCTTTATTTTGTATTTTTTTTTTCGAATCAGTCATCAATCTATATGACTCTCGACACATTTAACGACAAGTTTATTTAGTTTATAATTCGCATATGCCATATTCAATATTTTTCAATTGTTTATTAGGATTAATAAATGAAAATTTATACATGGTACCTTATCACCTACAATTCGCTTAAACTATTATTTTATTTTTAGTTGAAACATATTAATCAAAGTCATTACGATGATGTAGTAGCTGAACGAACTCTTTATGAGGAATGCGGCTATCCTTTATGCTGTAATGAATTATGTGATGTGCCGAATAAAAAATATCATATCGACTCTAAACTTAATAAAGTTTTCGATATCACAAAACGGAAGGTAATTATTTCCAATTACAAATTTTATAATCTTTAATACTTTCATGACTATACGTTACTTATTATTTTTTGTTTAAAAAATTGATTGCTTATTTATGTAATAGATAAGCTAGAAAATATAAAAAAAATTTAGCGATTTATAAAATAAAAAAGAAGAAATAACAGTACTATTACAAAGGTATGCGTAATGGAGACATTTTAGAACAATACATTTAATGACTTCAGAAAATAAAGTCTATACGAAAACGCTAATTTAGTATCTTCTAGCACTAAATTCAAATATTTGTTCTGGAAATGCAATTATAAAGTTATTTATTGATTAGGTATTATTACATTTGTAGGAAAAAATGGAAGTTCAAGAAGAAACAAACAAAAAAAAAAATAGGAGCGAATAAATTTAAATTTATACTAGAAATTCGTGGCATATTGGAAGGAGAGTAGTAGAGAAAAGAGAAGAAATTTAACATGTCCAAAAAGTTTAAATAGACAAATATTAAATAAATGGGGTTGAAACTAAACTTTCAACAGACTGATGTAACTGAGTGTAGTAATGTGTATTTGGAAACAAAAACGTGAGAATAATATTTATTATTCGGTCTCAATGGCTAATTTATTCTTTTCTATATTTTGGATTCAACTGACTTCATATAAGACCAAAAATTTTTTGAAGCACAAATGTTCTATATAAAATAGATAGCTTGTATTTAACACAATAATTAACAAATTATTACCCAGAGCGCACAACTAAGATTTATGGTCAACGTGGCATCATATAAAATTAGTTTTCATTTTGGATTGGTAAATATTCAAAACGTAGGCAGTTTAAAACTATTTCAGAACACGTACATTTAACTGTAAATATCAGCTTATACAGATATAAATACTGCAAATGAGTGTGCTGCCTAAGAATTCTTTCTGTTTTTATAAAAATGAATTTATTAAATTTTCCGCTTAATCCATCGAATGTTAATAAAAAAATATGTTAAGAAAGTTGAAAATTTCGTTGTCACTTTCATTAAAAATGGGTATTGCGAATGACAAATTCGGATGAATATTTACTTTAAGTATTTGTTATTTTTAAATATTTTTGTTCATACATGTATCTTATATAACATTATCTTGTTACAATAAATTGTTCTGTTTTAATTTGTTAGCGTGTAATAAGATGTTCGGGTAATGATTAAAATAGGCTGTCATAGCTTTTCGATTAATTATTAAAATGGACCAATAAATATTTTGTGTCCCTAGGAAAACTTACACTTTATAATAACGAAACGAAGAATAAGAAAGAAACCATTTATAACTTTATTACAAAAATATGAACATACATTTTGTACAACGTAGAACATTTTACATTGCCAATACACTACAGAATATACAATATTGTGAGCAATCGTGAAACATATAGCGAGCAATTCGTATTCTTTGCTAGATGATATTACAACGAAGAAAATATAAGTGAAGGTTAAACGCATATTGCATTTAGGTAATGATTCAAAGTTTGTGGACCTCAAGAAAGATAAATATTAACTTCACTTCTTCTTCGATCAGTAATGACATTTTCACTTTATCCGTGGCCGCATTGTTTAATTCTGCTTGCGTTACTTCGGCATCACCGCTGGAGATCCACTTCCCACTGAAGTTTTTTTCTGCCTACGCTTTTTTACCAACGATTTCTGCATGTAGTACCAATCGCAAAGGTTGATATTTTTCATTTCGATGGATATGACTATAGTAACTCAGTTTACATTTTTAAATGGTCCATAATAATTCCCTTTCTTTTGTGACATCTTGTTTAATACTTCTTCTTGATTCGTCATTCTATCAGTCCACGGAATTTTTAACATTCGTCTATATATATACACGTCTCGAGGACCTGTATTTTCTTTTCTAATGCTGCTGTAATTGTCAAACTTTCAACTTCGTAATAATAATGTAAATAAGTTAGTTCTAGCTAACCTCATCCGTAAACGCAGACATATATTTTCTGCTAAATAACTTCTTCATGGAGATAAAAGTTGATCACTATTCTGGTTCTAATTTCCATATTCTGATCGACTTCTTCACAGAACCCAGTGCCCGAATATTGAACTTTTGCTACTCTTTCGATTTCACTTGAACTAATGTAAATACTGTCTGCAGATGTATTCGTAACTCGTTTTGTTTTAGCTGCATTTATATCTAACCCATAACAAAGACTAATTTTATAAATCCGGGTAAGCATGTCTTGTAAACCAGAAGGACCGTCTGACACCAATACTGTATGATCCGCATAATTGATATTGGACATTGGTTTTTCTCCAACCATGACTCCGTCTTCCGATGTAATGGTCTTCCGAAAAATAGCCTCTGAATAAACGTTAAATAATATAGGTGACGGTACACATCCTTGTCTTATACCCCTTTGATTTTTATTTAATCTGTAAAGGCGTTTTCGTAACGAACTATAATTTCCTGATTCCAATGTAGAAACCTTCTTGTAATTTATGAAGCACAGATATAAACGGCGATTCAGGTCTTTCTTTCTCTGGCCTAGAACGTTTAATATGCATAATGCCTCGCGTATACCAAAATCTTTTTTTAGATCCAAATTGTCATTCCCTGTAGTTCTTTTTGCATTTATCAAATATCCTTTGCTGTATGATCTGGAGGAATATCTTTAAGGCATAGTTCATAAGACTGATCGTACGACAACTTTCACTAACATAATAAAACTTTGATGTAGCTTACATTTTAAACACAAATTGTTGGTTGTAAAAAAATACGAAAAATATAAAAGTTAATTGTAGACACAAAATAACAAGTGCGAATGTATTGGTGCCTACAAAAAAAATACGGATCCAAATGATTGGATGCTGAATTGAAAGAGTTCAATATTGATGCCAATGAACATTATACACATAGGATTAAATAAAAATATCGAAGATACAGAAAAAAATAATAATTTCCGATATGAACAATTTATTTCATCAATTGTATAATGGATATGCGACTTGAAATACAATTGCTAATCTGAACACTAATCTACAAGTGAACAAAAATAAATGAGGATGTTGCTGTTAAAATTAATATATTGGGTTTTTCATGAAATATAAAATTTAACTCGTCTTAATAAGACGAGTTAAATTTTTCACCACTTTCCATGAAATATATATCATTTTAACGGCACATAGAATATTTTCTACATCTAGTAAATAAATTTTCTGTTCCAGAATTATTGTAGCAATAAATGTTATATAGCGAGCGAATATTTGAAGAATCAATTATCAACAGATGCCGTTTGGATGATAAATACCAACGTTAATAAACTTAAGTTGTTAGACATACATGACTCAAAGTGAGAATATAATTTTACGTTTAATATTATCCATTTATTTTTTGCCGTAAATATCTAAATGGTGTCATTATTTAAAATATACATTTCATTTTACGTTGTAATTAAAAAATTGTATTTTTTAAGAGAATTTACGATTAATACAACTTAATAAATTGATATATTTCAGTTTTCTCTTAAATTGGCGCAAAATTTATGGAACACTGCACAAACTTAAAAATTATATAACATATGTACAATACATACACACATATATATATATAGTACTTGTGGCACGGGTGAGTGGGGATCCCCGCACACTCCAGCGAAGCTTTTGTACAAAACGATAGTAATGCCGATCGTTACTTACGCGGCATCGGTTTGGGTTCATAGGGTCGCTAATATTAAACTAGTTGACTTAGTACGAAGCGCATAGCGTTCGGCTCTCATCGCTATGACCCGAGCATACCGCACAGCCCGACAGTTGCTTTGATTCCTCTCTCAGATAGAATTCGCACTAAGGTATAATGCAAGGGTTACCTGGGCAGAGAGAGAAAGAGAGAGATTCTGCTTGCATGATGATGATCCATCGGTAAGTATAGGTATAGCTATTGATGACCGGGAAAAGATAATGGTTCGAGGCCCGAAAGCTTAAAAAGTCAACAACTTGGTTTGCACTTCAATAATAAGCAAGTTTACTAAGTCTGTTACAGAAAACGCCTTTAGAAAGGGCGGCAAAACAAGCAGGTCCCTCGTAATGAAGATTATGGCGTCGCTCTCGCGACATGGCAAGGGTTTTGGATGGAATATGACGGTGCTGTCAAGACTCTACTGTCTAGTGTACTAGATCGTGCTAATTATGAATGGTTTGTGAGGGCGCTGACATGTTTCGGACATGTTTCGGAACGCGTCCCGGTCCATTTATGTGTTATGAGGAGCGTTTCTCAAGGAAATACTTCGTCAGTGCGTTTGTGGAGCGAGGGGTCGTATGCAATCAGCCACTTGTTGAATGAACGAGTAGATATGCCTAAGCAAATTCAGCCTGGTAAATTTCCTTTGGTCGGTATCATCAAAATTATTATTATGTCGGCGGAAAGTTGAACAGATTTCTTCCGTCAGAAATGTAACTGGTATATTGGCCAAGATCTGTGCTTCCTTTATATCAGCACCCGAGATGATGTTATTCAGTACGTGATAAGTCGCATTCATCCTTCTTGTTGGGGCAGTGTCTCTAAGTAAAGGTTTCACTGAATGCCAATTGCCATTAATTACCAGCTCGGATTTCGTTTGAAGAGTTTAGAGAAAAATTACAATAAGTTGATAGATTTGTAAGAAGTCGTTACATGTTGAGATTTTCCCGGTTTTGGTTCATTATTATTGTATCCACTGTATTGGAAAACAGCTGGTTCGAAGGATTATATTAACAACGTGCGTTAATCATCGCTATTTTGTGATATCTCGTTCTATACCATCTTCTATTACATTGATGTAAATGCGGATCACTAGTATTTATGGCTTGTCTCGAATCGTATGCTCTCATTGTCTGCGGAAAATGTACACTGGTGTTTCACTGTTTACTTGTGGATTATAAGATTTTTATACCATCTCCAATAAACATTTTTTATAGTTTGCTGAGTGATTGTCATAATACTGTATACATTTATCCGCTGTGCTTACTAATTTTCGACAAACGTTTAGTCTTATGATTTCTACCGCGCTTAATATAAATAAAAGATAATGCACGATATACCTTAATATGCCTATATGATAACATTGGACTATCCTTCTTTCCTTACATGGTGGTTCCATTTTAACTTTCGTATTAAGTAAATACTCTGTATTGTAGATGTTCTTATTGTTAGTTCAGAGTTGCACATCAATAAAGAACGTGGGTAAAATTTGTTAAAGCTTGCTTGATTTCATCCGTTAGTGTGGTATGGTGAATATTTTTAATTACTACTGGTATGCTCTTTCTTATTTTAATTTATATGTATTATTTTCTTTTAAATATATCTAATTATTTTTCCATAACTATCGCTGTCACTCGTTTTTAGTATAATTTTATCATCATTTAAAGTTCGACAAATGAATTTTTCTCTTTTCAATACTGAAGAAAAGGAAGATTCCATCTGTTTGTAAATAGCAACTCCACATATAAAAATTTGGACATGGTTTAGGCAATACGTTTGTTCTCGCAATCGTTTACGCTTGATGGCATGACGTTTTCATTCGATTTATGTTGCAAGTTAGAAATATTATATGTACCGGCCTAAATTCGTTATTCTTTGCTTCAGGCGTTATTTCGTGGGTTTGTATACATATTATTTTTCTTAGTGGAATTAATAACTATTATTAATTTTTAATGGCTTTACGTTTTCTGTATACTACTTTTGAATTCTATTTTTAGTACTGTAGAAAATGATAATTCCATATCTTTGTAATTAGCAACCCATATGTAAAAATTTAATGTCGTTTAGGTAATTTTTTCAGCCGCTTATGTCGTGAATTAGACGTATTAAATATGTCTGAATCGATGTGACTTATAAGGAGCCAAAATCGTTTATTTTTAGTTTCGGCTTCCGGTGTTATTTCAGGAGTTTGTATATATATATATATATATATATATATATATATATATATATATTAGTGGAATAAATAGTTATTATTCGACTGAATGATGATTTTCAGTGGTTCTACTTTTATGTTTCATATATATTTGAAATTCAAAAATACTTCAAAACATTTCAATGTATACACGTAATTTCTATATAGTAGCTTTTTTACTTTTAAACTTGTACACAGCTTAAAAACTGTTAAGTTTCCTTGTATTAAACAAAAATGCGATATAATAATTGAGATATGTAAAAATTATGTTTACTTAAATATGTTTTTCAATTTCTAGCGACGAGTACACTGTTGGCGAGGAGGTGGACGTTGGTGATTACAATGATTTATCCGGAGATGAAAATTTCGATACTGAGTGTAAAAAGGAATTCGTAAACAAATCGATACGAAATGTTAAAGAATCTCTGTCCCGTATTGAAAAATGTCTCAATCAATGGTTTACTGTCAGTACGCTCAACTACCTCTTAGGCAAAAATACGATTAAGCAGCTATTTAAACAAAAAATTACAACAGATGACAAAGAAGGAGGTACAGATTTTTCAGACGCGGCTCAACGTGAAAAATATTTAAAGATTTATAAAAAACTTCATCTGTCAGATATAAAAGACGATGACGATCGACAGACTACTAATAGTGTGACCGATGAGTTGAAAACCGACTATAAACAGTTACAACAAGAAATGAAGACTATGATAGCGAGAGTTAGATCGCTCTACTTGGGAACATGCACAGTTATCGTGAATGATGATGTAGACGATAGTTCAAATATAATGCCGTTAATCAACCAAGACCAGCTTCTATTCCGCCAGAAAATTATGTCGGACAAATTAAGAAAGGTGTAAGTGACGTAATATGTTATATAACGTTTATTTTCAAATATTACAAGTTAATTAATGTTGTAAATCCTTCCTTCACTTTGGTACATAAATTGTACCACACTTTTTATTACATCGGATGTACGGTCGTTTAAAAAATGTACCGCATACTATTCTTTCGCAGAGAAAGGCACGTAGGTATAAAATTTGTACAAGCTGCTATGAAACATTATCATACTGCCTCTACTAAATCGCCAATTTTTCCCTTCGCGGTTATTATTGTAGTAAGGGTTATAAATAACGCATTTGAACCTGTTTCACTATGCGGCTGCGTCTTTAAATTTTTCTTGTATCGCTACTTCAACTAATCTAGTTATCAATTTACACTCGCTTTAATATATTTTATAATATTTTGAAATTTACGAAAAAATAGTTCTTGTCTGTATAAACATGTTTTAGTTTTTTTTTTTTTTTTTTTGTTTAAACTTTCACATAAAAAATTATTAATATCTACATGCTTTTCAACGGATTTATTTACTGGTCTTATGTGAGGGAACACAGTAAGGTTGATCGAGTAGAAACCTAATTTTAAATCATATATATATATATATATATATATATATATATATATATATATATATATATATGGATAAATGTCATTATTTTAGGTTATTAAATTTAACAACTGTAGAAGGAGTCGAGTATATGGGTATCACAAGAGAAATTTTGAATCTGATACAAACATTTTCGTTAACAGCAGAAAATATTATCCTTACAGCTGGCGAATGGAATTTTGTCGGTTTTGCCCTGTTTTACATGTATGTATTATCTTTTAATATCAGTATTAAATGTTTGATTTAAATCATATTAAAAAAAAAAAATTAAAATATTATTACGTACTTCGAGAATTTGAGATTATCTTAAGCTAAATTCTAAACATCAATAGTTCAACACAGCCTTTTATATCTTCTACTCCTCACTCGTTTTCGAGTGTGAGGTTATTCTTTAATTAGGGTGCGGTTTAGTCTGCTGATGACAATGCCGATTATGTGATATAAGTCCTATTCGGTGTGTTGTGGCAAATTTACATATACTACACTTAAATAAATAATACAGTAGTAGAAATGGTTACCGAGTACGTGTACCTCGGACAAAAAATTACAACTGATAAGAAAAAGATGATGCAGACAGAAGTTCACCGCAGATTATCGTTGGCATGGGTAGCTTAAACTAAGTTACGTATTCAAAAACAACGAAATACCGATGTGTTTAAAGCGTAAATTATATAATCAGTGTGTGCTGCCGGTGTTTACATATGACTCACAAACATCGACCTTCACAAAAACAAACATTAGAAGAATAATAAGAGCGCAGGAAAGAATAATATTAAATATAAGACGATCCGACCGGAACTAAATACGGAAGAAGACCGGACTTCATAATGTGGTGGTGCAGATGGCCAAGCTGAAATGGAACTGGGCGGGGCACATATCCAGAGGGCGGATAATAGATGGACGAAACGAATGCTGGAATGGTGGTCAAGTCATAAATGAAGAAACATTGGGAGAAACCGCTAACTCGTTGGTACGACGATATAATTCAAGTAGAGGGAAAGAACTGGCTCCAGCAAGCTCAGAACCGAAATGAATGGAAAAGATTGGGGAGAACCTACGTCCATGGACCGATATAGGATAAAAGAAAAAAAAAACACTTGAACATGCCACTGTGATTACCCTTCTTGTGTGTTACCGTCTTCGTCTTTTTCTTTCCAGCTGGTTTCCTGCTTGTAACCGTTTTCTTAACTAACGCTGTCCATTTGGGACGATTTTTCGCCACAATTTCCCATTCGACTGCTGTTAGTGTCTTCTTTGCTATCTTCAGATCTTGCGCTACAACATATTTGAAGTGAAGTTTCAGCTGCCCGCACGGTCTTTTAACGTATAATAATACGCCGTATAACATCCTTTTGGGCATTCTCTCATTTCCCATGCGAATAACATGACCCAGTCATTTCATACGCTTCTGTGTTAAATATTGTTCTATAGATAAACAATTGAATTTTGTTAACACTTCTGCATTTATCGCGCGTTCCTTCCATGATACTCTGCTTATTCTGAGTAAGTCTCTGGTGGCAAAATTCGAGTTTACGGGTTTGTTTTTTCATTATTGGCCACGTTTCGCTTCCATCATGACTGGTATTATCATAGCCTTGTATACTGCTAATGTGGTTTATATCTCTAAATTTCGATCGCAAAGTACTTTCTGCGTTAATTTGCTAAATCCAGCATTTGCATTTCTAATCCTCGATGCTTCCGTTTGATACAATACTTCCCAAGTATTTAAATGAATCGACGATACTTAGCCGATTATCAGAAAAATGAAACATACCGCTGTCGATCTGGACTACCTCTGTTTCATTATGATTTATACTAAATCCAAATTTAGCGAACACGAACACTAAACAATCAGACGCTTTCTGTAATTTTTTCGGATTATTGCTAAAAAGTACCAGTCATCAGCATATTACAGACTTACGATTTTGAAGGCGCTGGTTACTGAACGAGTTTTTATATTTCAATAAATTATAAAGATCTTTATCGAACCGGAATTTTACTTCTATTCCTGCTTCCGATGATAAACGTTGTTGTAAGACCATATATCTATCACGCCCGTGTAGACTTTTTTTAATAAAGGTTTTATTGAGTCCGTAAAACTAATTACATTTACCATAACTAATTATAGGAGGATTTCACTGGTTGTTAAATTATTTTATAAAAAATAATCAAATTAAATATTAATAAGATCCAGCTGATGTTTTCTTTTCAGCCGACGGGTGTCATTAGAATCATGTAATAGTAAAACTGCTTCTACGTTCGGATGGAGGTGAAGACGATTAATGTAGCTGTTTGCCTCGTGGTGAATGATAACAGGAACTGGATCGATTTTGAGATCAGTGCAAAGTTGGAAGTTCGAGACAAACAAATTGAAATTTTTCAAGAATTTCGAGATTGGATTTGTCTGCGGTTCCACAGACCTCTGCGCCAAAGCTCCATGCTGGTCGGAAAATTGAAGTACAGATGAGCCTCTTGCTTTCGAGATTGAGCTCAGAATGAGGCAGAAGGAGCCATCGAAAGTTGGAGAGTAGAAGGTCCAACATTTTGCGTTTTCTTCTAATATGCTCGTGCCAAATGAGTTTACAGCCAACATGCAGACCTAGGTAGCGAGCAGAGTTAGAAACTGGAACCGGTTTACCATCTAAATAAATTGGGATGTATCCATGGTGTCGGACAGAAAAGTCTACTCGTACTTTTGGTGTCATTTAGTTTAATTTTCCAGGTATAGGACACATGCAGCTGTATCATGCGACTATGTGAAATTATTGCAGTGTCGCCGGGAAAAAGACGTCTCGGGTGTATGAGGAACATCCATAGTATAAAGTACGAAGAGGATAGTACCAAGTACAGAGCCTTGTGGATAGCTGATCCAAGATGTATAAAGAACTGTCGATCAGTTAAGTATGACATGAGTAGTCTACAAAAGCCGTGAAAAATAAATTTTAATTGTGTGAATTAAGCCAAGGTGTCAAAACTACGCTAGAAAATTCTTTGTTCTCAAATGCTTGAGTTGCAGTATGTCACAGTGAATTTGCTCTATGGTTGCGAGCTTTTCACGAAATCCAAACTGAACATCTGCTATCAAATGTTTGTTTACAATAACTGTCCGAAGTTGCTGAGAAATAATGTTTTCAAAGATTTTCGCAATGATAGGTAGTAGGGAAATGGGTCGGTAAGATCCTGGATTCTCGGCTGGTTTCTTTAGTTTGTGAATCATGATTATTTCGCAATCTTCCAAGTTCGAGGTACATACCATAGACGAATACAGACATTTATCATCGTCGACAGATAGACAATCCCTTTCTTTGATAATTCTTTGAACACAACAGGAGAAAGCCTATCATGACCCGGTAATTTATTAAACTTTAGGCTATCAATAACCTTGGCTATTTCGAGGGGAGAAGTTGGTTTAATTCTGTCATTAGATGTACTAGGACAGAAAGGAGCTATTGAGGATTGTCCTCAAAAACATGTTCAAAATGTTTGGCAAAAACATATACTTTTCAGAATCGCTCCGAGTCCACGAGTTATTTTCCTTCCTCAAAGGTAAACAAGGCCGAGTAGGTCGGCGAATTCGCCTAGCGGCAGTCCATAATGAGTAGTTAGCTTCTTTAGCGGAGCCAGGAGCCAATACGCATCCCTGCTTTACGCCAGTATTAATATCAAAAGTGTCGGAACGTTCATCGTCACATATGAGTTATCCTTTCTTTATCATAAAGTTGAATTATCAAATGTAGTATTTTTCGTGAACATCCTACTGGTTTTAAACATTCCCAGAGGCCCGTTCTATTTACTGAATCAAAAAACGCCTTTTTAACATCAATAAAGGACATACATAATGAGGTATCTCTGGTTTTCTCTACTAATTGCCTAAGGGAGAATATCATTTCTGTAGCACTACGATGTTGCCTAAATCCGCACTGTTCTTCTGACAAATATGAGTTCAATATAGGTTTCAACTTATGTAAAAGTTTACTAAACAGCGCAATTCCCCTGTAATTGGTACAGTCTGCCTTATCACCCTTATTTTTGTAACACCGAATAAGACATATCACATAACCGGCACTGCCATCAGTAGACTAAACCGCACCCTAATTAGAGGATAACCTCATACTCGAAAACGAGTGAGGAGTAGAAGATATATATATATATATATATATATATATATATATATATATATAAAGAGTCAAAACTTACTTTATTTTTCTTTGTCCAAATTTTATTTCGTAATCTAAAATGTGTTAAGTGAATTATTTTTTTTCAGTCCAGTTTTGTGGATTTAAAAATCAATAGTTTCATAACTGAGTAGTAACGTTGTTGCTAAAATCTTTGAAGGGGTATTTACACTGATGTTTTTAATTTCAACAAAATTCATAGTGTTTATCATATAATCTTTATGTTTATGCTAATGCGATATTTTTATCAAATCAAATGTTTAGAATGTGTGTAAATATTTCCTTATATAACTAAATTGAAATTCATATACACGTTTGTTATACTTAATTACAAAAAATCAGTTTAAATCACTAAACGTTTATTTCCTTATGCCGAAAAGCTTTGTGAAATTGAAGGAAATAAACTTTTAGCGATTTAAACTGATTTTTGTAATTAAGTAATAAAAAATCACTACATTCCACAATCTAAACGTTTGTTATATCTCAGAGTATATAATCGTTTTATTTGACTGGTCATCTTATACTTTATTTATTATTATATTATTTTTTTATGTCTTCATTATTTTCATTGATCTATTCAATAACATAGAATGTGTACAATTTTTAAAAAAATATTGTTTCACATTATGTAGCCAAGAATAAAAATATTGTTTGTTATCGCGTATAGTAATCGTGAGAAGAAATTTAATCATATAGTGAAATTTTAGAATTACTAGAAAATATTCGGGATCTGATTTTAGTGATGATTCGGCTAATGATTCTTACCTTTGTGCTCCATAATAACATGCTGAGAGTATTAGTCTGACGTTATTTACCTGAATTAAGGGAAGACAAGGAAATGACTACGATTATGAACATCGTGGTGAATTAACAGTATTCAAATAGGGAGACAGACAATAGGTCGGTATATTTTTTATCGCACTTTCACCATTGAATGTTAAGAACGTTTTCCGCAAAGAGAAAGATAGCTCTATTGTTCAAGTACCCCGTCTCATGATAGTAACAGATAATAATACCCACATGAATTTTGTGGATAATTTTAATCGACTCAAAAGTGATTACGCTTTTCTGTTACATAATTTTTATGTTACTAACTGGGCGATGGTTAATATAGCGACCAGCTCAAAATCTTGATTTTCTAAGCGAAAAATTGATTAAAAATTACTCAGCAAATTTTATGTTATCTTTTATTTTTGTAATAAATAAGTTTAAATTAAAAAAATCGAAGTTTTTCTGCGCATTGGTGTATTAAAAGTATAAAAACCATCTACCCCTTAGTTAAGAAATGAATGAATGTAAATAATTCAATGTTATTAGTTTTACATTGTCTAATTTAAGCTAGATGATTTTTCCTTATTATTAAAAAAAAAGTACGGTGCCCAAAAACTCTTAAATCAATCATCATAATTTAGATAACCGATAGTAAGCGTTACTTAACCTCTTCCGTGTAATCTGTTTATATATATATATATATATATATATATATATATATATATATATATATATATATATATATATATATATATATATATATATAGCAAATTCTTAAAAGCGATTAGTTCTGTTGAAAAAAAATGTATTGAATAGTACGTATATAGTTTACAATAGTCGTTAATTAATATTATTAAATTAGAAAAAAAGTTGTAAAATTTTTCAAGTTGACAGGAAAACAACTAGATTATTTATTTTCAATTATATAAATTACCAACCCAGTAAATACGAAACATACAAATTTGTTGAGTGGTACTATTACATTTTGTAATGAATGACACATTCAGTATGTTTTCGTTATGAAATTTCATTTTACTAATGTGTTAAATTTTATTTTAAAATTTTCTTCCTTTTTAGTTTTATTTTTATTTACAATACACTTTCATCTCAAAGTTGTTGTCTATTTATTTATAAAATGATTATTACGTTTTGGGTGAAGAACGTTGTTTCATTCAAAGTGATCGTTTTCAATTTTATGATTACATTTCTACTGTATATTCTCAATTAATAATTTATAAAAATGAAAAACTATATATATATATATATATATATATATATATATATATATATATATATATATATATATATATATATATATATTGCATATTTTACGTTAAATTTGACAAAAGGTGCTACTGTATGTTGCTATTAATCTCATTTTAAACTAATAATCGTTTATTATATTTTGCACAGATTATCGGTTAAGAATCAAACGTTCAAACAATATTTCGCACTACAATCAGTTCTGCATTATCAAGAAACATTATTTCGGATGTATAATTTGGATAGCGAATATTTAACTAGTCTTTATCATAAATTAACAGATTTTGACTTTATAACGGAGAAATATTTGAAAATTTTACAAAAATAACATCCCAAAATGTTAACTATTTTCACTATTATTACACGTGTAAAAATTTGTATTGTTAATTATATGCGTCGTGCTTTATCTGATAATAATTGTGCTTCATTTGATAAATGTTTAATTTTCAGTATATGTACTAATTAAGTACAACTAATAGAAATAAACCAAATATTTATTTTTACATTACCTGGAACTAAATTTCTTTATTACATAAAAAGTCAGAACATGGAAGTACTGCTACTATATCATCATATACAGACAGTATTGTAGTATCGTCGGTAAACATAATTGTTGTGTAGGAATTTTCAGGAAACTTATATCCAGAAGAAAGTAAAACTGGACGCATTTTTTTTTATCAAAACTGTTCACACATATATATGTGTGTATATATATATATAAGGAGACAAAAAGGATTGTTCAAATTATCGTGGTATATTCACTTCTTTGCACGGCCAGTAAAATCCTGAGATTAATTCTGCAGCAACGCCTGCAACTAGTAATGAATACTTATCTTCCAGAGGAACAGTGTGGATTTAGGCAGGAGCGCAGGACAATAGATATGGTATGTATGCCATACGACAAGTTATGGAAAAGGCTAGAGAACAAAATAGAGCTCTATATATGGCGTTCATACATGTCAAAAAGGCTTTCGATACGGTTAATAGAAATTCGCTGTGGCGATGCTTGGAAATAGCCGGTTGTCCACAAAAATTTGTTTCAATATAAAACAGCTGCATGATGGCATTGGAAGCTCAGTAATTTGTGACACCGAACTGGCAGAACCTTTCCTGGTAACAACTGGTGTAAGACAAGGGTGTGTGCTTGCACCGTTTTTGTTTAATATATGGGAATGATTTTCTTAACATACAAACGAAAAATTGAACAAATAGGTTTAAAAATAAGATATTGTTTTGATGGGGAATTATATAACCTACAAAAATTTAATACGAGCACAGCAGGACGGAAATGTTTGTACTGCAAAATTTACAATATGCTGATGTCTGCATGATACATATCGCGATTATAGATAGTGCCTTGGTAGTGTAATTAACGATAACAGTGAACTAGATGATGATATCAAATATAGAATTAAAAAATGCAAAGCTGGCTTAGCGTGTATTTAGGAATAAAAATTTACCCATTAATACAAAACTAAATGTTTATAGAGCAGTGGTATTATCAACTTTGTTGTATAGTTGTGAGGCATGGCCAATCAGAAGCAATCAAATTAAAAAACTTGAAATTTGTCAGATGAGCTTGCTCAGACAAATCTTAAGAATAACATGGAAAGATAAGATCTCAAATGAAAAATCTTGAAAATGACAAATTTTAATAAAATAGAACAATATTTAACCAAAGCTCGGCTAAGATGGGTTGGCCATGTTATCAGAATGGATAACAATCGCATACCGAAGCGATTATTAGATGGTATATTACATATTGATGAACGATATTGTGGAAGACCGAAATTAAGATTTAAAGATGTGCTATTAAATTCCGACAAAAAGAATGGTATTAATACAAAGAAAAATAATACTTAAAATGGGCGTTGAATAGAACTGAATGGATAAAATTCACACTGCCAGAAATCGCGCAAAAGGAGGTAGATCAGTATGAGTGTGCACACTGCAGTTATAAATCTAATTATAAAATTGGATTAACATCACATATAAAATTCAGACATTGAAATATTTAATAGAAAGAAATATTATTAGGAAAGATACTCTACTCGACAACGAGCGAGTTACGAATAATAATAATAATAAATAATGGTTGGTGAACATAGACGGATATTAACGGAAATATCGAAACTGACGATTTTTAGATCATGCGGTTTAAAGATAATGAACTAAAATTATCTTCATTGAAAGATGCTGAAATTATGAAAAAGAGCTTCAGTGAATGTTCATTATTAAGCATATAATGAGATAAGTGGTGAACGACGTAATAAAGAGGGCATTTGTTTCTATTAAAAGCGATATGATTCAGATATAAAACTGAGCATAGTCAGGAACCTTCCACAAAACAGATGTAGAAATTTCATGTTTATGAAAAATTTAAAGGTTAGACGAAAAAATTTTAATTACGCAAGAAGAAATTTATTTTGTTACATAGAGAATACATATATATTCAGTGGAAGAAAAATAAGTATAATTTTATAGGATGTAAGAAAAGACGACTATAATGGATTTAGAGCATTAATAATTTCATATTAATGAGAGATTGGAACAGTTAAATTGGGCAAAGAAATAAAGGTAAAAAGAAAATATAATAGGAAATTTTGGTTATGATAAACGTAAATAAAGAGGATGTAGAAGATTTTGCTAGCAATTTAACTTCGAAATAATTACATTTTTTTAAAAGGAAAAAATAAAAAAGAAATTGCCAAAAATGAATTATTGACTATATACTAGTCCCGAAAAATAAAAACGAAAACAAGAAAAACAGTAATTACGACATTTATGCTAGGATTAATTTCATTTTCCAATATATTGTAAAATTACTGACAAGAAAAGATACAATAAAATACTACAGGAGAAAATTAACTATTTAGACAACTATGATATTAATCTATTATTAATTATTATTATTATTGGGCTTAGGTGTAAATACCAAAATTAATAACAAAAGAAATACAAAAAAAAAAAAAACAATCCGAGCTTAATTTTAGATATATACATCCAGAGCTGCGAGGATATTGTTGTCATTCAGGGCCAATAAGGGGTAAATATTTAACTGTAAAATTTTATGAATAAAGGCATCTCTAACCCTGCTATACAAGTCACGAATAAAAATCACATGATTAGCATCAGTTATAGTTTCCACATGCACAGGACAGTACAAAGCGGATGTAAGATTGATGGAGTACAAACGGCTAGGAAGGTAATGTGGTTTAAACGAAGTCTGACCAAGATGGAAAAAAAAGCCGAGGTAGGAGGTTCTTAGGAGGAATACGTACATGAATGGAGTGTTAGGGAAATTAGGTTGAATAGATTTATAAAAGTGAAGTCGTCTTTTACAGAACATAAGACTTCCATCGATGAAGATCTGCACGAGCGGATGCAACTAAACAGGAAGAAGGGATCCTCGGAATGAGAATGCGCTTGCGATGCCCCAAATTTAGTACCCGATCGCATACTTTATTTCCATGGATACCCTCATGGGCTGGAACCTAATGGTTATTGTATAATTTTTTTACACTGGTTAACAGAATATAGTCCCTATGATAGGGTAGCCTAGGTTTCTTTATGGCTTGAAGTAAGTCACTTGCGATTAATATTTTCCCCCCTGATCCCATTAAATCGGGTATACTGAATAGCTTTGAGAATGGCGAAAGCCTCTGATGTAAACACACTATAAAATTTGGAGAATTTAAGCAGTTTGGTGTAATTTAGATGAGGAATATAAAATGCTGCTCCAGTAAGTTGAGATGGCATATTTTTTGAACCATCTGTAAAAATTAACATGTGATCGGGCCACAAACTAGCGCTGATCGATAAAAATATACTATCCATTTGGCAGTGACTTACAGTTTGACGTATGGAAAAAAACATGCAGTGTTAATATCGGTCTTTAAAAAATCACACTTGTAAGAAATGGATGAAAATTTGAGGGGAAAGTTAGGTATAATAAGATCAGTATAGAGTAGCCAGGTCTGAGTAGTTTTTGCGGGATAAAGGTATTGAAAACACTAAAAATATATGCTCTAGAATTATCAACTCGTTTAAGTAAGGCATATATTAATTGCAAGCAGGAAGAAAAGATTCCACATCTAAAACAAAAGTAGGAGTTGATACGAAAAGCTACTGTTATTATTCTCAAACAATATTCTGAACGACCAAGGTAATTTCTGATCATAAAGGACATCAGCAGTAAAGTGGGCTACGCAATTCATTGTAGAGTATGGTGGGCAAAAATCATACGTAAATTTTGGAAATTTATAATTAGACAACATCCACCATTTCAGACTATTCTTTAGCATAGTTTCCGTGATCTTTCTTAGACAAGAGTGGTCTGCTTGAGTAAAGTCATAGACCGACTTATCTTTTTTTTTAATAGCTATTCAAAGTAATTTGCGCCAAACTTCAGGGACAATATTATTAGTCCATAAGTGGTTATATATATATATATATATATATATATCACATAATATGGAAAGAGCGAAATTAGAACAGTTTAATGGCAAAATGCGGGATTGAATCTAAACTGGGAGTAGTGTATGCTTCACTACATACGACAGATGATAGTTCTTATACACTAATTTCTGCTGTTAACATCTAAGATTGTTGGGAGGAACAAGCAGGATCTAGTTCTTTTGCATATATTTCCTCTTATGTGGGAGTGCGTACGATGGACGAATTTTATCAATAAACTGCTGAAAGTTTGAATAATTATTATGGAGAGGAGGCTCATCTTTCAATTTGTAATGACGGAAAGATTTATATATTCTTTTTTCAAATATCATGGAAATTTGTATTCCGATTGAGGGATGTGCAGAATGCTTTATTTAGAGCCAAGACATAAACATCGTACTGTTCAGAAGGACTGAGATGATGATTGAAGTTGGCTAGAAGATCATCGATTACTTTGCAAAAAACATATCCCATTTACCTTTATGAACATTCCAAGTTCTCGTAGAAAAATATGGGGAAGGAGAGCATTGTGGAAGGTTATTACAATAGGCCAATAGGTAGCCCCAGGGATTCCTGGCATATCATCCAATGCGGCTTTAATGACAAAGATGGGGTTGCGAACGTATAGTTGAAGATTTTATAGATGTAGGGAGTAATAAATGCTGGAAATGCTCCACAACTAAAAAATAATCCGATTTGGTTAGTAGTTCGCTCTCTACTCGCTAGGTGATGACCATTATAACAACTTACAATTAGTGCCGATTTCAAGATAAACGAACAGCACTTATTAAGAGCAAGTCAGGTGATTTTAATCACAATATCTTTATCAACAATATATACATATATATATATAAAATGCTCAGAGTTAATTAATAGAGCGCTCAACTGTCAAGTGGACAGCAAGAGTGCGATCTCATAAAATTGGCATAACATTTTTTTATCAAATAACTATATTATCTCAGAAAATGCAGTGGTACCGTACTTCGTATATCATATACTACGCTACATATAATAGATATCCTGAATGCTAGTCTATTTTATTGGTTAGTCACGTTGTTGGACGATATATATATATATATATATATATATATATATATATATATATATATATATATATATATATATATATATATATATAGGGTGACCCACAGAAGATTTTATATATATATATGGCAATACTGTTTAAGGTAACATGTATTCCAGATTCCAAAACTGATAATCTACGGGGTTAATAAATCGATTTATAATATAAAACTGAAAAAGTAATATGCGGAACAAACTACTTTGAAAACTACTAGTTTAGCTCCTTGCTCATCTCTACATAGGTTAGCATCAGTGGAATCACATTTAAAATGTGTTAAAAAGGAAATATTCCAAATTGTAAGTAACGAGTTATCTAGAAGTTTAGAAACTATACTTTGTAAACGACATTGCTCGACCGATAGTCGTGACTGGCAACAAAACAGTTTAAAGACAATAGTCGAAAGATTATGGGCTTCTCAATAAATACTAAACAAATGCATGCGATGTACTAATTATAGCGTTCTATTCATGATTAATAAACACGTTTAGAAGCATCAAAAATAAAAAAATTACATATTTCCTAAACATTTAACAAATTTTATGATACATGTATATTGGTCGCCAGAATAAATGAAAAGTATATATATATATATATTTTTTTTAATTTTTAAAAGATACTCTAGTAAGCTAATTTTTCTCTTTCTCTAATATACGTATATATACATACATGCACACACACACATATATATATATTAAGGATATAAATAAAAATAAGATACGAATATAACATTATATATATATATAATATATGATTATCCTGTTACTAGGCGTTGTGCGCATGTAAAAAAATAAAATATAGGTGTTGGATACATTTCCTCTGTTTGTACTGGTAACTGTAGTAAGGCTTCAATAATCAGTCTTCGGAAATGATACCAGCCTGTATATAAATAATAAACGGACTGATGAAATAATTAGGTTTCTCAAATAATATTATCATGTTAACATTGAAATAAATATTCCATAAACAATATCGTTAAAACAAACTTAAAAATTCTCCTAAACGTTGATACTATAATTATATAAATATTCGAACACTTAAAGATAACAGCCAGATAATATTATAATAGCGCACAAATTGTTACGTGCAAGCTGACGTGTTTGTTGCGTGTTTAAACACATCGCATAAAGAAAATCAACGAAATATATCGGAAATATTTTATTTTTTGAATTTAATTAACTAAAACCAGTATCAAGCTGTTTACGTTCAAAGCAACTTAACCCTTTGAGGGTCAAATAATTTGACATACATGTAATATCCTACGTTACCTTAGTCATGCGTGATAATACAAGAAACTCTTATTATTCACTTCTTTGTTGCACTATTAAAATTGTTTTGATACGTTTATAATAAATTATAAAAAATGTATACAACGTATCTTTGTCAAATATTTAGAAACGACTATAAATAAACACGGTTAACCCTTGTCATAAATTATAAAAATTGTGATACAAAATTATTACATTTTATACGTGTGTTTTTATGCAATAGTACGCATTTTATAATGTCAGTGTATTTATATAAATATTTTAAAAATTGAGACACTACACGTATAAAAATTTCATGTCCCATATAGTGGACATTGTAACTAAAAGGGTCAACGGCATAAATGAGAAAATAAAAAAGTTAACTTCCGAACACGTTTAATATTTAATAGAAACCCGTAGTCGAACTACGTATAATCGAATATTCTTTAATATAAAGTTTTTGCCCTAAATTCCATAATTCGTTTTTATTAAATTACTAAACAATTCGCAGTAAAATACATAATTTAAATTTACATCTAATCGAGAGAACATCAACATCATTCTGAATGACTAGCACCGCAAGTTAAGAAATATCTTTTTTTTTGTGTGTGTGTGATTCCATAATTACAATTATTGAAAAAAATGAAGTTTTCAACGAATTATACAGGTGGCAAAAAAAACCCTTATTGGAATTTCGAACGATTATATGCCAGGTTAAATGAATGATAGAGGCTTTCAAACCGGTTTTTTAGTTACCCGGTCTGACTAGAAATCTAAATAATAACAGTGTTACAATACAACAGGTCAGTCTTGAGAACGCAATGTTCGTGTGGCTCAAAATGGGGTTTCCCCTGAATAGTGCTGTAAAATTATCTAATTTTGCGAATACTCTTTTAAAAAAGCGAGACGACTATTACAAGAGTAATATGGTGATCACTACACACTGCCGAACTCTACGATCAAGCGCGTCGTTCGTCGATTTAATTTCGAGCACACTGTTAACCCGAAGACGGGAAGTGACACAGACGACCGATAGTTAGAGACGTGAAGAAGGAAGAGTCGCGAACATTGTAAACGCTACCTGTCGAGTTCGTTGCCTGTTTAAGCAAATAAATTTGTCGAGGCCAACCACCACATCGTACTCTACGCGATTTATGTTTGAAACCATATCATGGGTCGGCAAGACACGAATTACTTAATGTCTCTCGCTACCAAAATATGATTACCGATTTCGTTGCTAATTTAGAAGTGGAGGACCGGTATTGTTGGTTACAGCAGGATGGAGCGACTGCACATATAGCAGAGGATATAATGAAACTTTTGAAGTTTTTTATAACAACCGCATCATTTCTCGCGGCTTATTTTTTTTTATGGGGCTATGCGAACGAAAAAGTGTTTGAGCAATCTGCTGAATCCATTGAAGAATTAAAAAAAAAATCACAGCGGCAATCAACGGGATTGATCGACCTATGCCGAAACCAATATGAGCATTTATTGTAGATTTAGGTGATTTTCAGTTAAATTGTTTAACCCGTAAATCGGTATATTCACTGATGATACAAATTAACTTCCGATATCTTTAGTAACAAAAGAATCATAAGAGATCAACTATACATTCAATTACCTATTAATTAAGATGTACGCATGTATATAATTCATCCGACAACTTAATACCCTCGAAGTATGCAAAACACGTTCAAATATTTGTAAAATGTATGCGTAAAACAACGCAGTAAACCTTTTTTCTTCTTCTTTTTGTAATAAGCAAGCAGTAAGCAAAAGGGCAGACGATAAATACATTTTAAAATAAACATACTGGACAATTATAAAATATATGCACTACTATGTAATAGTGTAAAAGCGACACCGTGCGTGCGAAAACAAGCAGTTATAAAATAAATTTTTTATATACATAAAATACTTACTAAAATTTATAAACACAAAAACTCGTTATAATTCCGCGATACACGAATGATCACAAACACGTTTTAGTATCTAGCGAGAAGCTCCGTCATTACTGGAATCCGTATCTGGAGGGTGTGGTGGTCTTCTAACAATATTCAGATCAATTACATCATTTTGTTTCAACGGCAACGTATTACTACCGGTTTCTAACCAAATTTTGATTTCATCGACGGACATCGCATTAGGACCGCCGCTGCTATCAGTAACGCTACTACTGCTGCCGCGTCGCGTCACTAATGAAGTACTTGTTACCGACGTTAATGATTGTTGTTGCTGACTGTATGATTCATGCGACGAGAATCTCCTATTACTGTCGCAACCATTATCAGCCGATAGTTGCGCAGATACTGGAACGTGAGATATTACCCTGCCGTCATCGGATAACTTATTAATATGCTGATACGAATATCGTTTATGAACGGCTCTAGCTATGGCTAATTTATGTTGTAAATCATGGCTGCATTCCACTTCGCGATTATAACTAGCTTTCATCGCGTCATATTTCTCCATCCAAGTCTAAACAATAACAATACACAACGCGACACTATACGCTAAGTTAATAAAGAAACCCGTAATATTGTAAATGTCATCTAAGAAGCGTGGAAGTGCGCACTTTTTCTTTCCAATATCAAATAATACAGTTAATACAAATCATAGTTCGACCTTGAATAGAATTTATATTTAATTTATTAAACATCTCTATTTGATATTTCGCTCATTCGTATATCGCCGGGTGTTTAAAAAAAAAAATAGAATTTTAATAAATGTTCCAATGAAAAGAAAAAAAAACAGTATTAAAAGTTTATTTTCCCTTATCAGTATCGATTTATCTAACGCTTATAAAATATAAGCACGAGTATTTACTTAAGGTTATTTACAGAATGAACGTTACAACGAATATTTTCAAATTGTATGTAGAACAAGATTATCCGAATTCTGATGTAAAAAGCCAAGATAAAAGAAATTTTAAGTCTCTTCTCTCCGCAGTTTATATGATTCAGGCAAGCAAAATTAACCACGAAAGTAAAAGAAAAGAAAAAAAAATTAAACAGTTTAAACATCCAGGGAGTAATCTTCCAATTTATTCATATATTTCGTTTAATGCTGTAATAATATTCAGTGTTTATCTCTCCTTGAAAAAACGCAACAACATCATTATAATAAGTATTAAATTGATTATTTATAATTATAATTTATATAATATTTTGATAAAAGAATGCGGTAATAATACCCGTCTTTTTTTTATGTAGAAATTTCCCCACGACTTACCATCTTTTTCATTTTCACAAACAGGTTAAAATATTTAAAAAAAAAAAAACACTGGTCGTCCAGCAATCAGTTTTTTATACAAAATAACTTAGTGATGGACCGACCCCACTACGTATTAGAATTAGCTAATCCAGAGGTTTAATACGTTTCAACTTATGAAAATCGAGATTTTTGCCACGTAAATTGGTTGCTAATGAGTTTGTACGAGGATTACGGTTGAATTGCATTTGCTTGACCCGTCGAGCCTCGTTCTTTACGCATGGTAATGATTATGATCGAGACAATAAATATAATAACCTTCCCTAAATTCTATTAATATGCAGTTTTTCATTTTTAACGATTGATACGTTCTTTTGTTTAATTTCATTTTCTGATCATCGTTTTAACTGTTTTTTTGACTTTATTCACATTAAATACAATTTTAAACTTTCAAGGTTGATTTTAATATTTTCAGAATTTTTTCAGTGTAAACATTCGCTAATCCGAAGCCAACATGTAAAATAATATGCAAATTTAATAACAATGTTTCTAAAGAAGTATACCGTCGAAATTTGGCATAAAATCCGATTATATAGAGTGACCCAGAGAAGATTGACGGTTTTGTTGTTTTCTGAATGACTTAAAAACTATTCGACCAAAATTTTTGAATGAAATTTTATTTAAAAATAGGAAAACGGGAGATTAGCTTACAATTATTTGTGGAACACAATATCGTTCAGATAACGCCATTTGCAACAATACATTCATTCAGTCTTTACAAAATCTTTTTCCGAGCATAGGTCGCTGAATTTTCCTTATAGGTTGCCATGATAACTGAAACTGGATACAAACTACTCTCTCGTGTGTATACTAAACGTGGAGCACACTCTCCGGGTCACTATACTTAGCGTATTGGAGTAAAATTTACAAAAAAAAAAAAAAAAAAAAAAAAAAAAAAAAAAAAAAAAAAAAAAGTCAGCTAGACTGGAAACGAACTACATATTTGAGAGATTTTGACAATTTTTATCGGTTAAATATGTTAGATCTAGGTATGTAAACAACACGTGATAAATATACCGCTAACACAATCACACGAAAAATAAAACATCAGAATCTCTTTTATTTTTTTCGAAATAAAAAAAAGAACTAATCTTCAAAATGTACGTATTATAAAACTGCTATGTGAAATAAACATTCCCGCACAATTTACATTTATATCGACAACTGTTTATAGTGGTTTACAGTATAGTCACATTGCGTTTTCAAAAAGTGAGAACAGAGCTATATAACAGCCACCGTGGCGCGTATTGTATAGTGCTAAAATAATGTGCGAGACTAATTAAAAAAAAAAAAACACGATCATGCAAGAATACAGGTGTTGAAAAAAAAAACACAAAAAACCCAAAAAGTAATGTATAGCCAAGCCAAGATGCGAAAACAAATGTGCAAAAACCAAGCTTCGTACTTATGAATAACGATAAAAATAAATTATATTATATAACATAATTAATTACCTCTTTTTAACGTATTAAAATAATTCATTAATCAGATTCAATTAACAAACATTTAAAATGAATTTATTTATTATCTTACATACACAACACTTGTATCTGTCTATCTATGTAACGTACGTACGTATGAGTTATATTTTTTGTCGATTACAAAAAAACAAACAAACCTTGGTACAATACTCTATTGACCGAAATGCAACATAAAACATATATATATATCTCAAAGTTTATTATTAGATAAATGGAGATATACCCAAGTTAACAAAAATAAATAGGAAAACAATTTTTAATGCGCACGCTTAAATGTATAGAAAGACAAAACTTAAAACGATAGAATTTACAGATGATCAGGCCGCATTTCTAGAATTGCCAAAAATATTTAAGAAATTAAACGATATGAAGGAAGCAGTTTGGTTTAGAAATAAATGTGAAAACAAATAACAACCTCGCCATTTTTAAACTTCAACTAGCATAAATATTTGAAAAATATTGACAAAAGACTTGCAGCTACGTAAAAGTGTTAAAATTTAGATATGATTTTCAGCATTTTTTAAACAAAAATAATCTCCAAAAGTTTCAGTAGTTTGACATGTGATGTAGAAAATTACAAAGAATTAGCCGAACTGAAAAAATTATTAACGAAGAAGTTCTACGTAGAATCGCTATATATAAAAACAAAAAAAAAAAAAATGTTAAATTCAATATGACGATATAACGAAAGGACGTTCGTAAAAAGATTACTAGTGAGAAATTAAAAGAGCAGAGGAGAATGTGATCGGATTAGACAAATCAGTCAGAAATCATTTACCACAGGATAATATCACAACTTATGATGGCGACGATGATAATATTAAGGTTTGAGAATAACTAAAAATAACGCTTCTTAGTTTGTACTTTTCGAATGCGATAACAGTAAAAAGCGCAATTTTTGAATTAAAACGGAGTCAGGTAAACTGCTAACATGTCATTAAAGAAAATTAAAATACAATTACGGACACAGCAAAAACGGCCGAACGAATTAAAATACGAGCTAATTTTTCAGCATGTCTGACATTCCATGTGTTCTATCGTTTTATAAAGACAATATTTTTAATAATTCATCGGTTAATAATTAACAGTTTCAAGATAAACCGGTTTATAAAATTATTTCACAAACAAATACGATACTTTTTATATTTCCATCTCCGGCGTTCTATTCATTCTTAAATAAAGCTAACAGCGTTTCGTCCGCGGGTAACCGGGAGAAAAGTTAATTTACGTTGTTAAAACAACGTACAAAGAGAATAGAGCTAAACTAAGTTTTCTGCGCATCCGATCATTCGACCATTTTATTTACAAATTGCAAATTATTTCGAAGAAAACGAAAAAAATCGATCTAATAGACAAAGTAGACAAGAAAAAAGAACATATTTTTAGCGGGTTAAATCTTTTATGTAAACCAATTGCCATCGATCGATTTTCCTTACGGATGTAAATGCAATATAATTAATTTACAAATAAGGAAAGGATTAAAAAAATTAAATACATATGTTTTATACTAGAGTCCTATTATTGTTTGTTATGGTTTTCTGTATGTAATTTGACAAATGACCTAGATTTCAACAATTTTTTTTTAATAGTATTTATTTATTTTGTCCAAAAAATAATTAACTGCGACTTGCGATATATAATAATCTATATGACTGGAATACAAGAATATTTTATTATTTTAAAACATTTCAGATCTGTTCATTACGTCCATTTTCATATTTCATAGTTACTTTATACTTCATGAAAAATATCGTTGCATTTTATACACACATTAGTTTATATACGTATAAAACAATTTAAAGTTTTATTTCTCCGTTATTATTTTCATTTATTACTGGTTGTTGTAGTTTCTCTTAAATAAATAAATTTAATAAATTATATTACCTAAGAAATCTTGAATTATTCATTAAAATTACAACGTAATATTTTTTTTTGCAATTCATATTTTCAACATACAGATATTTTTCTGATAGTAAATATACTTAAAGTAATCGCTGTTATATCATTATATAGATCAACTTTTCTTTCCTATAACGAACTCTGCATGATACATTGCGTAAATTATGATCAGACTACGACATATCAGAATATTCTAACATAATTAACAATATTTACCTTTACGTCCATTTTATATTTCTCGTTTAACTTATCGATGGTTAATTTTTGCTCTTCCAAATGCTGTTTCTTCTTTTGCACTTCCGCTTTCAAAGCGGAACAGTACGATTTCAACGCATTTATCTCGACAATTTTAGCGTGTAGGTTAATTTGTAATTCTGAAACAGACGATGTATTCAGTAAGTATCAATTGTGATTAAGTTTACAATTTTTTATTATTATTTATAATTTACGAGCAATTTTAGTAAAAATTTAAGAATTGCAATTATGTATAAAGTTAAATAAATTAAGAAAAAATTAAACCAATTAAGAAAAACATAACATATATATATATTTCATAGAATTTTCTTTCACATTTATTTAACTACACCTTTGTTAATTTAAAAAAGTTATATATTACAAAAAAAAAAAAATGAAAATGTTGGAACGATAAAAAACGTAAATAAAGCTCATATTCCGCGGGATTCTTCAATACTAGTTAAAGTTATCGATCGAGGTTGCGATTAAAATACTAGATTCAATAATGATACTAATCAATTAATAATAATCAGTAAGATTAATTTTTGATGATAATGTACAAATAAAATTTTAATACGTACGATGTACTTGTTTCGTGTATACTTTTTTGTACATGTCAATTTCGACATCCGAAGAATTAAGACGTCCTAATTCTCGTACGGTATTTCGATACTGAATGATCATTTCTCCAGCTTTTAAAACTTCTCGCTGAAGAATATGTACTTGAGCTTTATACTTTCTACAAGAGGCCGCTTCTTGCCGCGTACACTTTAATTCGTTGCCCATGTTCAGCAATGTAGCCTGGGCTTCATACAGTGCCTAAATAAACGAAATAAACAATAATATAAATTTACTTATTATTTATTTTATCATTTAAAATATATAAAATATAAACCTGCGTATTATAATAAAATAGATTTTTCTTTTCGCATGTTGATATTTATTTTGAATGTTAAATTAGTTCAAACGGATTTTAGTTGCGAAAATTTTCGTAATTTCAAATTTGGTAATTATTTATTTGTTGAAATGCGAATTCTACACAGTGTAGTTAAAATTTTTATAATTGGTTTTGTTATATTTCCAAATACACTGATCGTGTATAGCTACAATTTTGAAATTATTAAAATCGCAATGATGTATATAATAAAATGATGATTTCGCAAGCATCACGAACCTTCAAAACTAAAATGTAATTTATTTTAAATACATTGTTTACCATTACACAACTATCATATAGAAATAGTAAGCAGTATAATGTATATAGAGAGAGAGGTGTTGTGTGTCATAAACATACGTGAATACATAAAATAGGCAGACACACAAACACACACACACACATATATATATATTAATCCTTTTATAAATATTTCGTGTTTTCTGTAATGAATTTGATATTCGGCAAACGAAAAACTTAACTATCATATTTTTCAATGAAATAAAATCTAATTAAAATCAGACAGCAAATTCTTACCTTTGTAGTGCTGGCACTTTTCATCTGCTCTTCTCGTAATTCTTGTTCAAGTATTTGACATCTACTTTTTAATTGTTTAATGGTACTTTGGAAACCCATACTCTGTAGTTGAAACATTACATTAATAGTTGATTCGTTATATACATATATATATAATTCTGTCAAAAATTAAATTTAATTTGCAACAGACTTTATTCAAAGATGTGTGACTCTTTTAATATGTTTATTTTATTCAAAAATTGGTTTAACGTTTCTCAATTATAATTTTGACGGCGAATTCGAAATTACTTAAAATATCGATTAGAAGTTCTCTTAGTAGATTTTTGTACAACAAATTTAAGTTATTTCTTAAGTTCTCGGGTAGAAAAAGAACCAGCTATAAGTGAAAAAAATATTTAAATGCTTCTTGCTTACATCCAATTTTTGCTATATTTATTATTTCAGAAATTCTCTAAGTACGCTACGTAACGCGCCACATGCATACAAGTTAAAATAAACTTCATTTTACGTGATTTTGCCAACATGAAATAATATCATTTAATCTATCTTTCTCGGCTTTGAATTCAGCACGACAGTGTGAAAGGTCAGCCGCTGAATTTTCAAGATCTTTTTGTAAAAATATTATCTGATCACGCTGAAAAACCGAATAAACAAACATGTTAATTATTTCGGAAAATAATAAATCTCATAAATTATAAATTAAGCTCGATAAAAATTTATACAAACGGATAAATAAGCAATGCAATAAACTTTTTTCCTAATTATGTTTCTAAGATTCGTGTACAGAATTTTACGCGCCAGCAGAAGCATTAATCCAAATGAACGATCTTAAAGGTACAATGAAAAAAATATGACGGATGTTACAAGTAACTAGAATTAAATGATACTAAGCGGATTTCTTAAAATACAGTTCATATAAAACGAAGATCGGAATGTATGTGTCAAATTATCAATACTGCAATCGGATACAAGTGAGAAAAATTAACAGAATTTTCTATTGAAATAGGTTAATCGCGATATAACATTTACATAATGTTTCTTAGGAAATGCAGAAAAATGAATAACTTTTGTAACACCCAGTAAATAGTAACTGAATATCGAAACAAACGACTTCTATAGAATTCATTTAAATTTACCAGTGCAGAATTGTGTTCTTCTAAAGCTTTAACATTTCGAGATCTGCCCAGCAACCGTCTGTTTCGTTCAGCATGTACTTCTCGTCTGTATTCTTCAAAGTGTAACTGGATACTTAAAAGAAGTACTTGTTCTTTAAAATACCTGCTGTCAACTGATAAAAATATTATTTACGCAATTAATTTTCCTAGACATTTTTTTTTAAAATATTGCAAACTTAAAACTATATAATGATAATGAAATAATAAAACAATATATAATATATATAAACTATTAATTTTCAAAATCATACGAAAATAAAAAAAAACGAATTTTCTATCCTGTAATTTTTTTCATCATTGTAATCATTATCGTTTAACTGATATATATTGTTTGAATTTTTATTTACGATTTTATTGTGATAATTATTGTATGGGTAACAATAACCCTTTAGGAATTGTTAAATTAGCAAAAACAACGGTGAAATACTCAAGAGCCCCAAGTATTAATAGGAATTAAAATCTAGATGATTTTCTAGACAGTTTAGTAAGTAACACTTTAAAATCCATAAAAGTTTCTAAAATATTCAAAGCGGTATGGAACTAAGAATTCAATTTAACGCCGCATAGTAAGCTACACGCAGCAGTGATGATGAAAATATTCAAAATAAGTTCTATTTGTCGTTTCTAATTTTTATGAAATAATGGACATTAAAAGAAACATTTGCCAATAGGAACAAAGGGAAAAACGGTCTTATTATAGTTGTATTTAGGATAAATATCCAACAGAGTGGTACTTTTTTTACTAATAAATATTGATCACATTTTGAATTTCTAACCGTTATGAATTAAATAAGATTTTCCCTTTCATTATAAATGAAATAATAATAACTAATATTGTCATAATATCACAACTTATGCGTCGAGATCTAATCGAACTGATTGATAAGCGCTAGCAATTTAGCTAAAACAGATTCTCGTTTCTAAGAAAATTTATGCGGTAGCTTTTTGTTTAGTTTATTTATTATGACATTTAGAGAATAAAACGAAATTTTTTTAAAAAAAAAAACAGTATTGTTTCTTATATTACGTTTACGAATATGACAAATACATTACCAGAATGAAGTATATTCCTTTTGAACGGTAATTTCGTCTTCGCTATTACCTCTTTCGAGTCACATCGAAGGATCGTATCCATGTATCGGTGTAATAAAGAACTCGGAGAATACATGTTGCACCAAAATTTAACCGCTTCATTATCTAATATAAATGAAAAACATGCTTTAAAAGATACACGAATATTTCGAAATCAAATTATGAATTTGAATCATCTACAAATTATCAATTTGAATTTGATAAAATTTGATAAGCCACATTATTTCTTCCAATCCTGCGTAGAATCGACAATGCCCAAAAAGTTGGAAAACCATTCAAATAATACGGCAAAGAAATTGCCAAATGACTAAAACGAAGCCCGTAGGCTTAAGAGAAAACGTTTTCAAGACCTCATATGAATATATGCGTGTGTGTCAATTATGGGCATGGGTGTGTGTGTGTTTACATGTTGATGTGAATGTAATATATACATGTATTTTTGATTGTGTGAATGTTACGTTAATAATTAGCTCCTTTCACTGGATAGGTAGATTATTCATGATATTTTAACTTAAATTACATCGATTACCAAATAAAACTTTCGACGTATATTAAATAAGTGTCAAGAAAAAAATGAAAAAAAATATCAAAATTTCCAAAATTTTATCTAGGAATCGGGCCTAAGATTTTAAGAACCGTTATTTGCATACGGGCCATTTTAAATTATACGTATGTAAAAAATTTCATCGAAATCGTTAGAGCAGTTCCCAAGATAACGCTATATATATATATATATATATATATATATATATATATATATATATATATGAGTTGCTCATTTAATAAGACGTGTTCATTCTATACTGTGCTAAATACACTTTTTATTTATTTATTTATTTAACAATATATTGCATATGTTACATATTATGTCCACAGAAAAGATAATTACACCACGCTCTTTATAACATATAATCAGTGTCTTGACTTCTAGTCTATTTTGTACATAAAAATAAGGCACATGGCTAATAACGATGTTCAACAATGAAACAAAACGACTAAATTGGTAATATATTATATATCTTTTAATTACATCCGCACAATAGATAATATAAAATGCGACATTATACAAACCATGTGATGTGCTATTTTTATTAACGTTGTATGCAGAATCAGGAGGACCCAATTGTGGAAACAAACTAAGAAACAAATGTTCGTATGGATACTGTGAAGCAGGCAATTCTTCTGTCTGTGTACAGACCGAACTACTTTCTGCTATAGTTTCATCTTTTTCATGACTCTTTGATTGTTTTTTGTTCTGCGCAAAAAATAATAATAAAATTAACAAATAATTTGCAATTAAAAATTGCGCAAGGTTATATTAGAAACTTAATACGCAAACTGCACGTAGAGAACGACAGTAGAGAGAATAAAATATCGTATTTAAGCGGAAACGGTGTTATTTTGATACCGATCAATGCAATAAGCCCTATAAATTGGTCAAAAAAAGATCTTTGTCAAAGTTACCGCTACAACGATGAGAAAAAAAACAACATATTCGAATATTGAACGTTTAATTGTAACAAATCACGAACGAGAATTTTAGTATATTTGTTATTCAAGAAAAAATGTAAAATTAGTTTACGAGGAGATGAAAGCAGATTCTGCGCTTTATAGCCAGAAATAATGATGTAAAATAAATTTTAATTTGATCTCACATGATCATCGTGTACATTACGCAAATATAAAGTTCACATTACGATACACACGCCACTCTACATACAAAAGCAATTCCTTCTGCATGTAACTGTATTCCTACATTTATAGGTTGCTGATTTCTTGTTTCAAAAAGAATTTTATGTCTTTCATATGCACTTTAATATAACCTTTTACAATACGAGGTGTGTTCAAAAAGTAACGAGAATTTTTAAATTTCGCGGGTTTGGAGAGTCCTACTGTATAATTTTTTTTTTTTTATTTTGTAGATTACACATGCCCCTGGAGTACAATAAAATTTTCAGCAATATTCATTGGTTACTTTTTAAGTGGCAGCCGCTAACTTTACGACGTGTTTTTCGAGCTCGGCGATTTTCATTTGTGAAAAAAAATGGATCAAAGAATTTGTATTCAATTTTGCATAAAAAATGAAATAAAGTGTAGTGAAGTTTGTAAAATGTTAACAAAGGCATATGGTGAGTTTGCTATGAGTAAAGCAAGGATTTACGAGTGGTATAAGCGTTTCCAAGATGGCCGCGAAAACGTTGAAGATGACGAACGACCCGGACGCCCAAGCACATCAACAACCGATGAAAACGTTAAAAAAGAGTGAAAGAAATGGTTATGAACGATCGCCGAATCACAATCAGAGAAGTCGTTGATGATGTTGGCATATCAGTTGGCTCATGCCATGAAATTTTTTCGGATGTTTTGGGTATGAAACGTGTGGCAGCAAAATTCGTTCCAAAATTGTTGAATTTCGAACAAAAACAACAGCGAATGGAAGTTGCTCAAGAGTCGCTAAATGAAGTTAATAACGATGCAGAACTATTACAACGTGTTATAACAGGTGACGAAACATGGGTTTACGGATATGATGTCGAAACTAAGGCTCAATCGTCCCAGTGGAGGCATTCTGGATCGCCAAGACCGAAAAAGGCTCGACAAGTGCGGTCAAATGTGAAGGTTATGCTCACTGTGTTCTTCGATTTTAATGGCATAGTGCATCATGAATTCTTGCCGCGAGGTCAAACAATCAATAAGGAGAACTACCTACAAGTTCAACGCCGTTTGCGTGAAGCAATCCGAAAAAAACGCCCGGATTTGTGGCAAAACAATTCATGGCTTTTGCACCACGATAATGCACCTGCTCACACTTCATTGCTTGTTCATGAATTTTTGGCCAAAAACAAAACTGTAACGATGCCTCAGCCTCCATATTCGCCAGATATGGCACCATGCGACTTTTTTATATTTCCTAAAGAGAACATTAAAAGGCCGTCGTTTTACAAGCATAGATGATATATTAAAAGCGAATCGCTGAAAGAACTAAAAGCTATTACAAAGATCGAGTTTCAAAAGTGTTTCGAGGATTGGAAAAAGCGTCGGCACAAGTGTACTATAACCGAAGGGGATTACTTTGAAGGGGACAAAATAGATATTGATGAATGAATAAATATTTTTTTCATAAAACAAAAATTCTCGTTATTTTTTGAACACACCTCGTATATCTTGTTTCTTATATTTTAACAATATGCGTATTACATACCAATATTTGTTTAACTTAGAACAGATACTTAATAACACTTATGTTTGACAAAACATGACGTATTACCTGAAACTTGGATAAATCATGTTTGGATTTAAACTGTTCGCCGAATGTAGACGCATCGTTTGTTTGAGCAGTTTTGACGATTTTAGATAATTTAAGATAATCCATCTTGTCATCATCGCTAACACGATTTATATGTGGGCATGAATTCGCGCGACGAACTTTACCTTCAGTATATTTAGTTTCACCGTTTGGCGTTCCATTGTCATTTGAATCTGTTTTTTTGTTTTTTTTTTTTTAACATACATGTTAGTCGTGAAAATTATCATCTTATTTTTGCTTTTCTAAAATTTACACCAGCTTTAAAAATTACAGAACTATATTATTATTTAAAATAAACTTTAAAATCGACAAATAAAATTTTTGAATCATGTATTAAAATATTTTGCAACTTCGCTCGTAATATTTTTACTTTGTGCTATTTTGAAATTCAGACCATTAACAAAATATATATCGCTTGTGAATTTTTGTAAAAAAATTAATAAAAATATATAATTTGCGTTTAGATAATACATGTTCGAAAAATAAATGATCAAAGTCACCAATAGTATCGCAGTCAGACGGATGATTGCAAAAAAGCAGACACTTGTTTATGTCTACATGAAAGATGCCGGGAGTCTGTTGTACCCTGAACGTAATCTGCATATACACAAAATGAACTCGCTGAAATATTGTATCTTGTATGTTGTTAAACCACAACAAAACTGGATTATTTGGATAGATTTATAATATACTGCTCTATATGGGTTAGACTATGGTGAATTCCAGTAATCTTTATTAATATTTTTAATGAAAGATAGTATATCAACGGCTGGTATATAAGACCAGATTGCCACATTGCAGACCTGTTAATCTAGTCAGTAACGTCGTTACAATTGTGCTCCAGAATGTCCTGGAATCCGGAAGATTAAGAAAACTTATGTATTTTTATATTTATGATGCTAATCTTCGACCTTTAACAATAAAAGAAAATCTCTTTCGATTGAAATCGACAAATGATACAAGTCTTTTAGTGCTCTATTTACCGCAAAATATTCAACAGTAAATACAGAGCAATATCGATGAAAATCGAATTATTTTTGATAGTATCTGACTGTTCAAGTTTCTTTATGATATTTATGTGCTCCGTTTACGCAATACTGCAGTAGTCTAAAAGTAATTGATTAATTGTAACGATGAAATTGAAGTTATAATCAAACTTATTAATAATTTTGATTTGTACCCTGTTATTTTTGACACTTTTAAAATTATGAAACGCAAAAAACATATATTTCTGTTTTAAATTTAAATAAAAAAGTAATTTAATTATACCGCATAACGTTTGGGTAGACGTAGTATCCGAATTACATTGACTGTAATATCGCAATCGATGGACTTGCTTAGTAAAAACCAACATCGATCGTGCATCTGGCATATGTAATCCGCCCGATGAACAAGGCGAATTCACTTGTTCTTGTTCGCAACATTCGTAACATTCCGAAGATTCAGTCGAAACAATGGCTGGGCTAAATTTTTGCAATACGGTTTCGTAACTTCGAGTTGTACCGTCTTCAACGAATATTAAGCCTTCCTTTTCAACACTCACGTCTTCCATTCTTTGGTTTTCAGGATTTGAAACATGAGGTACATTCACCGAGGAACGTTTTGATGTAAGTGAGATCATTGTTGGCGAATGATTTACGGTTTCCAAATCGTAAATTTCATTTCGTTTATTTTCGTCGGAAGCTAATATCTGCGTAAATGAAAGATAATTCAAAATATCTATTCTTTTAATTTTATTTTCGATAAAGTTGTCGAAGCACGAAAATTACAAAGTATTTTCAATTATAACTACGACATATCGAAATTTTCAAACGTTCTTAGCAAAGCGTAATTAATTATGAAAACCGTTCGAAAAGTAAATTTATTTTTGTGTTCGTATAAATTAATAACACAAATATAGAATTATTCTCGTTAAATAAGTGACGATGAAAAATATCGAAGATTTATTAAACTAAAATTGAACGAAAACTTTTACCTGATTTCTTTCACGAACCATAGCTTCAATTTTACGATTAGTATGTGTAGAGTTATCTGGGTTAGGTGGAAATTTGAATGCTGAAGTATCTTGCTGTTGAGAACCGTGCGAAACAGGGGACGATGGAGTTTTATTACCGAAACCCATGACGTTAATTAATATACGTTTCGCGGAAGAGGTCTGCGGCGGTGTAACACCGGGACATTCCTTAACAATAAAGAAATTAGCTTGTATCAAAATACAAAACATTTTTTTCCCCCTAGAAGAATAAAATTACGAAATATTGAACGGCACATGCATCACATTACATATTGTTATATTAAAACAAAATAATACATATAAATATTTACCATACGAATTGGGGTTGTCTCCGGTGTTGCCTCAATACCAGTTTCTGGAGGTGATATACTATGCTCGTAAATATAGGGCGCACTAGGTTTGTTCTGTAATAATCGATCACACACGAATTACACATATATAAATATACAAAAAATATATACAGATGAATAAAAATTATTATTATTATATAAATAAATTTACAAGGTGCGAATATTAAAGGTGCATTTAAATTAAAGCCGTTCAAATAGCATAGATTTAAAATAATAATGTGGTATTATATATAGCGTGATTTAAACATAATCGTTCGAATCATTTTCTGACTAACCACCAAAAATAAATAGTAATCTATAGAAAACCAGTAAATATTTAACGAGATAAAATGTTTCCCTGAATCAATCAGTAACTCAATTAAACGATAAAAATTGCTTGCTTCTAATCTTAAAGTTGGGGAAGCAAACGACATATTGATGTCCAGAACCAACACATCACTACAAAGTAAACAAAGAAATTAAAACTGAACTCTACAGTACGGTGAAAAACCTTCAGAAGTAACCGTTCTGCGCCTACGCTTTCTAAAGTTAATACTTATATAAAATTATTTAGAAATTAAATATCGTCTGGTACGGATGAAATTTCCGTAACAATGGTTAAATAATTACTTCGCAACATGTTAGTGTGTCTAACTAAATTAATCAATGACACTCTCGTAACATCTTACTTCCCATCACATAAGTACCTGAACTTGTTAAAAATAAAATATTATTCGACCGTTAGTTTATTAAATACCTTAAGCAAATTAGCAGAAAAAGCTATAGTCAATTATAAAAGTTTTCATTAAAAAATAACATTCTCTGATAGAAGAATAATTTTCTTTTAGAGATGGTGATCTATTCAACAGTGCATCAAATTACCAACATAACCGGCTATACAAAAGACAATTTAAATATTAATAAACTAGCTGAGTTATTACTTATTTATATATAAAAGACATTTCACACCGGTTGGCACAACTCCATTTTATATAATATGTTGCAATAGTGATACTCCAGATATTTTATTAATATAATCCTATTTATGTTACTATTCTAATAACTTTTCAATGAGGATCTATTATTCTGAAATTCTGCAAAGACGATATTGGGCTCTATTAATTGTATTAAAATATATATATATATTAAAATTCCATTTATCAATATCGCTCTATATGCAGACGACTTGGTATTATATTGTGACTTATATAGAGTCGACAAAATGTATATTTCTAATACTTGTAAAAGGAAACTAAAACAAAACACTGAAAAAACCAAGGCAATTATTTTCACCCGAAAGAGCTCTTTGTCTTTCTCAGAAATCGCAATTAGTGTTCACTAACATTAAATGGCTTTAAGTTTTGAGGAATCGCCATGTATTCTCGATTATGATTTAACAGTAATATTACTCGTACTATCGCAACGCGTATAAAACAATTCAGATACTTCCCCATATATTCGACTGAAGACCCTATGATTAAAAAATAAAAAAATATTGTATACAACTTTCGTTCTAACGATACTCGATTTGGTTTTCTGTTTCAAACACAATTTATAAGACATGTACAGCTAAAATCAGTTGTGAAATCTCGTTAAATGTCTTCAGATATGTCAAAATCCGATACTTATTCTCAATTAAATTTGATCTGCTTGTTTACATATATTGAAAATGGTTCAAAATATAAAAATTCACAGCCTCACAAAAAATGAAGACAACTGAAATACAACGATTTAAGATAACATAAAACGAATTAATTATCGACAAGCAATACTTTATAATAATATCCTTATAAAAAGTATATTGTCTTCAACGTTTGAATCTTAATTACGAATAATTAAATCTCTAACATGTGCCATCTCATAATTATTTTACATTTATGCACAATTATTAGACTCCATTTAAATTCTAAAGGCGTCATCATCTCAATTAAACAAGACGAATATTTTACGAATTTTTAAAATAATATCATACCTGCGTGTTTCTAATATAAGGTATGGAGGTTGGAGCTGAAATAGTTCTTTCATTTCCGAAATGAACAGTAGGACTCCATAATTTATTAGGCTCAGAAAATGTTTCCAATCGTGCACAACTATTTTCTGCGGGACCACTATTATTTGTTTTCAAAGCGCCTGTTTACATATTTTAGAAATTGTCGAAAAAATTACAAAATAACTCGATAAAATGCTCAAATATAGTTTAAAACATTGTGATCGCATATTTTTTTTTTATTTTTTTGGTTAAATTCGTCTTAAAAAGACAAGAAAATCCGCTATATCAAATTACGATATTACAGCTGAGTTCCCTTATCTATAGTGTTATATTTAACTATGCTATATTTTCATATTATATATTTGTTAATATTTAATGTAATTTCGTATCATATATTAAATTTTAGTTTTATTTTTTATCACAAAACCGACAAAGTTTATTATGAAACTCCTGTTTATTAAGCTCACTGAGAGACCTAAAAATTATCCACTTCTTTTCCCTTTCTGATTGAAATTGTTTGCATTCATGTACTACATGAAAAGAAAAATGAACCGCTGACATGTTTTACAGTCACTGATTTTCAATCGTTTTAGATAACAGCAAACGTTTCCATGACATTTTAATTAACATCATAACACATTATTATGAAATTTCCATTTTACCGAAACATATACTAACCTATACCGACTTGTCACATCGACATAAACATCGTTACAAAGTTTCGAATTTATGTTCATCATAATTATGGTTCCAGCTACTTTTGTCATTAATATATAAACACTATATTTCAAAAATAAATAAAAAAACGGAAATAACACAAAGCTACGTAGAAATAGAAAAATCTATAATAGGATAAATTTAATTTTATGAGCGTGTCATTTTATAATCCCGTTTAAAATTAAACACATTCGAGATTTTCTTTATTAAATTTTGGGGAAAATATTTACTCAAAATGACTATTTTCATTCGGCAGTTTCTCTCGTCAGAATACACAAGAAAAATTTACATACGAATCAAAAAAGGCACGATTATTATTTGATATTTCATGTTACACGAGTTGAAAATATTCCTACGAATTTATGTATATATATATATATATATATATATATATATATATATATATATATATATATATATATATATATATATATCAGAATAGAAAAAATGTAGGATGAATAAATAGGAAACAGTTTGAATTTTAAAATGATAGAAATGATAATTAGAAACGTAAGATATTTAAAAAGAGTCCGACGGAGTTGCGTACTAATAGCTTGTATTTGTATTTATGTCCAAGAAATATTCAGTAAAACACTCAAAAAATGGCGAAAAAATCAAAATGAACTGATTTATAATTAACAACATTCCATACACAAATAATAACTTAGTTATTATCGAGTAAGAAGTAACTGTAAAGATTATAAAGCAACTGGTCATAATTATAGCGTAACAATTAACAGTAGCAAAACGAAAGTAATTGTATTCTCAAAAAACAGGTACAGTGCAAAATAATAATAAATGGAAGATGACCGAACCTAAATTTAATACTTACTTAATAGTTTATCTAAATGAATATCTGGCTGGTTGGCATCTGCGACGTTATTCGAGGGTATATTAATACTACCGCTGGTTAAAAGTTGAGCACACTGAACTATTATATCATGATGTTCCAATTTTTTCCATCTACGCGTTAACATTATAACGAAAATTAAATATCGATTTAAAATTGTAGTTCGCATAAATCCAACCTAAATAATCCCAAAACTAATACAGGTTGTTGTATAATAAACTAAGAATGACTGAATCCATTAGAGACCTATTCACTTTTTGAAACTATCCTCTTTCAGTTGTACCACAAATAATTCATATATTAAAACAACATATAACATAAATTAATCAGAGCAAAAATTTAATTAAGTTCTCTTTAACATATACGCACCTCTGTTCAAAACTTAACTTATAAGCACAAAATTTGCATAAATTGATTTAATACATTGCTGCATCTTTCGTTTGAATATATGCCCACATGGCTACATTTTAACGAATTAATTCAATTAAGATATCGCAGCGTGAGATCCGTATGATTTCTGACGATATGCCTTTGAATAATTGAAAATTTTATTACAATTCGACAATACAGTCTTTTAATTATAAACTATGTAATTCACAACGATCAAATTATAACGACGGATCCAATATAAGAGACTGGAACATAACATTACCTGAGGTAATTTTAAATGTATAAACCTTTTTCGAAATTAATCTAACAGTTCCTCATCTTCGTAATAAAATTGGAGAAATTTTATAAAATTTAACATGCACACTTTTTATAGTTTAACAGCATTTTGAATAACATTGATGTAAAAATTATTATCGCGAACTTTCAAAAAATTAAAGAAAAATTCGTTTTTCCTTACATATCAAAATTATCGTTACCTTTAGGTAAAAAGTAAGATGTATAATTCGCCAATGAAATAAAAATATGTCCAATAATAATCCAGTTAAAGCATTTTTCCTTTTTCAATAGTTTTCAGATCAAATTCTGTATTATAGGATAGAAAATATGTTCATTTTCATTTCTGCGCTCAAATATATATACAACACAAAACATACACAGTATGTCGAGTATAGCTATTACTACTGTGATAATATATCTGAACTTGCGCGTGAACTAGATAAGGATGAACAAGCGCACTCACATTCTTGCTGTATACATAAGTAATAACTACTACATGCGATATCGATAGCAAAATAAATATTAATACGATCAGCTCATATAGCAATTTTGCGAGATGAATAGGTTATGTAAGGACAAACATTAATCTGTTTATCGTATAAACGGGTGGACCTACTGGTCGTTAATAATAAGAGATCAGATGTATCATTTACTTAAAAGAGCTAGCAGCTTATTTTAAGTAATTTATGTCAGAGGGAAACACCACTATCTTTAAAAAAGTTTCAAAATTAAAACAGATTTACAAAAAAAAGTCTAATCGCATATTTCCCAACGAACTTTACTTTGTGAATAACCAGTTTTTTAAAAAATTTTAAGTTTAAACTATAATTAATAAAAATCTAATTTAAATTGTCTTAAATCTGAATAAAGTTAACTAGAATTTGAAGAAAATAATGGAGCATACAATACATCTTTTTAAACTAACGTGATAAAAGAACTAAATATATTTTAAAATTATTTAGACTTAGTTACATGATATACATAAGCATTTATTAAAGATTCCGAAAATGTACTACTACAGCACTTATCTCACATTATTATATATGCAATACATGTCGCCTTGAAACAATTTTTTAATAATAATTTTACTGTTACCGGGTAAAATTTATTACATTGTCATTTTAATTATGTGTAGTAAAAACGAATCTTTACTTAACTTCAGTAAAAAATGATACATACCTCGAGTTTGAAATTTCGAATTCTTTGGATGTGATTGTAACTAATGTAGGATTCAGTCTGACCGTAGATAACATCGGCTTTGAAACACAGATATTTAGTAAATTTAATATTATAATATAACACAAATTACTATAAACTGGATTTACATTACTAATAATAATGTTATATAAAAACGAACATTTTATTTCAGCACCCCATTTCTTCTCTTTTGAGAAGTTAAAATAAAACATAATACAACGATTTATCGTTATAAAAATTTCATTACCACTCTCCCATATGGGATAAAAAAAATTTGTATGGATGTCGTATTAGTAAATAACACGATATTAAAAGAGAAGAAAAAATGGAAAATTAACATACCTTGATGGTGTGATTAAATATAGGCATATGATCAACTAAGCTATATTCCTGTCGTAAGTAAGACAGAAAATTATAAGGGAACATGCCATATAAGCGATGAAATAACGTATACAACGCAATTTGTAGATGCAGAAGGTGACCATCGGGTAGTTTGTTAGGATTATTGGTATTCCACGCAGCGAAACGACTAGAAGAAAACATACAATAATCCTATCTTATGTCTATATTTTTGGGTTACAGGTATTTAGAAATTTTAAAAATGGTGTCATTATAAAAATCATTATAAAGGATATAGGCAAATTTAAACGCCAATTTATCCCTTATTTACAAAATTGAATATAACCATTATTGGTTATTATATGTTTATATATACGTACACAAATGCCTCGTTTAGTTCCTTAACTTCGAAATATGAGTTATAGTTTAAAAATTTAAAACATAAATATTATTGTTATAAAAAATTAACTAAGCACGTATCTTTTTTTACCCTATATTACGTTTTCACTCTACTTGCAATAAGGTTAAGATATCCCCCCCCAAGAAAGAATATTACTAGTAAAAATAATAACTGTATAAACGTACAAAAATGAAAAATACTTTTAACGAATTGCGGCATATTACTGAATATTATTTTTAACGTTCGCATTTTTATTTTCGAAAACTTAAAATTTAAAATGTAACACAATTAATCATACAACAAAAATATTCATGAGCATTTTAAATCTTCCTACCGTACAAGAGGTATGAATAACCGTATTATTAAAAATATACCTCTTTTAAATAAATACGAAAACTAAAACACATGCAATTCAAACAAAGGAAATATGGACAATTGTATTCTTCGAAATTCGCAATTTCCAACAAATAAATAAGAAGGAAAATTCAAATTAACACCGAAATATAAATGATTTTTAAATAAATCAAAAATAAATTGGAAGTAATATTCAACGAAAAATTAGACAGTAAAATCAATTATTACCTGAATATTTCAAATACGTCTTGAAGATAAGGTCCAATTAACGCCGGTATAAGAGGTAGTAATATATTGAGCACTAACAATGAGATGACTATAATTACTGTATCTGTTTCAATCTGAAATTCGAACATTAACATTTACTTAAGCGCGTACTGCAATTATTCGAAATACGAAAATTGTATAATATAAATAAAATTATAAATACTGATTTTAATATCACGCATGATAAAAATAATCAAGCGAAATATGTACTTTCAACAAACGAAGTAACTCTTTAAGAAGTGAATGTTGGGAAATCTTGTATAACCAAATCGGTTGTCTGCGAACAACATTACCAAATAATAATAATGAGGGCATTTTATCTTTACTCTTAATACCTTCATATAACCTGGGGGAAAAAAAAGTTTAATATAAATATAAAATTCATAATTTATTATAAGGTTTCGTTTACTTAAATAAATATACATCCAATAATAATTATACCTGTCGAATAAATATTTATCGTGCGGTTCACGGAGGGTTACTAACACATCAAGAGCTCGAGTTGAATTTGTTGCCATATAATATTCATACATGCCATTAAGTATCCAAGAATCTTTAGCTTAATAACAAAAGTTTCACAATTAAGTTTTTCACTTTAAGTATTATTAAAATATAAAACAAAACACGCCGCCAACTAAAAAAATATAATCATTTCTATATCGTATAATTTAAAGAAAAACCGCTTACTTTCATTAAACTGCTCTCTTAATTTGAATTTGAATTCTTCAACCTTCTCTTTATCATTTGATTCTAAATCACTAAAAAACGACCGCATATTTTTTGAAATTATTATTATTTCTAAATTTAAAAAAATTAACAAATGTGGTCGATATGATTCAACTTTGTAACATGAATACAATTTCATGAGAACACTAAGTGACCGTGCCATATGAACCGCTACACATGTTACACCTGAAAATTTGTAATTTCTGTTTAAAACTAGATAATGGATACGATTACAATTAAGCGAACAAATGGATATTAAATAACGGTTACTTAAACATCTTATCTATTTAATGACAAAAATATAATTTAAATTCAATGTGTTAAAAACAATATACCGATAATTACTTATGTACCACAATAAAAAATTAAGTTTACCTCATCCTACACATCGACTAACCAACCATAACCAAAGCCAAAAGAACAGTACGATACAAAGTACGAACACTACGACACGAATAGCAAAAAACTTTATAGCCTATAATAGTGTAGAATACTAAAAAACATCTGTAATGCGCTCGAACGTGCACCGAGCACTGATGAACTGACGTCTTATCACAGAGTTTTTATAGAACGTCCAAATGTCTAAATTTCATTTAATTGTAGTCAAAATAATAATCTAGATTTGTTTTTATTCAATTTTATCCATTTTTTCCTCTAGCCTTCGCTAAATTATTTATGGAAATTTTTCATTTCTAATTATACGGAACAAAATTAATTAATCTTTAAATACTAAATTATTTCTTTCATGATGTAACGCATTGTAATGTGATTAATATTTATAGTTCACAGTAAAACTTTTTAATGTTTCGTGGGTTATTTATACTAAAAGTAATCTTTGCAAATTTATTTTCCGAATACAGTGATGTGTACATGAATATAATACGCTTCGACAGTTTATCTTATAACGTGTCATAATAAAACAAAAAAATTGAAATTAATATATAGAATATTAACTTCATTTTACCATCAAATTAAGCATATTGCATGAATGCAACGAAAAATATATTATGAACTAACACATTTTAAAAAGTTTGTAATGAAATGTAGCTGTTAGAAGACAGATGTGTTTAAAAATTCAGCAGTGTAAAATATTATGAAATTGAGGAAAAATGACTACCTTAGATTTGGAATATAAGACAATACACTCCTAATGAAATTAGTTATAATGAATACGAATACCCCGTATTTACGTTGTAAATAATAAAGAATGAATAACGATATAGTAAAGGAAATTAAAAAAAAAAAAGTGTGAATGGAGGTGTGGTTTTAAGAAAATAAATACTTAATGCTACCTCGGGTTAAAGTTGTACAACATTTACAAGTACTCAGAAATACGTTTCAAATATAATAAATACTCGCAACGCAATAAGAGCGATATAATAGAGAGTTTCGAATATTTCAATTCTAGACCGTCTACAATCGGAAATATAAACGAACTGAGGATGGAGTTTTCTATAAGCGTGTATAACAAAGAGATTGTAATTCAACCTAGTAAAAGTATGATCGTCAAAATAAGAAAAATAACATTGAGAGATGAAAGAGATGTGGAAATAACGGGTGTGAACAAAAATGTGAACGTAAGCAATAATGAAATATTACGTTTCTTCGATCGTAAAGATTATTATTTATGTGATAATGTCGATAGTGCAAGAAAACCGGATATTCATACGACCATGGAAGGATCGACATCGTTTGAAACTGATCTAAAGTATAATTCATTCGTTCGTATGGAGCTAAAAGAAATATACTTAAATATCTATTGAGCGTCCAGATATCCACTTGAGCGTGCTATTTGTGACATTATGTACATTATGTCTATTACTGTTATTTTTATTTGAAGAGAAGATTTTCCAACTGCATGGAATTCCTCACATTCACATAACGGATTTGAAGCCATTTTCCATTTATTCAATGTATAGGCACATCTACCTTGCCCAAGTTCGAGATCTATTTATTCTGCACCATTCCATCGTGATAGGTCCATTCCCGGAAGTTCTATGCTAGGATCTTGTAGCTCTTTGTCCATTAATCTTTCCTTCCACTTTATTAACATATTCTCCATATGTACTGTCGTTTTCCAGAATGGCTGCCAAGATTTCAGTTCCCTTATTGGTTTGTAGTTTTTATCTACATGCTTTACGCAGTTTTCTGTATGTGTGAAATTTTTCCAAAGTTTTCGGAAAGTCTCTTCTCGTCTTAATTTTAGCAAGAACAGGAAGCAGTTTTATTCGTCGACCTTTGCACTTATGTACCTAATGTTGGGTTTAAGACAAGATATTGCCTATAGTGTGAGTTTCCTGTCAAGATCATTGGAGAATCCTTCCTCAGAAGACATTATAAGACTCAAAAGACTGTTTCGATACATTGCTGGTACCATTCACATAGGTATCGTTTTTAATCATAATGCAAAAAAAGTGGAATCTTTGAATGTTATAGCGATGCTGATTTTGGAGGATGTTCCAAAACTGGTCGTTCAATTTCAGGTGTTTTTATCAGTTATGCAAAAGGAGCTATTTCCTGGATGAGTCAACGACAGAGATCAGTCACAGAGTCAACAACCGAAGCAGAATTAGTTGCAGCAAGTGAAGCAACAAAAGAAATATAGTGAAATCACTGATTTACAGGAAAGACCTGTTCTACAGGTTGATAATGCAGTAGCTGTTCGTCTAGCCAAGAATCCTGAAAATCATCGAAGAATCGAGCATATTCAGAGAAAGCATTTCTTTATTAGAGAACATGTTGCTGATGGTAGACTGGATATTGAAAAAATTTGTTCTGAAAATCAGATTGCAGATGTAATGACAAAGCCATTGGCCCATACACGTTTAAAGGTTCTTTGTAATAGAATGGGGCTTTCATAAGTAGTTACTTTTTTTTTTTGTGTATATATATATACATATATATGCAATAGGAACTTTAAACAAGGGAAAGTGTTAAATATTAAAATTAATCGATAAGTGTTTAGTGTAAGTTTTTATATATAGGCCGCGCCGATGTTTGTTTACTTTTCAGTTTAGTAGTTTAATTAATGTCTTCAATATCTTGAAAGATAACGTGTTGTAATTTTTCGGTTTCTTCAAGGTAATTCAATATTAATATGTAAAATATATCGCATATTAAATTAATAAATAGCAAATTATTTCAATATAGACATATCGCTGATGTATAAATTAAACAATAAGGGAGCCAAGATGGACCATTGCGGCGATTATTGGTTCTTCTAGGCCGACTGCTTTTATTACCTACCATTATCTTGACGACACGATTTGTTATAATTTCATACAATAAATGCATGAACTTATTACATGGAACTACTTTCACTACTTTTAAGAGTAATCCTTCTCTCCATACACCGGTATAAGCAGATGTTAGATCGATAAAAATCGTGTCAATTTTTAGTTTTTTTCTCGTAACCTGTGTCAATGTAGTTGGTTAACGCAATGACTTGATGTGCACAGCTCAGATTCTTTCTAAACTCAGCTTGTTCCGTGGGCAGGACGTTTTCAACGATCATGGCAATTCTATTCTACATTACGCGTTCTTTTATACGGCACACAGATAACAACGAGATTGACCTATAGGACAACGCATCACTTTCGACCGACTTGATTATTGCCACGACTTTCGTTTCTTTCAAACGTTTTGGAAATTTCCCGGTGTTCCAAATATTATTTAAAAAATCTGTTAGAAATTTAATTGCTTTTGTGTAAAATATAGTAATACCGGTTGGCGTATCATAAATTCTTCGACAAATATTCCAAATGAAAAGGAATATTTTTCAGTATGTCCTAACTGAAAGTACGATAATGGAGTTTCTTGAAGATTATGAGAATTTTTTATATCATATTTCTCGAAAATTTACGCTCTATAGATCGACGATAAACGTAGACATAGTAGAAAAGATTTCAATGACCGATAAGGACAAATATTCGATTACATTAAGAGACAACGTGGAGAATGCCTCGAATAAAATTATCGATCGAGCAAGAAACGCGAGTTAGAACAGAAATTTGAAATAATACAGGCTCTATACAGAAGTTGGTTACACCAAGGTATACAACGATTTCAACCGGGTCCGAATTTACTTATTCGAAAATCTAGTATATATTAATAGGTTTCCCGAAAGGAAAGAATATATTGACTTACGGTTTATTAAATTTAGAAAACGTTCCAGAAAAACATTGAATTTGAAATATAGCGAAAGTAAATACGCTAATCTGTATCAAATGTTTAAAAACGTTGAAGTTTCTTATAACGATAAACACAAATACGAGATGAAGCCTATAGTCGACTATACGGCATATGTATCAATGTATCCGATTATTGTTATAGGTGGTTTGTATCAACCGAACGTTATAAAAGAATCGTTGATTCACATTAAAGTAGTATTTAATTGACGTTCTAACGTACCGATGTAACGATTCGCTGCGTGTAAATAATGGACGATAAAGCCGTATACAATCATCTGAATAGCGGAGTAGTTCAGTAGGAAAAATACGTAAATAAAAATCGTATCCTATTATTAAATTCGGAAATCGTATGTAACGATAGTTGTAAAACTTTAGTCTCATATTGATCTTTGTACAGCGCACACGTGTGTTTGCGATATGATGACTGATAGAATTAGAAATAGTCTCCTTTCGTACGGCATCGATTTTCAAGGCTTTAAAAGTATTAAAAATATATTTATAATAAAGGAACTTTCTATCTCTTCAAGATGATCAAATTGTACATTGTATGGTAAAATCACCTCGTATAACGGACACGTGGAATAGGACCGGTAAATTTTTTGACCAACAGATATCACAAAATTAATCGGGAAGACGGATACGTGGAATTTCATGGAGAGCGGTTAAATTAATAATGCGAAACTATCGCGAACGCGTACATAATATACGTCAAAGGAACCGAGAGAGTAAAGTATATAAGAGAGTTCTTGGAAAATAAAATAAATCTTTTCGACTTGGATCCATTAGGATGTTCAAAAGCTAAAGACTGGATGGAAGTCGTTGTAAGTGTTGTTTTCATAAAAATCATCTATATTTACCGGATCGAGCCAGAGATAATATACATTGTACGTTATTACGTATGAAGATTGTGTAATTGTTTTATTCAAAACGAGTTTTTAAATCTCGTTTAACCGCGCGATATGTAATATACGTCGTGGAATATTATAAACTTAGATCGTCCGTACGAATTCGCTTTAAAAATTTTTGTAACGTTAGCATTCCAAATATTTCGGAAAATTGTAAAAATAACGAGTTAGTAGCGACCGAAGACCTGATAAACCTCATTATATATTACTATACATACGGGTACGTACGAATTGAACGATATCATCGAATTTATTCAACAAAACGAAGAACTCAGAAATGCGGAAATAATCATTAGGTTAAATCCGAATGCGTTAAAGATAAAAATTATATTCGAAATAAACTATAGATTTGATAGGACGTGTATTTGGTTTTAATAAACGTAAACTCACACCGAGATACGATCGTATAGATATGTTTACTATAAATAACATTAAAATTAGATGCAATTTAATAAAATGTAATATAACCGACATAAATTTTTAAACGCTAACACGTTATACGAATTCGCGTTAAAAGTTGGTGAAAAAATGATCGAAGGATCTAATTATTTCTCGTTTTACTTGTAAATACGGACGAAATAAATTACATATCCGTCAGAATAGTTGATCAAAACGAATAACTACTCGATTTTAGAGATGAACTCATAAGTATTACTATTTAATAAGCCTGTATGACTATGGCTTCTAACGACGAATTTTTAAAACTCGAGCGTATCGATAATCGAATTTTGAGTAAAAATCGTTAATAAAGGTACAAAAAAAAAAAAACAGTAAAGATTTATAAGGAATAATAAAAACAACATCGATATTATCAACTGCCATTATCGAATACGAAATAAATCGACTCGAGTAGATGTAAAAATAAATTAGTTTAATGGACGATTACGTAAATGTTGGAAAAAAGTCGAAACAGAAATACGAGCAACTGCGTGCAGCAGAAGAGGAGTACAAGAACATTGTTAAACCTCTAAGAGCGATACTTTGAGCCCATACGTTACCTATTATCTCCAGATAAATCTATCGCTACTGTAGATGTTGGTTCATTCAAAAAATGTATAGAACCTCGTGAAATTCCAAAAATAGAAACCGCGCCAGCTTTTTAGATACCTCTATCGAAATACCGCAGGAATTTGGACAAACATTAGGTCCGATAGCCTCGAAATATATGAAAAACTATTAGATCATGTTTATGGGTAATTTATCGATAATTATAGAAAAAGATAATATAAAGTTATTAAATACCGACCACTGATAATAAGGTTTACGAGGATTATGGGAGTTATTAACATGACGAAAATGACTTGAAAGTATAAGAAGAATTTTTGTTAAAAACTAGTTGGTATAAACAAAAAAAAAAACGACCCGAATAATTCCTGTTTGAAAAGTAGTATAGGACACAAATATAACGCCATAATTAAGTCGATTTTAATTAAACATAATATTCTGAAAAACATCGAAAGGACTGGTACAGGATTACAAAAAGTCTGTTTAAATAACCCTGTAGAATACATTGGAACAATATCGACGAATTGTTAGACAGATGATATATATTATTACACGGTAAAGTAAAAGTCGGTAATAATTATTAACCTTTTAATAATTAATGATATTATAAAAATTTTACAAGAATTTATAGAAGATGATGGATTGCAATCAAAAAAGGCGAGAAAGAAATCATGCAAATGTTACCCGTAAAAAAAAGTTTTTTTTTCTTTATGAATAACTTTATTTGTCAAAATTTATTATATAAATTACATTTTTTTTTTTATTGATATTGGGGCTTGTCTCTCCTGCACCGCCGTTTAAACTTAATCAGGAGAGGTCGCTCCTTACAATTTGTTGTCATAAATAGTCGGAAAATTCTCGCATACATTTGCACGTTGCTATAATTACTCTCGCACACATTTGCACGTTGCTATAATTACTCTCGCACGCATGCATTAGAATTATTTACAAAATACACGCGGTTGAAAGAATTACGTACAGAGTATGTACATTTGAAATCTATCATAATTATTTTAGGTTTCTTGATGTTACGTGCACATAAAAACAGCACATACGCTGATACATACAGAGACACATATATGTGAACGAATCATTATGTGACGACTTTTATGTTCCGAAATATAGGACGAAATATGTGGAAAGTAAATTTTTGGAAATTTTGAACGATTAGTTGTTCGTTGAATTTTAGATTTGTTCTGTTGAAGTGCCTTATGGTTTTGCACATTCGAAAATAATATGTTCTACACTTCCCCTTAACCCGCAGAATTTATCATCTTTGCTTAAGCCGAGACGACGTAAGTACTGAGCAATTTCCTCATGATCTGGTTAGTAATTGGGTCGTATAAAAATCCTGTGAAAATTTAATATTATGTCTATCTAAAAAGTTGGCGGTCATTTCAAAAGTGTTTTCTCATTTGGATTGCCAAAATGTATTGTAGTAATTTTTTAAACAGTTTTTAATATGTTTGTTATAGTGTGCTGCAGGGGCTAAACTAATTGCAAATATAACAATTCTGCTTCTCATTAGTAAGTCGAGTTGTAGTACACCACAAATAAAGACTAACATCCTGTGTGAGATGGTTTCATATCACCTCCATACGTTAATTAGAAATTTCATTTGTAATGAATTTTTTTTTCTTTGCGAAAATGTTTATTGTTAACCTTTGGATATACGCGGAACAGCAGTAACATACCGTGTTTTTAACTAACGATTTCTATATTATCATTCTGTAATTAAAATCGAATCCCCAAGTGTTCTGACATGCTTTTAGCAAATTTGTGATATTTTCCATTCATTTTCGATATCATATTGTCTAAGTGATAGTTAAAAATGAGTTTGTTGTCAATTATAACTCCTAAGTATTTAAAATATTCAACGACTTTAAGTTGAGAGCCTTGGTATATAACTTTCATAGTGTTTATGACTTAGTGAAAAGTAAAGTAAGATATCTGTAGATCAACGTCTTTTGACCATCTTTCTAACTTATGTAAACGTTTCATTTGCAACATGTTCCAGTTCAACTTTAGAATCTCCCTTTATGATGAATAATAAATCGTCAGCGTAGCTACACAAATCGACTTTATTATTATATCGTAGTTTTAGGGCACCATTGAATAAAATGTTCCGAAGTATCGGACCTAACACACCATCTTGCGGGTGGCCCGTGGTCGTTGGTACACTTTTATCACCTATTACCCGTAAAAAAAAAAAAAAAAAGTAGGGAACTGATTAACGATATAATCGACAAATTTCATTTCAAGGCTCATTTACTGGGTGGTTAATACGTGTCGGTCTTTATACTAATCCTTGATTTGAAATTAGAAAAAAAAGTGAAACCTAAAAAAGCAGCCATGTACCACGATATATTTGGGCGACAGACATAAAGCAGATTTAGAACGGGAAAATGAAGCGTGGAAACGTGTTTCGCCGAAAAAGCTAATGTGTGGTTTGTAACAAACGCTATGAAAGTCAAAAGAGCTATCGGACTGGTTATATCAAACACCCGGTTAACATAAGTACGAAATAAGGGAAGCATATTGCGAAAGCGAATAAACTTAAAAATAAATAAAACGAGAAATAAAGATTCCATAACGAATGAAACGTATTTACCGCTGACCGAGTATCAAATTAAAAAGATTAAAAAAAGATTTGTTTATAATCCGTTAAACAACTTTTAAAATATGTGGTTTCTTGCCGACTTTACTCGCCGCTGCACCGGCTGTAGCTGCTGTAAGGTCGTTAATAACTAATGCTATAAACACGTATAATAATAATAAGAAAAGCCGACGTTAACCCCCCCTTTCAGTCACAATGTCCACCATGCGGGACATGAAATTTTAATCTTAACAAAAATTGTTATACATGAAATATCTCAATTTTAAAAATATTTATATAAATATATATTGAAAATTATCGAAGGTTCATTCAAGAACCAGTATTGTACAATAAACACCCATATAAAAGTTATAATTTTTTTTAAGCTTAAAGATGCGTGCAATCTGTTTGGTTGAACAATAGGCAGCACTGATCTGTTTAAAAGCTATAACGGGACACTTTCCAACGATCGTTATCCCTTAATTTATCTTAGGTATTATTATACAATATAATATAATATATATATGATATACAATATATAAACTAGTTGATCGGCTACGGTCGCTTTCCCAATTCGATCTGACTGCGTCTCTTCAGTCGTTGAAATTGCAAGCCGTTACGTAGGACATTGACCGCTAGTGGATTGATGTAGGTTTGAAGTCGATGCAAGTATCTTCCAGCGCAGCTTTTGACTACCTCTTTAACAGACGGTATACGGAGATCCTTGTGTATGTCGTCATTGCGGACATACCATGGCCGTGACACGATATTCCACAATACTTTAGATTGAAATTTTTGTACTATGTCTAGGTTAGAGTTGCTCGTTGTACCTCAAATCTGGATACCATATGACCAGATTGGCTTCAAGGCTGTTTTATAAAGTAATACTTTATTTTCATGCGACAGTGTTGAATATTTGCCCATTCGGTATGTAATGTTGAGTTGTTTACGTTTGGCAGTAACATGATTTTTCCATGTAAGCCGTTTATCAAGATGTAATCTAAGATATTTTACGTTACACGTTTCGAAAATTGTTTGCCCATTTAGCTTAATCGGTAAATTTTTGCTTTTATTTAAGGTAAATAAAACTTGCTTGCATTTTGATTCGTTAATGTTGAATTTCCACAGTCTAAACCAGTTTTATACGTGTAGTAGATGGTTTTGAAGTTGTTCAGTCGCTAAATTATTATCACGATGAGTCGAGAGAATAGCGGTCGGCAAACATAGCTGTGTCTGTATTTTCGTTAACTGGAAAGTCGTATGTGTAGAGCTGGTACAGTGTTGGTCCGAGTACACTGCCTTGAGGTACTCCCGATTGTATTGAATGAATTCGTGAGCAATTCCCGTTAACATTCACATAGAAATATCTTTCTGTTAGGTATGACTTCATTAGCCGGTAGTACTCGTGAGGTAATTTAAATTTTAATTTGTACAATAGGCCAACGTGCTAGACTTTATCAAAGGCCTTTTCGATATCGAGAAATACCGCTGAACAATACTTCTTTTCTTCGAAACTTTTGTTTATGATGTCGACTATTCTATGTACTTGCTCAATGGTGCTATGGTGGTTCCTGAAGCCGAACTGATAGTCTGCTATCACTTTATTTTCTTCAAGAATTGGTTTGATTCTCCTAAGGAGTTTTTCCAATACTTTGGAGAGAACCGGTAACAGGCTAATTGGCCTGTAAGAGGACACTTCATTTTGAGGTTTTGGAATCAATTTTATTGAAGCAAATTTCCACTGCACCGGAAAATATTCCGTACGAAGGATTGCGTTAAAAATGAGTGTTATTAAAATAACAGCTTTCCTCGGTAATTTTTTTAGAATTTTTGCAGTTATCAAATCGTGTCCGGCAGCTTTCTTTATATCAAGTTGTTTTAATTGTGCATTTATTTCCATAGGCGATGTTAATTTAATGGGGAGTAGATATTCCATTAATTTCTTTTCATGAATAGAATTTCCATTTTTGTGTGGTTCGAAAATTCCTGCTAGGTATTCGGCAAAGACATCCGCTTTTTCTTGTTCAGTTCGTGCCCATTCTTTGTTTTTCATTCTTATAGGGCTACACACTGATAGGTGTGATCTGCTTTTATATTTTTTATAGCCCTCTATAAGCTGTAAATCAGTTGTTTTAGTCGGGGTTAGATTTTCTATATACTCTCGAAATGATTCGTTTTTTAGTTCTAGAAGGTTTTTTTTTTAATCGTCTAGCTGCTCTATTTAGAATAGTTTTATTAACGGGATTTCTATCGATCTGCCAAATTCGTCTCAATTTTCTTTTCTCCGAGATCATCTTCTTTATTACTTTCGGATGTTTTCTTATATTCATTTTATCTTTATTTACAGACGTGGCTCAGTATGCGGACTTCTGAATATACTTAGTAAGGTTTTCTACAGCTATTTCTGTATCTGTTTGTGTTTTCAACGGCACTTTCAAGTTGATTCCGCTTTCTACAAACTCTTGGAATGCTGTCCAATCGGTGTTCTTGTTAGATAGTACTGGTTTTGTTGCTATTTGTATTGTAGTGGTACTTATGTTTAAAATTTTTGGTGAATGATCGGAGGTAGCATCCAGAGAGGACTCGATTAATGTGTGGTTCTTATTAATTCCGTTACTGATAAAGAAGTCTAGCAAATCTGGAGTTTTTCTTCTGTCATTTGGCCAGTATGATGGAATTCCATCTGATAGAGCGCAATAATTATTTTTCTGAATACATGCGTGAAGTTGTTTTCCTCTCGGTGTTGTCAGCCGTGACCCAAATGAAATATGCTTTGATTTATAGTCGCCACCGGATATAAATTTATTTCCTTAGCTTTTGAAATATTCCTCAAAGTGAATTTGTTGTATATTATGTTTTGGAGGACAGTAGACAGACGATAGTGCGAGCGGACCAAATAATGTGTTAATTTTTACAGTAGTAGCCTGTAAGTATTCTTTTGAGTATTTATTCATCTCATAATGCTTCATAGACGTTTTTATAAGGATAGCTGTACCTCCGCGTGCATTACCACTTGGATGTAGTGTATGATAAATGGTGTACTGAGGAATTTTAACGTAACTTTTATCAGTGAAATGTGTTTCAGATAACATTAATACATCTATTTTGTTGGTAATTAAGAACGCTTCTACTTCATGACGGTACTGCACCAGACCATTGATATTCCAAATAGCTATTCTGAGAAACCTGCTCATTTTGATATTAATTTGTTAACTACCGTTGATGTTAAGATTTTATAATATATCACCGAAAGTGTTAATTTAACAGAAGAGCGAATACAACGTAATAAAGCGATGGAAGATAAATGAATATACACGTAAATAAAAAAAAAAAACTAAAGACGGTAACGGAATTTACAAAGAGTACGTAAAAAAACATTCAAATTAAGCCGTTGAGTAATGTAGAATTGACGAAATACATCGATCATATTCCGCACTTTAGGAGTGTTTTTATGAGACATAAATCGCGGAAACGGCCATAGTTTAGATAACTACGACTGGGTTATCGAAAAATAGGTAATGTAAATTATTACGACTCTTTCAATGCAACGCCTTCGTACGAATTATTAAGGTATTGGTATTTTAATTTGTGCGGTATTTCACAATTACGAAGTAGATGAAAAGATTGATCAAGTTATATGCGGTCATCTCCGTTTAAAATTTTTATACTGTAAAAGTCACATTGGGTCGACAAATCGATAGATCGAATAATTACTCGACATTACGATAATTAATTTTGCGAAACTATCAATTTTTTCAGGGCGTTTTTATTTACTGTATAAATAACGATTATAGATTGAGAAAATATGATAAATAAAGTGGCAAAATACGATTTTGTTGTAATAGTAAGTGTTTTGCGATAAAATTTTTTTTTTTTATTTATTTTTTAAAACAATCCCTTTCCCATTATGGGTTTCCGCCGGTTTTACCCGTCGGCAGACAACCCTTTGTTATAATTATTTTCCCTCTTCTTCACGTGTGTGTGCTACCATGGTGTGCGTGAAATATGTTATGTTATTAAAAAATGAAAATTCTCATTACTTCTCAGCTACTCTACTCACAACTTAACGAAGATGAAATAGACGGTTTAGCTTGCGATAAATGTATGTGTTTTGGTCGTTGTTATTATAAATGTAAAAAACATAACACGTTATGGATTATAATAAAGAATTATTTCGTAAAACGATTAAAAAATTTAGAAACAGGAAAATAATAACTAAAGGCATAGATAGACTGCTAACTTATTTTTATTTAACAATGTACAGATGACATTTAAATCACTTTGAAGCAGAGACTAATACAGAAAGAAAACGAAAATTATGCACTACCAAGGTAGTATCATCTGCAAAACTATATATCCCCCTCCAATATTTATATCGCACAAGTCGTTAATATAAATTAAAAACAAAATAGGTCCTAATATACTACCCTGTGGCATCTCAAAATTCTAGACTATACTGTGGCTATATACACCATTTATCTTGGAAACGTACTTTCTATCAGTTAGGTATGATCTAAACCAACTGTGTATAAAGCTCCTGATACCATATGCATATAATTTTCGTAATAGAACGTTGTGATCTACATTTACACTGAATAGAAGGTCTTGTGTGCCAGTAAAAATCAATGATGCTACTCAGGCACATCACAACTGTATCAAATACCTAGGCTTATTTATTGATCGACGGCTCACATGGAAAACCACATGTTCAGTATGTGTATCAAAAAATACAGTTAAGGATGAACAACCTCCATCATATAATAGGCAAAAGATCAGTATCTGGTCTACTATGTAAGTGAATAGTGTATTTGGCTGTGCTGGCGTGGCTTTGAAGTTTACGGTACATCAGCTACATAAAATATAAATCGGATTCAGCAGCTACAGTCGAAGATATTTCGCTCAATAGACAGCGCTCCATACTTTGTTTCTAACGTCACGCTACACCATGATTTGGAAATCTGGTATGTGCATGAGTACTACATCAACAGATACAAGAAGTTTTTCAATTAAAAAATAACTCAAACATGGAAATATCGAGCATGTATCGATCACTGTTGCCTGGTGATCCATGTAGAAGGTCCAAAAAGAACATAGACTCGAGATATCCTTGATCCTACATAACTATGATATAAACACGGCATTGTAATTCGGTTGTGGACCTAATGATCGGGGGAGGCAAGTAATAAGCATTAAGTATTCAATATTATCAATACTTATGCTCTGCACACGTGACCTGTGTATGTGGGCTACGGAGGTGGTATGAACTGCGCATACATAGTTGTCTAAAGTGTAAGAACAATATATACAATGACGTTGACTTTTACATTGAGAATACGACAGTATGCTATCAATGTCAATTGTGGTCAAAAGACCGATGTGACATACACACACACACAAAAAAAAGCCGCATTATCCAAGAGAGACCTGTGAAAAAGAAGCTGACAGGTATATCTATTTCCAACATTTAATTAAGTAGCTTAAATTTAATTTGAACACTAAAAACTGCTATAGATTTTTAATTTTTAATTGCTTTGATAAAAAACGGGCAGTTTTTATTAAACGTCACATGATTTGTACCCCACTCGCTTATTTACAATGTCTTTATTATCGAGATTGCGTGATATATCTTTAAATTTGCATTCCTTGGGTATTTTGGTATGTAAAAAGTTGACACATCAAACATCGTTATGCTAATAGACAAAGCTGAGGAGAGACTCGTCAGCTTGCAGAACCTTTTTGTACGCCCATAACAGCAACCCCTTTTACAAAACGCGAAAGACGCTTTGCGTGAGGCTACGTCTTTTCTTCTAATTTATTGTGATTACAGCGCTTATAGAAATACACGGGAACTAAAACAAATAGCTTTGTAGATTTGTGTGTTTTGATTTTGATTCTAGGAGGAACATAACTTCAGTTATTTGCGTTAAGATGTTACAATTTGTTGAAAAATTTGTTTATTGATTTATTTAATTGATGTTTTGTATAACCGTTTTTATAATTATTAAGAAAATTAAGATAATTATTTTTCTACATTTATATCGCAAGAATGAATATTTGGTGGTCGTTTGACTTTGGATTCATTACATAAAACGAAATAAATCGGTTTGAATTAGTTCTGAAATCATGTAGTTATAGATAATTTAAATTATATTTGGCTTGAGGCCTAAAATTCAATTTGGAACCTTAACATGTTAATGAGATATGGTATAAATTACTTAATTAAATCAAGTTTAAAAAATGTTTTTGTTGTATTGGCGATCTTAGTTTCCCTAGTGCTGTTTTATATTTTTATAATTATATCTTTTCATCCACACGTTAACAAGAATTCAGTTAATAAAGTCTTTCCATTGAACGCAATGCATTCTATTCCGAAGGTTATTTTTAAAAATACAACTATTTCTTCTTTAATGAATAATGGTTGTTCTTATTACAGTTGTTTTAATACATACAGTTGTGGTTACAACGGTGAACAAAATATTCGTATCTATGTTTATCCGTTTCGCCATTATTTAACTGAAAATGGTACATCTATTAATTTTATACTCACAAAGGAGTTTTATACAATTTTGAACACAATAATTCATAGTAAATATTATACTTCAAATCCGGAAGAAGCTTGCATATTTGTGCCATCTCTGGATACTTTAAATCAAAATTTTATATCAAAGGAACTTTACCAAGCATATTCATTACTCCCCTAGTAAGTATGTGTACACTATTTAAAATTATTACTTTATAAAGTATACAGTTTAAATTTCATCTTATTATACATTTAAAAACTCATTATTGGAATCTAATTTTCGACTTGTTCGTATTTTAATGAAAATATGTATTAGTAATTTTTTTTTAGTTGGAATGATGGCGAAAATCATTTAATATTTAACGCCATACCTTCCAAGATCGATCCTATAATTAGTATGCATGTTGGAAATGCAATTATTGCTTCGACCGTATTTGATTCATGGACGTATAGACCTGGTTTCGACATATCATTTCCTCTGTTTAACCCTTTCATCAACATATCTAATAACCCGGTTACTAATCGCGACAGGTATAACAAATAAAAAGTATATATTTGTTGATGAAGAAGATGTATTTATTGTGCTTTATTTACTTTTTACGTGAAAACAATTTTAATTTATTCTTAATGAAAACAGTTGGTGAAAATTATGATGACATCTAAATGGGTTTGTAGAAATTGTTAACTATGAATAACCATAATTAGTAGAATTTTGATTGTATAAAAAATAGATATTTATCACTTAACGGACATTAGTAGTACTAATCACGTTAGTAATTTGATACAAATCATTATATTTTCCGTAAGAATCATTTCTTTTTGATAAATCGTTACTAATTGTTAAATTAAATAATATCTTCACGCAATAAAAGAAAATTATTAACGAGTTGTAATATACATAAAGGTTGATTTTACGATCTCGTAAACATAGCATGTAAGACGTTTTAAGTCCATCGTTTTTCTTTTAAATTATGTATCTGTAATTAAAATAAAATTAATTACTCGAAGTTATTTATGAGTTGTAAATTTTTTAAAAACTTGCTAATTTCTGAATTCATATATATTCCGTGTACACATTATGTAAACTAATAAACTTACATATAATTGATTTAAAGCGTGATATTTCAAATTAAATTTATTAAATGTTGAAAATATATCGTTGAAATAAGTGATATTCTACCGACTTAATTCTCGTATTTTCTGCACTATATTTACAAGTGTGGTAAACATATATATATTTTTTTTATGTAAACGCGATATTATTTTATCATTATTTATACTGAGTCATATTACATTTTTTATCATTACTATTTCAGATCGTGGTTTATAATATCATCTCAGTTAAATATTTGTAAAGCACATAGGGACAAATTATTATCATTATCGGAACAAAATTATGATCTCTACTTAATGGAACCTTGCAATCATGTTGATAATTTTCATCATCGATGTTATAATGATATTACCTATGAATATTATTCCGTTTTACAGGTAAAACTGTTAATATTAAAATTTGTTTAAACTGTGTTCCATTATAGTGGTGGGACAATTAAATTTTGTCAACGATAAAACTAATTAAATCAGGTTTTGAATTATGTGAAAACAAGGTTGTATGCTTCAAAGTATTATTTTAGATCAGCAAGTATTTTTTTAATACGTTTTATATATGTTTAATTAATAACGCTATATGTAGCGAAGGTCGTCTATGCCGAATAATGAAGAAGTTTTATAAATTACCTGACAGTATATTAGGCATTTGTGGTTTGTGTACGTCATCATTCATGTTTTATAGGTTGTTTCTTATTTCGTGATTTTCGATATATATGTATATATATATATATATATATATATATATCATATATTAGTGTTCGGCTTCATAATTCAAAAGTAGCATTTTTATTAAAAGGTAAAAAATTATTCTCTGTACTAAAAACTTATTTATGTACAACAATAATTCGTCACTATCGAGTAGTTACTGTAGTTTTCTTATATTTTGTTATAGAATTCTATATTTTGTATAATATTAAGAAGTACTGATTTTATTCAAACGGTAATATATGAAGCTCTAGCATTTGGATGTATTCCAGTTATTATTGCGGACACCTTTATAATGCCTTTTCAAGAAATTATTGATTGGAAACGGTAAGTTATTTCATTACACGATTAAGAATTAAAATGCTGGATAATCAAAGTAGGTTGCTTGAAAATAAGTACAATTTGCTTAACAATTTATTTGAATCCTAAATATTTGTACAATACATTTTTTTAGTATATTCGGTGTAGTTTTTGAGCGCCCATTTTCGTGCAAACATTAACTCTTTTTCAATTGTATACTAAACGGAATATTTCGTTGTTGTGCTGATAAGGATTTCAGGAAAATGTAAATAAGAACACGGTATCTTTTCGGAATCCATTCAAATAATTATTTCTTATTTAGTATATCCAAGCAAAAGTTATATGCGAATCTGGGTTATTTTTAAAAAAGCCTTTCGTCTATTATAAAGAATATTTGATCTCAAACACTCCCTTTTAACTTAGTCGATGTCTCTTCTTCATTATTGATTTTATTATATAGTGCAGAGTTTATAAAACTACCGTGCTAAGTTTTAAAGTTTTTCTACATTTATGTTAGTTAATATTAGTAAAATAGTGGGCTTTGTTTACTATGAACAATATTTTGAGTGCGTTCGGCATCATTAAACAACGGAATGTCAATAATTTAGATGATTCAGGATTAAAATATAAAATTTCGTTCATTTAAATTAGATACTTCATCGTCAAAGCAGCGTTATCTGAAACCATATAAATAATGTAAACTCACCATTTGAGGACATTTCGAATTTCCCGTTCCAGTCAATTATAAATTTTAATCTAGAAAATTTAAAAATCTGCAAAAGTAGAAAATTTAAACGTTCAAGCTAATAACAATTTTTTTAAATTCGGGTACATATGAAGTTATGTACGATTAATTTTTATGTTGTTTTAATTAAAATTATCGTGGAATGAATAGATGTTTGACATACATGTAATTAAGCAATAATTTTGAGCTCGTGATAGTGGTTGTTATGCATAATCTGATTTGAATAATCAATTATTCGGAGAAAAAAATTCAGGAATACTTGAAGCCAAATATTGAATGTAATTTTGAACATAATTTTATTATGTAGTGAAATTGAAATATATGTTTCTTATTAGGCGAGTAACCAATGAATTAGAAAACGTCCTTTTTTCCATTCGCTACATAAGTTCATTAATTATATTCAATACGCAATAATAGAATATCAACATTATATACAATAAGAGTAAAGTTAATTTGTCTCAGATGTGCATGACTTTATTCGGCAAGTTATACCCATTTGTTCTCCTCTTACAACATAATTTACAATTCAGATGTTTATACTTATTTCCGTTGAACATTGTATTTATATGTGTAATATGTATGCGAGTGCACATATATGTATATATATATATAAAATATATAATATATATGTAGTTTTATTATTGCTAAGTGTAATATACTCGTCTAACTTCTTTAATATTTCACTTTTTACGCCAAGCAAAAGTATTGTGAACGGCTATATAATTAAATCTCTGTTGAAATATTTTACTTTAGAGCCGCTCTTTTTGTACCAGAAGATTATATTTACTCGGTGATTGATATAGCTAAATCCGTGTCGAAAGATAGACAATTAGAAATGGCGGCTCATTGCGTTTGGTTATATCAGAATTATTTCTCATCCCTTCAACTAATCGTTAACGTAACGTTGGACATAATAAATCAGCGAGTATTTCCTGAACATGCTTCATTATACGAAGATTGGAATTTACATTCTAGATCGTGGGTATGAGCACACTTAATGTAAACATTGATTAATTATGGTTGTTTTGTGCGTAGTTATGTGTGTTATGTGCAACAAAACTTTTGAACGTCAATTTTGTTAAATCGGTCCTTAATTAGAAGTTTTACACATCAGTTTTTTAAAATGAATTTTTTCCATAAAAGTATTTACATAAATTTAATTATCTGTCTGGGATACAAAAATGATTTATAGCGTGTGTTTGTTAATTATTAGTCCTAATCGAAGCTTCGGATTTTTTTATTGCATTGTGAGGTTTTTTTCATTTAATCGGCCACCATTGCAATATGCGCTTTTGCCATCTCGTCTGGCAATATGCCCTGCCCAATTACATTTTAGTTTAACTATGTGTTCTACTGCCTCTATTAATTTTGTTTGTTGTCTAATCCATGCAATGCTCTTGTGATCTCGGATATACATATATATATAAAATATATTCTTCTTTCTCTCTTCAACCTTATGGTTGGTGGGTTAGTTTGGACATGTTAGATCTGTTGTCGGTAGCAAACACGTGCTTTTACATTGGCATAACTTTCTTCGTTTATTATTTGATCCATGTATCTTATTCTGGGTCTGCCTTTAGTTCGTTTTCCGCTCGCCATTTCTTCGATTAAGGTGGTCATCCGAACATTTCCTTTCTTCTCATATTTATCGTGTTTCGCATATCTTACTTCTCGTTTATCTCTCCTAAAATTTTTTCATTGGTAGTTTTGCTAGTCCACGGAATCTTTAACATTCGACGCCAACACCACTCTTATCGTATTATATATTCTACCACCTATATTTAATACACTGTTTTTTCCAAATAACCTTCCATTACTTCTTCAATATAGCGATTGAACAGTAGTGGCGAAAGATTACAACCTTGACGTACACCTTTAACTATCTGCTTTTTGTTCGCCTATAAGTATTGATTGATTTCTATACAGCTGGAACAGTAATCGCCGATCTCTGAATTAACAATTTGAATAATATATTCCAAACTACATGATCGAAGGCTTTTTCTATATCAACAAATGCGATATAAACCGCTTTTCCTATTTCCATTGATTTTTCAATAGTCAAACGTAGGGAAAGTATAGTTTCCCTAGTGCCTCTGTTTCTTCTAAACCTGAACTGATCATCTTCGAGAATATTTACGATTTTCCATTCTATTCGATGATATATGATTTTCGTCAAGATTTTGAGAACATGGGTAGTAAGTTCAATGTTCTATGATTTTTGCATTTCTGCACCTTATGCCTTTTTGGTATAGGCACTAGCAATCCTTGCTCAAAATCTTGTCGTATAGTACCTTCCATATATATTTCATTTAATAGCCTAAACATTGTGTTCTTAGCTTTGATGTGACCGTAGTGTACATCCGCTCCTGGATAGCTTTTACAAACCTTTACTTGATTGTTATATCTGCTGCGTACTATGATGTAGTCCAATATATAATATATATATATAATGTATATAAATACATAATCGCGTTTGTACGTAGATGACGTTTTCAAATATTTCAAGCAGAAAACAAAATAACTTCCACAACGATGAACAACATCAAAATGATGCCTTCATCAAGCTGGAAACTTACTCGAATTCCTGAGTTTTATTCATGAGTAGGTGGCAAACGAGGTTTTACCATGACATGTGAGCTGATCATAAATCACGAACTGGAAATGGTGAAATCCAAGTTAAAATACTAACAAAAATTACTTCTTTTTTAAAAAATTAAATAGGTTCTCTACTTGAATAATTACAAAATTACATACAATGCATATAAATACATAAATACACGTAAGTTTAAACTTAAGTACATTCTATATATTATGATTTATTTTTAATGGATTTCCAAGTAAAATTTTTCTTAAAAATATGATTTATACCTTCATTGTATATTAACTTACAGCATAACTGTATGCACTGCGAATTTTTTTAAAACCCCACTATAGCGGAGACCCCTGTACAATGGATATTCTTTTGGTCCCACGGGTGTCCGTTATACAGGGATTTCACTGTATATGTTTGTATATATATATATGTGTGTGTGTGTGTGAGAGAGAGAGTTTAGAGTAATATCGAGGGATTACGATATTAGCAGAGCATTGAAAAAATATATAGATGCATGAAGTGATAGTAGTAATTTACAATTTTGATAAAGGACATTGGTGTAATATATATACATATACATGGAGTGCTGCGATCTTGCTTGTATGACGTCATTTTGACGATTTAGATTTTATCCCATGAAAAAATCCATAACAAAAAATTCATTGGATGGGAATGTATTTAGAAATTTTAGCGATATATATTTGGAATTGTTTTATTGTCGATTATCACCCGTTTTTTAATGAAAAATGGTCTGATTATAACTTTTGTTTGTTTTGTTTATAATCATCCCACTCATAGTTTTATTTGTTGATCTTATTGTGAATACACGATTATTTCGTTACAATAAACTCTCTTGTTTTCTTAGGTGTCCACGCAACCGCCTATATTTTTGCAAACCAGAACTTCCAGATCGCAAGGATTTACTGCTGTTGTTTTAGCGTACGATAGAATAGATAGCTTGTTTTCTATAATAAAAAGTTTAACAGTAGTTCCTAGTTTGTCTAAAATATTAATCGTGTGGAATAATCAAGAGAAGCAACCTCCTCCAAGTAAGATATTGATATTATTTTATACTTTTATTTAGGGTCGGAATCCCTTTTTTTTTTTTTTTTTCATATTTTAACAATCTGTTAATAAATTAAATTTTTTACTGGTTTGTTGTAAAATTAATTACAATTTATAGTTTCTCATCTAAAATATTAGGTGTGAATTCTGTAATTTATTTTAAACTATTTCTATCGTGAAAAAATGAAAAATTTCTTGAACTGTACATTATCTTCAGTGGTGCGTTAATATTTCATCGAAATCATTATTTTTAATTAAATTCACTTGAACAATAATTTTTTAGGAACAACATCATTATTCATAGCATACGATATTTATTTCCCCCTAATTTACATTACTATAATTATAATCAAGATGTCCTTTATTTTAAATTATTTCTTCGAGTCACGCATATAATTATTAATATAGTATGCGCACTTCACTACTTAAAATGTATACAAGTTAAATGATGATTCCCCTTAGCCTTTATCTTAGTTTATCCTGTAATCGTAATAACTAGTTATTTCCAATGTTTCGTTTTATTTTGCAAGTATTTTACTAATTTTTATCTCGCTAGAATGTGGTTTACGATTTTTAAATAATTGTATTAATAATTAATTAACGATATATTTAACGTCATAAGGAAATATTTTTTTTAATAATATTTTTAACCTTTATGAATTTAAAAATTATTTTTCTAATGTTCAGGATTAGAATGGCCTCCGACACATCAGCCTCTGGAAATTATCCGAACAAAAGCTAATAAGTTATCAAACCGATTTTTCCCGTATAAAGAAATCGAAACGGATGCCGTGTTATCGTTGGACGATGACATTGTCATGTTAACTGTCGATGAGCTTGATTTTGGATTTGATGTAAACTTTTATTATTATTGTGAATTTTTATGCGGTGTGCTTGCTTACTAATGTTCTAAAATAGGACAAGATAAACGTAATTCGAGGGAAAATATGTCAGGGAGAAAATTTCGGATTACTCGAAGCCATTACTATCGTTAATTCGGAAATGCTATGTTCTATTTACAAATTTTTTTGTAAACAAACTAGATTCCTAATTTTAAAAAATTAGAAATCTAAATTCTGATTCATATATACGGGTTATATTTTGTAACGTGGTCACGTGAAGGAAATGAACCGTAAGAAATAACGTTCCAATATAGTAAGTTGTCATGGAAGTAGAAATTATTGATGTTTTACATTATGTAACCGTTGGAAATAATATAGTTTCGCCAGGTATTTTAATACGAAAAAAACAAAAAAACAAAGACCAACGTCAACATATTCTTTGATTTGGCGAAAAAGATACTCGGATGTGATGTCAAGGTGTTCGAAATTTGTATATGGCGAAATAAATTATAAAACAAATTGTTACATATATAAAATTTGATTAAAAGAAAATAGCACGTCACATTCGACGCGTAATCCATGGTCGTGCCATTTTTAACTATCGCTACGTTGTTAGTTAAATCATTGTTCAATTTTTTTTTTAGTGTGGAGGGAAAATTTACGTGATGAAGATTATAACTAATTTTGACTGTCCGCACACAATTTTACGCGGAAAAATTGTAAATTTTGGTAGTTGTTAAAGGATACTTATCGTTTGAACGCGCGATTTCTCGCTTTGTGGGGTATGTTACATTGTGCGTGTAGACCAAACACAAAAATTAAGGATCATTTTTTTTATTAATACTTTATTATTTAAATTATTATCTTACAATTTGTTTCACTACAAAGGTGCAATATACTACATTGCCGATTTAGTCTTAATCAGTGCACCACTTTGTCGCATTCACTTGTATACTCATATTTTCATCTATTGTGCCCCAAGTTCGCTCCCAGTTATTTTGTTTATGAGGATAACGATTTTTTTTTTAATGCTTATGTATTTAAATTTTGGTAACCCTGTACATGCATATACTTACAACTCTTAATATGAGATAATATTAATACTATAATTTAAGTTCACTGATGTATAGGAACTATCTATATGTATAATATATATACATGTTGTTTTCCATCATTATATAATTTTTAATTATCACAGAGAAGGCAATAGCGTCCCACAAGTTAAAGGCTCCGTGCAATTATTAAATTATAACGATTTAAGTACCTTAGCGTTTCACCTTCCACAGTCAATTAACATATCGCATAAAAGTTTTAAAGACAGTAAAGAATTACTTATATAATACATAAAGTTAAGTTTTAGTAGGATTCAAGGATGCGATAACATTGGAATTTTCTACAAATGTTGAGCAAAATTATTCCATATTTTGCAACTCGCTACATGCATCATGTACATGAATAATTTTTTTTTACTGTGAGTAAATTATACAGAGTACATCCTATATAGTGTTTACATGTCTACATAGAGTTTGCATAATTACTTTTATTTGTAGGTGTGGCGGGAATTTCCAGATAGGATTGTTGGCTTTCCGTCGCGCACCCATGTGTGGGAAAATGTTACTGAATCGTGGAAATACGAGTCAGAATGGACAAATGAAATATCTATGGTATTAACCGGGGCTGCATTTTATCATAAAGTACGTTAAATTTAATATACAATTTGTGTATGTTTGTGAACGTAAACGGTAAATTATATTATAGTTTGTAATAACAATTGATGTATATTGTTTTGTTTTTTTTTTTTTAGTTTTATATATTTAATATTTTAATATATCGTATTCGTTTGTTTACTTATACGGAAGCCAGCAAAACAGATAATCCCGCAACGTTTCACCACCCATATATATGGCTACATCGTTAGCTAAATTTTTGTTCTATTTGTTCTTTGGCATGGGGGATGAAGGAAGATAATCAATTATTTAAAGTGAAATCAAATCCTTATATCTGTATAAAAATTATAGCCCGCCCGTGATTGATAGCGTATTCAAATCATGGAAAATCTAAGCATTTGTATTTGAATTGTTTATAAAATATGTCCTTAATAAATTGCAAATAAATTCTAGATAAGGTAAAGTGTTATAAATTATTGTCTTCAGTTTCTATTAGTTGTTTAAGGTTCGAATTTCAACGAATTTATTTAAAGTGATGTGTGACAAACTGTTATTTTGTATTACTTTGTTAGTCTATCACCGTTCGTAGGAAGTCATTAAAAAAAAAAAAAAAGTTTAGTCGACAGAACGTGTTAAAATTGAATGTGGTATATAGTGAAATCAGAAAACATTAGATTAAACAATATATTCAGTGGGAACCAAACCAAAAAAAAAAAAACTAAGCGACGTGTAGAAGAAGGTGCGCTGACATCGATAATACTGGCTTATATAAAACGGACATGAAGTTTTGTCAGTTACTAAAAATGGATAAGTGCTGGTTACATTTAAGCTTTTTCTCAGTCGTTAAATAATCTTTAAATGCGTTATGGTATAGTGCATTTTTACTGTGCTTCGTATATCAACTAATACTGTATCGTATCTTATGTATAATTTTGATTATTTCAATAATTTTACTTTGATTTTTGATCTGTTATAGTATTGGAATCATTTGTATACTGTATCCATGTCATCAGAAATTAGAAACTGGGTCGACGAACGTATGAATTGTGAAGATATCGCTATGAATTTTTTGGTATCTAACGTAACGAATAAAGCTCCTATTAAGGTAACTTGTCAATTTGTCATTTTCATTTCGGTGTGACAGTATTCTATTTAATCTCACTCGATAAATTAATTTGAAAATATGACGTGAAATTGCAACGCGAGCATCGAATTTCTGTCCTCCCGATGACGCCATGCTATTTCCTTAATGTTTATTCTTTGTTGTTCAGTTAATAGGCAAGTTCACCTTACGTGAAAATTCGCTAACTGTTATTCAATTGAACAACAGCTGGAAAGTTATAGTACATTCTCGTTCGATTTGTGATCTTTCCAGCTTATTCAAAAAATCTACCTTAGAAATTTTTTAAATTGAATCATTTTTATTGGCCATGTTTCCCCACCGTATAACATGGTCGGCATTATTATTACGGTCTTATATGCGATCATTTTAGTAGCCGTTGTTCAATTCTTATTATTAAAAACTTGTCTAGAAAGCCGTTTTGTTATCGCATACGGCAATTTTGAAGCGCTTTTATCTAAAATTACGCAATCGTTGAACGTGTCTGTCCTGTTTTCAATTTTAAATTTCAACGAGTTATACAATCTTTTATCAAATTTCTATACTCTATATTAATTCTAGATGTTAAAATCTTTTGCTTATATACGATATAAACCATGATTATATGAAGGTTGAATAATCTAAGTGTAAGTACGCATCCTTGTAGTGAATATTTTAAACGGATATGTAAATCCATTTTCGTAAAGAACCACTCGTTCACTGTAATTGTAGAATTGTTGCAGAAGCGACAGAAATTTCAGCTAGAATCTTTTTATTTGTAAACGTTTTCAAAGTGCATCTCTGCTTACCGTATCAAATGGTTTTTGCACATCAATGAATTATACAATTCTTTATTTTGTTCCCTAGTTTTCCCCGTAGTTGGCGTCAAACAAATATCATAGCTGTAGACGCATTGTTCTTCAAGAAGATACTTTTCTATTAATATTTACAATCGTATTAGTCTGCTCGGAATTTTACGAACAGTTGTTGATAGAGATGAACTAAAACATATCATTTTATCCCCCTTTTATTTTTATATATACAAACGATTTCCTAAAATTTTTGATGAGCACTTTCCTTCAAATGTCCCTTGTATAGCTTAAGTAATCGCGATCTTAATTATTTACTGCCAAATTTATATACTTCATTTAGTATACCATCTAATCCTGCCGCTTTATTAAGCTTCGAGATTTTTATCGTTGAACTTTTTTTTTTTTCAGGCGGCAGCATATCCAGCTGATAGTTCATATCTTGTTTAGTTAACAGCTGAAATATGCCTTCGTTATTTGTGGTCTCATTGTTTAAAAACGTTTGAACATATTCCTTCCATCTGTGTTTAATTTTCTTTATTTCGTAATAATACACGTGAAACATTTCCGTTTATCTTCATTTGGATCTTGTAAACATGTTGAACTGTCAACTAACCAGCCTTTGATTTTTTTACCTTACAGCGGAGGATGTTCTTGAATATTAGCGTTATCTTAGTTTTTCTACAGTTGTCATAGGAAGAAATAATGAATTTTGGAAATTGACAATCAATACTAATGAAAGTTGTTTAAACTCTCTTTATCTTTTAAGAGATCTACATTCAAATCCCTTGTTAATTTTTTTTTTTTTTTTTTTTGTAATTTTGGTTACTTAATGATGAGAAATCTAAATATGATCTGGGTCTTGCACCCCTGATAACATGAGTAATTGAACATTCATTTTTGTTTTGACGTGCGATCTTTTACACTGAAAATCTGTAAGTAATAAGACTATTTTGCGCGCAAAATTATAATAAGCGTTCTCCATTAACTTTTTCAATTTTATGCGATTCAATAGTATAACTTCGAGCATTTATGTTTTCCTTACTGGTGCATTAAAATTATCATCGTTTTTATTTTACCCAGTCTTTGTTAATGATCATTGTAGAATAGATCTTTGAGCTATCTGAGGTAGGTATATATGAACAAATTATTGCTATAAACGATTTTTCGGTAATTTTAGTTTGATAAACACGAGTCAAAAGTTGTTAACCGATGTAATGTGAAATTATGCAATTGTGGGAAAAGTCCGCCAATTTATTACCGGACTTGAATACAGGTGCTCTTCTATAATTTTTTGTGGATAATTAAATCAAGTAAAACTGTAAAGATCGATTTACAGAAATGTGATGAACTATCCGGTCCTATATAAGATTTTGGTTTTAATCGATGTACAACTTCTTGATGCTGATTTTTGAAATACCGATCGCTATCATACAATAATTATTGTTTATCTCCACGAAGTGAACAGAATTGCCATGCACTGAAGTGAGGTATTCAGCGAAACTAAATATTATTAATTCGTTTCTAAAAGTATGAGGTATTTGATTAATATTGCATAATAAATTGAAAAGTTTTATAAAATATCGAAATATAAACGGAAATATCAAGTAGAAAATAGGACAAAACTAACCGGTAAAAATTGTATATCGGAGAGGAAAATGATATGAAACGGTAGTCATTTTGACATAATTAAAATCATTTAAAATAGGCGCAAACTGAAAGAAACTTTTGAGATCAGCCAAGCAACAAAAATAATGAACAACCACAAGCAACGTAAACTTATTTATGATATGGTAGAAAATGGATGATGCGTACATTTAAAAATAAAAATCGTAATCATTTTTTACGCTCCTTTAATTTTTATTTTGCAGGTTGCGCCGAGGAAAAAATTTAAATGTCCGCAATGTACGAATACCGAAATGTTATCAGCGGACTTAAGTCACATGGTGGAACGAACAAACTGTATTAATAAATTTTCTAAAATTTATGGTAATATGCCCTTAAAGATGGTTGAATTCCGAGCAGATCCGGTATTGTATAAAGACAGTTTTCCTGCAAAATTAAAACGGTACAAAAATATCGGTAATTTGTAAAAGTCTGTTTTTCCGGACACGTACCTGACTAATTTTAATAAAAGTAAGTGCCATATTATAAACTACATAATTATATCGTGTCAGCGTAATATATTTAATCGGTATTTATTTAGTTTCTTTTCAATTTAGTTATCGCAAATAACGAACAGATAACATTCAAGTGTATACACTTTGTTTTATATTAATAATAATAAATCCGCGGTAACAATATTTCGAAGAATAAAATTGAATGGCACAACGATAAATAGCAATTTTATTATTTAACGAAAAAGAAACAATTATTGTACCTACTAAATAGCGGTGTAAAGATTAAATTATTAAAGGTTAATGATAGAATTGTAATAAAGTAAGGATATATTTTATATACATTTTAATAATATGGTAAATGCGTTCATCATAAATTATAGTGTATCTACGTCATTTCGGTTATTTATACTATTTTTAAATTTTGATATTTTTAAATTCGAATTTACGTCTTATTTGAATATTCGGTTATTCCGTTATTATTATTAAGTTATTTGTATATTTTTCCGATATAAAACACAACATTTATTTTCTTCGCAGATTTTAATTTTATCTAGATTAATTTTACTGATAATTACCGTTGAAAATATTCTGACTGTATTTTGCGAAGAATTCATTAACGTCGGATTTTCTGAATAAGTTTTTGTTCGAGTTGAAATAATAGATCTATAAAGTGTTCAAATTTAAATTAAAAAGGAAAAATGAATGGTATTTTTTAATTTTAAAAGTTCGAGACGAGAAATCCATTAACGAATCTTCAAAATAAAAATATATTTCATTGATGTCTTTTTGATTTTTCTATTCGTGAAAATTTATTAATCTTACGCGACTTTGTTTTAAAATCGCTCGAGTTTAACGTTTTTAAGTAATGAGTTTGTACACGTTTCATTTAATTTTTCGTATTTAATACAAAAATAACATTACTATCATTTTACTTGGAAATATCGCGGCATTCATTTAATATAACCCCGGCTTTATGTTTTTTCTTATAGTGTCTTAATGACGTTTTCCCTCTCGTAGATCATACTTTTTCCCTAACATTTTGCGTTACTGCAAGATCCACTGTAATTCAGTCTTTTAGTTTTAATTTATGCGGTTTGTGTGTGTGTGTGTGCGAAATTTCAAAGATAAATTTTTAACATCTATCGAGACCGATAATTTTTTATTATTAAACTTTTTATATTATATATAAAATTTATCTCGTCAATTGTACACGTCAGCGCCGTTACATTATGATAAACATCAAGTTGCAAGAACGATTGCATGATTATTTTACATTTATTCTATTATCAAGCGCGAAATGTATTTTCGGAGGAATTTTAAAAAATCGCAGAATACTGTAACATAGTTTTTATTAAATTATAACGTTCATCACGCGGTTTAAAATTTAAATTTAACCGCCAAATATAAGATATCCTTAAAAATTCTTCAAATATAATCTTCCTCGTTATTCAATTTCGTTATTAAAAAATCGTTAGTTAAATTTTTTTGTCTGTATGATCTTCGAATTTACAAATAGCATAAATTTAAAATGATATCAGACTAATCGCTTATCTCTCGAGTATATTATAATTACGTATGTTATGCAAAGATCTTCTGTGCCACATTAAGTAATTCTTAAATAACAAATTTTGATCTGCATTTCAAATTATTTAAACATTTAAAACTCTCTAAACAAATCTTCAGTATCTAATGAAATATTTCCGCTGAATAAAAACGTATTTATTACTGTTTACAGAATACTTATCCGAATTTCCACGTTTAATTTTTAATAATTTCGTTCAAAAATAATAGCCAAATTTTAATTTATATATATATATACATTCTACATAGTTGAAAAAATCTAGTCTAATGCGATTGTATTTGATTTTTATTTAATATTGCGCCATAATTGTTGACATTTACAAATTAAGTAACCTAGTCGCGGAATTGTGAAATAGTTGTTGAACCTACCAGCAACGTTCTATGATGGAATAATAACTGATATATTTGTCCCTAAATTTCCTAATTATAATTCTTCTTAATTTACTAATGTAAATATTAAAAAATATTATATTGTAATATGTTATTTAAAAAGATTATGGTAAGTTTACGATTTTTTAATTTCTATTTTTTAACCCTTTCACTACTTTTAGGTTCATTTTTCACCAAAAAAGTTGAAATTTGTCATACTTACTAATTGAAACATAAAAACTTTTGGTGTGTGCAAAATTTGAATCATACGCACCGTTTTAGACACATTTAATGTAAATTGTAAGTTATTGTTACAAAATGCTTAATAATAAAAATTGGGTGTAAAGAAGAACATTTTGAACCCAACAAAATTACATGTATATATTTATTAGTTTTATTTACAATGAAAGTTTTTAAACTAATTTCTGTTTTTCGTTATACACAAATGTATATATTACAGGTTAGACACTCAAAGTGAGTGCGAAATGTACAATCATCTGCTTTACACCGGGTTGCCTCATTTCATCTGTACTTAGTTTTAGAGGTGGAACTATTAATGAATTATCACCTGAAAGTCGACCTCTATGTAATTCCTAAACATTTTGCATCATGTTTATATTCTATTCAGCTATTTACTACTGCCGTATTAAATGCATTTACTATCATTTTTATGGTCCATTTTCTAGATTTTATGCCATCCATGTAAACAGCTTGAATTAAATCGAACTTGTCAGCTCCTCTCATATTTTTATTGTACAACTGCACTACTTCTGGTGTCTGGAGACATCTATATGTCCATGTTGTTTTTTACCCATTATTTACATTTGCCAAAATTTACCTACACTAACAAAATTTGAGGCAAGTTGCTTTATTATCAAACCATTTGGTGCTAATTACATCTCTATCTCTGCTTATGACTTAAACACCCACGAGCTCATATATTTATCAGACATTAGTGGTGGATTGAAAAGAAGCATATATATCTCTCTGTTTTAGTCGTTGAAAAAAAATTGTAGATGCTAAAATAGAATTTATAATCCGGCCCATTAATTCCTAAACCAAGTTTCGTGTATTTTTTTCTATTTCAGTAGTTGCTCCTTGGTATATTAAAAAATCGTAAACTAAACCACTTCGTCCTGCAAGTAAAAATACATTTATGCCTCAGGAATGAGGTTTATTTTTCACAAATTGTTTTATATTCACTTTGCACTTAAATGGTAATATTTGTTTTTCTATGCATACCTGTAATTTTATACATTGCGGTCTAATTGCATCATATATCGGTCTGATTTTTCATAGACGATCATTGTTGTTTGATTTTTCTTTATCTAAGTACACAAGGTAAACCATATTCCTAAATCGATTACTTGTAATATTTTCATTTACTAATAAAATGTAATAAATGAATTCCAATAAAAACAGCAGTAATTTCAGATGTATTTCTAACCAAAAAATTAATGTTCTTTCTAGCAACATATAAATTAGACATATATACCATTTCTGATATTATATCATTAGTTATATATCTCTCGAAATAATCTATGGGGGGACGGAAGTGAATAATTATCATTATTATATAATAATAATTTTGGAATTAGTAAATAATATAATCATTACCAGTATCTTAAGTCTTCATCAGTAGAAAACTCTTCAATTTCAGACAAATTATCTGACATTTCTAGAACGTGCTCGTCAGTAAGTTGCCCACGACGCATCATTATTTGATCATGAAACTGAAATATGAATCAAATAAAGAATCCAAAAAATTGGTTATATATAGTAGTAACATAAATATAATCGTTTATTTATGATGTACGTTAATTTAAAACAAAAAAAAAAGTAGTTTAAATATTATATTTACATATAAATAAGTATAACAAAATTGAATTTTGAACATTATACTTAATTAATCAATATTGTCGGTATTCTGTATTAAAAATTAGATAAAACAAGTATAATGCGCTAAAATATACTTCAAAATTTACACTACAAAACACATTCTTTACAGTTTCGTGTGTGTATATTATAATGTACAACACGGAGTTAACTGATATAAACAAGTTAATAAACAGCTTGAAATTACCGTGTAAAGTGTTTTACATTGTAATCAACAGTACGAGCGAAAGGGTTAGATTAATTTTTCAAAAACCTTTTTTTCGTTGTCTTTTTAAATATCAATTAACCATTTCAGTCACACATTATACAATTTTGATACATTTAGACTGGTGTTTATTACGCAATACTGAATCATAGATAATTTTCAATCCATTTACATAAATATATTTAAAATTGAGACGTTTCACGTCAACCAGAAAATAAACATTTTTGTTGACATTAAAGTTTCATGTACCATATAATGGACATTGTGACTGAAAGGGTTAAAATCTATATTTTATATATAAGTTCGATATAATTAAAATACGCTATATTTTTTCCTGTTTGTATATTTTATATTTGGTTTAAGCGTTGTATTATCGTTGTTTAAAAACTGTTTATTCTTCTTTATGATAATATTCATTATAATTACATGGAATTGGACTGAATTTCAGCGCGCATCAGTCGCATTTTTAACTGTTGGTGCTTATATTGCAGTCTTTTTGCTTAACCACCGCGTAATTTTTAAATATATTCCACTCAATTACTATTTGAATAAATTAAATTTAAACGTGCACGTACAAAACAGTAAATCATTTTTATGATAATTTTTATTCTTTTTTATACATATACATATTTTTTTTAAATTAAACTTTTGTGAATTTTTTGAAATTTTTTTGGTAATAGTTTAAAAAATTACGAATATGTTATGTTCGGATAAAGTCAGTCCAGTAATTCGTATTTTTAATTTTTATTTAAGTCGGTACTGAATTCTAGATGAGAAAATTAATTCTAAATAACATTGGTTGCTTATATGACCGACTTGACTAATTTGTTGTATTTACTGCGTACGATCGCATTGTTAAAACAGAAGAGCATTTAATATTTTTATTTACTATATCATTTATGTGGTAAAATATAATTTGAATTTAGTGATGATAAAATATATATATTTATTCATTACATTATGCAGTATTTATTTAACCTAATTTAAAACAAGCAGAAAAGAATACGGAGCTTTTCTACGTGTGGGTCATACAGCCATATCACACAATTATCTATATACCAAAAGCCCTTCACCAACATACTGCGCCCTATGCGGATATTTAACACAACCGATAGTCATACACTTAATCTACAACTGCCAAACACACCACACAGGTTAAAACACAAAATACAGGTACACAAAATTCTCTCAAACAATCCTCAATCAATAGTTAGAATCCTGGCTTTTGCCAGAGAATGCAAACTCCTAGTGACATATAAATTAGACACATGTCTCCTTATGCTGTAATAGCCCCGGTAGTTACAAACGGCATATGGAGATTTATATAATGTAATAATAATAATAAAAAAAAAAAAACGAAGAATTAACAGATGAAAAAATTTTTCTCTTTTGAGCATTATAAAAAGAATTAAGTAGATATCGTTTTTTTGTTCGTCATTTTTAACTTTGATTTTTTAGAAAAGTATGAGCAAAGTTTTTTGTTCTTAAATAATTCATCCAAAGTATAACAAGTTGTCAATGTAAACAAATTACATGATGAAAGTTTAAACTTTTAAAAATAGACTTAATTTATTCGAAATCTATGATTTGTATATAATTTTTATTAGGATTTTCTTTTTTTGGTTCTATTATGGTCAAATCTGTCTTGTGGAACGATAAGCAGCATCGCTGATAATATGTTTATTAAATGAACGTTCTACAATTACAGCTATATTTATAGTTTCTCTTCTTATTAGTTAATAAAATTAGGGTCTGTGGCGTAGTTCAGTTTGGCAGAATCGTTTCAGACGTCTGAACTGCATATTATTATTTACTAGATTGAACACTTATGGATTAATGTGTTGGTCAGGTCGTTGTTTGTAATTCTGGCCAAGAGATTTGATGGTTTCTATCGTACGTATTTGTAAGTCTGTATATAAGTCGTCATTCCTGACAAACCAAGGTGTGCATACTATACTCCGAATGACCTTCGCCTGGAATCGTTCGATGATTTTAAGATTAGAATTGATAGTTGTTCCATAGATTTGGATGCTATACGGGCGTACAAGTTTTAAGATTACATTATATAACAGCCTTTCATTTTTTTGCTGAAAATGCTGAATTGTTATTCATCAACCAATTCATTATTCGAACTTTAATATCAAGCTGTTTTAACAATAATGTGATTATTCCATGTTAATCTTTGATAGTCCAAGGTATTTTACTTTAAGTCTAGTACGAATCACTTCTCCATTAAGATGAATATGTATGTAATTTCCTTTATTTACATTTTGAATGAACCATTTGTGGAAGTGTGTTAGATTTTGCTGAAGATACTTAGTAACTATTTGTTGATAATATGGCTGTGTCGTCAGCGAACTTGGCCGTTGTTGTATTCATGTTAACGAGGAAATTACAAGTATAGATGCCACATAAATTCGGGTCAAGTACGTTACCCCGCGGTACGCCTGTTTGTATAGAATATATTTTCGAGTGTGCTTCATTTATGACAACCTAAAAGTACCGATCAGTCAGATATGATTTAAATTGTGAATAAAGCTGGTGAGGTAGTTTCTATTTCAGTTTACAGAGTAAACTTTTATGCTACACTTAGTGAATACTTTCTCAAAGTCGAGGAATACGGATATGCAGTATTTTGGCTCTAAGGTTCTGTTTATAATATCAACTATTTGGTGAATCTGTTCTACTATGAATATTTCTAAATCTAAACTGCCAGTTAGGAATTGTTTTTTATTCATCAAGTATTGACTTCATCTTTTTGAAGAAAAGTATTTCAAATACTTTGGAACATATAGGCAATAAACTTACGAACCTGTATGGAGACACAATATCTAGAGGTTTTCCTGATTTTTGTACCAATATTATTGATGTAAACTTCCACTCTATTGAAAAATAGTCAGTACGAAGAACTGCGTTAAAAATAAATTGACAGCTTTTTTGTGCAATTTTTTAAAATAGATGTAATTAATTCGTATCTAAGTGACTATTTTTAATAAAAATGTTTCTGTATACTTGTATTTACATCTAGCTGTGATATAGATTTTATGGGAGGAAATATTTGAAAAGTTATTTGAAGATATATCCTCAGTTATTTCGTCATTATTATCTTGTTGAAAAATATCGGACAGTTATTTGGCAAATATACTTTTGCCTTATCTTAGTTACTTCTCACCCGGTTATTTCCCACTCTGAGAGGTGGACGATGAATGAAGTGATATCTTTTCATGATTTTTATAGCTTTCCATAAAAAGTAATCTGTATCTTTACTTGGTGTTAAATTGGCTATACATGAAAACTGGTATTTTTTTGTATCGGCAAGAGCTTTTTAAATTTTTTTATGCTTCGTGTAAAGCAATCTTATTTATGGTATTCTGCCAAATTTTTCTCAATCGTCTTTTTCAATAATCATATTTTTCATTACCCTTGGCTGATTCCCTGTGTCTACACTTTCTTGTGTAGTGGTTAAGTATGCCAGATTCTTGTATACATTTAGCGTGATGTTCGACAATATCTTCCATGTTTTATTTTGTTATTGATCGAATTTTTAGAGAGATAATATTTTCAACTGCTCTTTGGAATTTATTACTGTGTTAAAGTTTGTATAATAAAAGCGCTAATGGTTAGTATTTTTGACCAGTGATTCCAGGTACTATCCACAGATGACTCACCAGAGTGTGGTTAATTTTTAGTCCATTGTTAATGAAAAGATCTAGTAAATCTGATCGTTTTTTTATTTGCTGGCCAATGTGAAGGGTATTGTATCTTTTGAACACATGTAAATAATTGCCTACTCCTTGGAGTAATAAGACTAGAGCCGAACGTTTGGCATTAAAGTCGCCATCGGACATGAATCTGTTTCCAATGGTTTTCAGATACTTATCGAATTGTTCTTGCTTTAGTATGTTTTAGTGTAAAATAGACTGAAGATACTGCCAATAGACCAGTGTAAGTGTCTATTATTACAATAGTGGTTTGTAAAAATTCTTCGTAGTATTTACTCGTCTCGTGGTTTTATTCCAGTTTTAATTCCTCCGTATGCTTTTGCGCATGGGTTTAACAGTAATTTTAATTATCGTTTAATAGATTTACTAAGTATTAGTAACTCATAAAAAATAGGAAATACTTAGAGAATACTGAAATGTAATACATATTGGGTTTCACGTAGTCTTGTTTGATGTTAGAAATATAATATTTAAATCGGTAGTATTAACTGTAGACCTTAAAACTTTAAAATAATTACTAAATATTAAAATTTCAAGATAATTATATAAAATGATAACATAAAAAATACTTTAAAAGTTTATCACTTATTTATACACATTAAATAATTATCGTTGTTTTTAATAATTCACAATATGTTTTGAAAATTTTTGGTGACCCCATTTTTTTTACCCATAGAGTAAATTATTAAATAATCATCATTATCATATGTAATTGTAACTATTTTATGCTCTTTCTTTGTAATTGTGAAGTTTGTTCCGTTCTCATCTCAGTTAAACTTCGTGGTTTTTGTTAATTTCACTGTATATCTGTTCTGTCATTTAAATAATAAAGTTTTTGAAATATAACACATTAATAATGATTTTCTCTAAAGTTTCTCCTAGATCTACAAGTCCAGCAGATTTGTTAACAGATGTAAGAAGTTAATTATATAAATTCTCAACTCGACGTGATCTGAAGACAATGAATTTAAAATTTATTAAATATTTACGAATGATGTATATACATATAATTTCTTTTTTCAGGGATATTCTCTTTACGAAAAATATTTCGTTGATGTACTATTATTAACTATCCGTGAAACTGGAGGTCTGTCCGTATATGGAACTGGGAAGTTTAATTATTTAATGCCAATGTTGGGCACAATGTTTAATGAAAGAGCTTATGATGTTAATTTTTATTCAGATACGAAGGATTTATTATTTTGTAATGATTTTCGTTACACCGATATGCATAATGAAATTGAGATAATAAAAGATAGGGTGGGTATTGTTTGATCATATTGAAGTTTTTCAATTTAGAGTTTGTTTTAATATACATCATAATACTTTTGCAATAATTTTAAGTGTTATATAGAAAATTACTTTGTAAAAAGTAGAAATACTTCAGCTCATTATTTGTGCTATGTAAATAAATGTTACATGAGTCCTCTTTAAAATAATGTCTAATGTATTTTTTGTATTAAACCGTGCAAATATATTTTCGCTGTAAACAATTTCTATTCTTAAATAACTTAATTTACGTGTTATTAAATGGTATTACTACTGTATTATATAGAAAATTACTTTGTAAAAAGTAGAAATACTTTAGCTCATTATTTGTGTTATGTAAATAAATAATAGTTACGTGAGTCTTCTTTGAAATAATTTCTGTTTAATGTATTTTTTGTATTAAACCGTGCAAATATATTTTCGCTGTAAACAATTTCTATTCTTAAATTTTACGTGTTAACTGGACTGTATTGGGGGTGCTTCAATTTTGAACTCGCATTTCAAATGTTTCTTTATTGAATACATTAGCATACTAACAGATTAAGTCATATTAAAATATAGAATGAAGCATAGTTTACGTTTAAATTTAGTTCTTTCACAAAATTTTATCGTCAGGAAAATGGTGCTAGTAAGATACAGCAATTTGTATTTTTTAATATCCCGGTTTTAATATAAGTAATTATGTCGCAAGTTCGTTTATGTTAAACATCATGCTATCATAGTTTTTAACTTTATCGATGCTAAAGTTGATGTACTTTGTTAAGTTAACAAAAATATTACAAATAAAAAACGCAGATTATAAATATTTAGCATATTTTCTTTATTCATTGGTTTATATATTTTTTTGATACCTATGTTGTTTGTGCCATATGTTTATCTTCTTGAAATTAAGCTTTAAATATTTTAATTCGTTTATTTACATAGTAATTTTTATCTTTATTATACTTTCATTCTTCTATATTTTGTATTGAATGGTAAGTAATATTTACAGTTTCGTTTGTGTGATGAATTTTTAATTTGTGTGATTTACAATTAACACAGTGATTATACTATGTGCACTCAAAATTATTGATTAGTTAAAATTATGAAATTATACACCCCAGAACGCTTGAATATGTATTGTGTCGAAGATTACGATTCCATAATTAAGATATTTATGTACTCCGCTGTTTGATTGCATTATTAACAAACATATGAAATAGATTTTCCACGTATTTCATATTTTATGAATTTTTTCATTGTATATAAGTCGGTAAGTTATTCTTTATTTTGTTATGGTAGGCATTGGATTTAGCTATGTTTTCTGGTACTCATGTGTTGGTTATCGTGACTAATTCATCTGGAAAGAAGTTTATTATAGTTTCGAATAAACTCAAAAAGCGTGTTGCTGCTGCAGCTGAGTTGTCGGAATTGATGAAGTCGGCCCATTTGACTGTCGACCTCGATGATGAAGATAAATAGCATTATATTATCGCTTTTTTAAAAGGTAAAACAATCTTTTTATAACATTCATATATAAAGACGTTGAACTAATTTAAGGCAGTACTAAAATCAACTTACAAGAGGAAGTGGTGTTTTTTTTTAGAAATATGGAACATACTTTATGATAGAAAATGGTTTTCAAAAGCTTAATGTACAATTGCATAAATGTGATAAGAATTATTTTCAAAAACTTAATGTACAAATGTATAAATAAGAGAATTATATAATTGTTTAATATTTACATTATACGAGTTAAGTTATGTAATTACAAAACAGTTGTGTTTATGTTTATTTTTCTCTTTAATTTATGAAAAAAAAAGAACTTAAAAACAAATTATTTATAACATATTTTAACTACCAGCAGTTAATCTCATCATTATATTATTAACATATGATCATTGTTTTGTTAATTCAAGCCACTTTATGATTATATTAAAATTTATGGTTTTTCCTTTTGTTTCAGCAATTGTCAATGTTTACAGTTTCTTGACAAATGTAGTGTGTAGTATTTTTGCATTCGAATTTGAGCTTCCTATTATTTTTTGTTTGTCTCTTTCTTGCGTTGTAACTTTCAGCAGTAGTCGCCCTGATGGTCGGATTGTTCACCAGTTTATATGTCTTACCAGATGACAATGAATGAAATATCGACTTCTCAAAAGAAGTGACATAAATTGCTTTCATTTTATATCATCGTTGTTATTATTATTATGATCATTTTATTTCCTAACGTAGGACTTCTTGTGTATTTATCAGTAAATATAACCGGTAATTTTAAATTTCGAAAGTGAAAAAAAAAAACAAATTCTTGAAACTCAATTTTTTAAAAATATTGTTGATTTGCACAAATGAACATATTATATAATTTTATTTAATCCAATTTTACATTTATTTTATTCTCGTGGATCGCATAAAGATCTCTTTAAATAATTTAAATTTATTTATTGAAATGATTGTCTTTAAAGATTGTAATATTTACATCAATTCAAAATTCGATATTGTAATGTCATATCATGTATTTTATGTGAGGTTTCGATTATAATTTTAAACAAAAATTTAATATAAAAATGCAAGAATATATGGTTGTCTTACGTTTAAGCATTATGATCATTCTCCCGACTTTATTATACTATTGTATTTTTTATTTTTCAATTAAAGTATTTAAAAATAAAACTGAATAATTATCATTTGTTTAATATAGTTTTGAACATATTTTTGTTAGTTATGATAGGAAGATTTGTGTTTACAAAAACTTAGTACGTGCATCGTTACAAAACTACATTTATTTACTATATTCAATATTTCATCTTTACGTGTTTAAATGAAGTTGGGAATAATAATAATAATTTTAAAAAATGCTAGTCATTAAAATGTAAAATTTCTTTGTTCCGGTTAGAAGTTATTTATATATATATATTTTTTTCATTATTATACTTAAGTGTATTTTATGTTAACTCACGCTTTCCTTTCAATTATAAAAGAATAAAAATCTTGAAAAATATATCAGATGCAAATAAGAATGAAGATATGTTTAACAATGTGGTATATGGTGAATATTCCATTTTTTTTTTGTGAAGAATTTTTGAATGCTTAGTTTTAATTTTTACCTGAACAATATCAGTTTCATGATTGTAATTTATATCCTTATAATTTGCTTTTATTATATAAACGAAGTTAAGTCACCGTGAACTTTTTCAATTAAAAAAAAAAAATGAATACTAGCAATGTTATAAAAATGAAAACTATTTTGCAGCCTTGGAAATTTAATGAAGCGAATATGTATAGCTATTTTATGTTAACATTAAATATTAATTTTTAAAATAAATATAGGAAGTATGATTTTTTCAGAATTTTCTTTGATACTCGTAAAATTTTAACATCTGGTAATGGTAAAATTTACTTACACTTTTATAATTAAAATTTAATAACATATCTAATTTTTCTTTCGTAAATTTTATAAAATATCGAATCCATGTAGTTCGTTTATTTTAAAATTACATTGTTGTTTTCTTTTTTTGTTAAAAAAAATAATATGCTGCGTAAATAAATTTCATTCCTTCATGTTGCCATTTTAAAGTATTGTTTAGTATTGTTACATATTAAAATGCCTGTTTGGAAAATAATGTTTTAGGTTTGTGACTCTTAAAGTTTAAAATCATATTTCAAAATTACTTTCCACATTCCGACCATTAGGTAAGGTTATATTTTTAACGTATTTAGTTTATGACGTTTTGTTTAATTTAAAAATAGTATTTTTATTTTACTGCTGCGTTCAGTTTTTCGGTATTACTATTACTGCTATCGGCACTACAATTAATAGCGCGCAGTTAATTATGCATTTTTTGAGTTTATTTTAATATATAACTTTCATTGATTATTGTATTCGAATAGGATTATTACCTATTTGCTGTATAATTTAAATGTCTTAAGCTTTTATACATAAGAAAATATGTATGTTTATTTTGCTGAATTATTTAAAAAAATACATATGTAAATGCATACTTGGGTATTTTAATCTGTCACGTTTTATATTTTTTTCAATATTCTCGTTGTTTCGAAACGGCATGTATGTTTATATTTTATTTATATAAATGTTGTATTCTTTCCCACCTACACAATAATTAATTTTCTACCTATATATACAATAAATGTATGTAGTTCGGCTTAAGGTTATTTGTAAAAAAAGGAAGGGCATTTTACACCTGAATTGTTGATTTTTTTATTATTTTATTGTTCTGTTAACTAAACAATGCTCATCATGTTCTTTGCTTTGTTTATTGTTTTGAATTGTAAATAAATCAAAAACAATATCCTTTGTTCTGTCGTATTTTTACCATCTACTAACATCAACATATAATTCGCGTGAGAAATTCATTTTATTTAGTGGCTATTTAATTTCTTCTGCCAGATGTATAATGTGTGAATTTTTATTTGCTATTTAGCTTACACCTTCGTTAAATTTATTATTGTAACCTATTGTTTTTATTTCGAAACATTTCAGAATTTTAGTACAATTACACTATGCCGACGTATCGTATGTTGAAATCGAAATCAGTGAAAAAGGTTTAAAAAATATGTTCTGAAATATAAATTTTTTATATTGAAAAATAAAATATCGTCTTAACATACTGTCAACGTCGAAAATTTTTTGTCTTGTTCCTTTGATAAATTTAATTTTGGTTTTTTCCTTTTGTTTCGTCTACTGAAAAAAAAAATTAAATTATAATTAGTGTTAATACCGTCGAGAATTTTAGATAATTTCTAGTATGAAACATTTATTTAGTCCGATTTTTCTAGCAGTTTCCATCTATATTGTTATGAATTTTCACTTCACAGCTATTAACATGAAAAAATCTGCAACAACATATAGCTTTCTGTTACAATTTAACTCTTCTTCAATTTCAGTTCCTTTTATGTTACAAACTTCTGATGTTCAGTTATTCAATGTCTTCTAGATAATTTTGTTAATATAGCTTTCTGTTATAATTTAACTTTTCTTCAATTTTAGTTCGTTTTGTGTTCTGATGTTCAGTTATTCAATGTCTTGTAGATAATTTGTCTTATTTTTTCCGATTCGACCGATTTCATAACAATAGCCTGTTTATTGCGAGAAAAGATTTGTCACTCTCATGGAAAAGCTATTCGCAGTAATTTAAACAGTGCTATGACGAATGGTCTCGGTAAATGAATATTTACAATTTACGCACGTAACGTCAAATATTAGAATGGAGGAAAACGTTTTATTAAACGTTTAGTTCGTTCATTCTCCGTAGGGAAGGACCATCTTCTAAATATTTCCCTGCAATTAATACGATTTAAAACCTTAGAAATGTTTTCACTCTGACGTTCGAGATTTTTATTTTAAGAATTACCGCATCTTTCATAATTATGTAGGGTACGGGGACTTAATAATTTTTTAGAACAAACGGTACAGATTGAAAATTACGAGAGCCTAGAATATCCTTTGAGAGAATATTGTTTCTTTATTGCTGGCTGAATATTTTTTCACTTGTTCAATATCGATATTTAATACTTTTACACAAACATACTTAAATGTTGAATACTGATAAAACATCTTTTTTTGTATATGAATTACCAGAAATGTTTATATAACGACAATTTAAAATGTGATATACATATAAAATAAAAGATGTAATAATTTTGGTGCGTGCTTGAAAATGACGTAACTGTCGAAAAGCTTCGCGATTAAAAAATGTTTAGTGATTGTGTTATATTTTGTTCGGTTTATTATTAACAGACATACTTAACTGTTAAATTGTTTCGTAATTTCTATCCCGATATTTCAAGTATATTTAATATTTTAATCTTACACAGAAACTCCTTGCAATAATGTTTTATTTTGAGTCTTATATAAATAAAGGCGTTTTAAATAAATTTTAAAAATTACGTAATGACAATAATATATGATAATTATGACGCGCGTAATTACAGCAACATTACTAGAAATTTTAGAAACACTTTTTCTATTCGTTTTATTGTGATTTAATTATTTATATTTTATCGGTTATAAGAAGAACGTCTACATTATACGCACGTTGTGAAGTTTATTTAATATTTAATTAGATTTTCATGAATTCTCGCCAACAAATTTAATCTTATTTACCCTACTACAATAATATTTTGGTCTATACAAAATTTATTATTTAATTCTAATTTAGCCATCTAACCACGGAGTATATTATTTTTATGTTGTTTATCGCGGTCTTGCCGAACAACAATGTTTAACATCTTTGTTGGTTTATTCAGTGGCGTATCCAGGGTGTGTTTTTGGGGGTCTGACCCCTGTTGGCATCAATCTGTTAATAAGAAAATATATACTCGTTGTTAAATGCAGTTTGGCATTTGTTAAACCTATTTTGTTGGTTTTTTTTATTTTCATTTATTTTATTTTAGTTTCGTTGTTTCTGAAGTAAATAAATAGTTTTGTAATATATAGGAGGTACTAGAAGAATTTTGCAGAAAAACGCGAAGAATAGATTTTAAATTTTAAATATTATCCCTTCAAAAAATATAAAATCATTATTTATCGTTTATTTTTTCGCGGAATTTATTGTACTTTGTAACCATCTCCCTCTGTCCTCAATAACATACTATTAATATTAGTGTGTTCCAGCGATGTTAAATATTTCTGACGTATATTGCTTCTAATAGAATTACATATTCGACGTCTAATAAGTATAAAAATAATTCCGGTGAGTTGGATTGCTTAGGGTTTAACCTACTTGAGTTTTGGTTATTTACGCCATTGGGTTTATTTATTTATTTTTTTTTCATTAGTAATTAAATTTTTAAGGATAATTTTTAAATTCACACGCGAGACATTGATAACTGTTAAACGACCATAGAAGAATCTAACAACGTATATACCTTTCAACGTTTTTGATTTTAATCTGGTTACGTGATAAGTTCAGTTCTGAAAACAAGAATAATTATTAAGTTATAACTGACTTTTTATTGGACGAATACACGGTTGTAAAATGTATTTTGGCCTTTCGGCAGATTTTTGCAACGAACTTGATTTATTATTTATTATTATCCTCATCATCATCATCATCATCACTGTTACTCTTGTTATTATCGTTGTTAATTTAAACACGATGAGATAGACACAAATTAAGCGTAAGTACGTACCAATAAATGTCTAGAATTACACTTTGAAAGACAGATTATATGTTTAATATTAATGTATAATGAATTGAAGAAAAAGACGTATTAAATGGATCAATATGTGAGCGTTAAAATAGAATTAAACATGAGAGGAATTAGCTTTTTGTATATAATCACTGTGTATGACTACTGTAGAACTAATGTTTAACATTCCTGTCATGTGTCCGTCATCGTCTGGTCATTTGTGATATATTTCTCACCAGTTCTTGTTATACTGAAAAAATAAAAAAGAACATGTATTTTCTACACACATACGCTTATATACGCACGCATATAAATGCAATAAATTCTAGATAGATATATGCGAAAGTATTTAAAAGAACGAATAGACGCAGGCGGTTTTTCTTAAACCAGATAGTTGACCTTATTGGTAATACTAATGAGCATACGTGCCTGAACTTTCTATTGAAAATTCTCTGCCACACTATTCATTGTTTCGCATAACTAATGTAAACTGGTGCAGCTTGTACGTGAAGATACATATATTTATTGAATGAGGACCAGGATCTGCGATAGAAGAAATCTCGGATGTTTGCCCAATAAGATAAAAATAAGTTAAACGTACTTTTTTTTTCTTCGTAATATTGGAAATATTTTCACACACACACATATATATATATATATATATATGAAAGTTCCCTAGAACAAATTTCCTTATGAATTTGTAAGATTTTAATTATCTTTAAACATAAAGGGATCTATTTTGTAGTTTGCTTATTTTAACATAGTTTATAGTTAATTAACTATGTAGATTTGCATAAGGTGATACAAGTTCTAATTTTAATTTATTGTTAAATAAATATTCCATTCAATTTTAATTTGTATAATTTCTTGATAAGGGATGTATCATTGAAAACTAATATTAAAAATTTAACAAAAAAAAAGTTTTCCATGACAAGTCTTTACGGTAAATGTAAATTTGCTTTTATGTGCGAATATTTACGAATCATACATTTATTTTTATAAACAGTAAACGCTGCAATAATGAGAAATAACGAAAAAAAAGAATTGTTAATATTTAAATAATGATCAGAAATATTAAATAAATTAAAACTTTTGACAAAGAAAACAGTGGTATTATATCAGAGGAAAGTTAAAATGAACGTTTAAATACGGAACATATTTAAAGAGACAAAAATGTAAATAAGTATTTTATATAAATTTATTTCTAATATAATGAGAAGATATAACTGCGCATTTTTAAATTATCGGATCAAATACATCGTAGAATGTGAAATAAGTTCTAAATGCGAACGTTTTTCTTCAAAACATTATTTACAAATATTTACTATTACGTTTATAAAATCAAAAGACAATGACGCACTAATATACTCGTCGAATTTTTTCAGTGTAAACTACTTCATAATTTATCACTGGAATATCATTCCTAAATGGGCACAAATGCAATGTACACTGTCGAATAGAAATAATTATAAGCTGTTCCAAAGCTTCAGAAGTTGCTGGTATGAGAAATTAGACGTGTTCGATTTGAGCTGAGTAACATGGGTACAAATTACGCGAAACTACAACATCAACTGTAAAAAGCTCTCGGTGATGATCGACTCAGGCTGCTGGAATAAGCATGTGGAAAAATGTATTCAAATTTTAGAATTTTAAATAACTAGATGAGGCGCAAAAGGATGTTATTAAGGAGCTTGAACTACCAGCTTCGTATGTAATAGTTAATTTTACGCCAGTAGAACTGTCGGAAGATATGAAAACTTACTAAATAAAGGGTTAAATTTTGTAATCACACTCAAGTATACACCGACGGACGAAATATAGTGAAGCATGCATCAAACTGACAAGAACGTGCCGTGGCATTTCGTAAGTCAGCACCGTTTAAACCAAATATCCATACAGGGAACTCTGGGCTTTGTAAGAATTTAAAGTCAACAATAATGTGGTCATACTGAAAGCGAACAAAGACTAATGTTATTTAGCAGGATTATGAAGAAAAAATGATGGATTAGATAAAATATGATCCTTATAATGAAATTACAAAGAATCAATTACACAAAATTTGACAGAATATGGAAGAAAAATGTGTCAAGAGCAGTTCACTAGATAATACGAAACGTGACCTGAAGGTTCAATTACTACAATTCCCATAAGGGCTGCCAAAAGTTCACAAACCAAACTATCCAACGTAGTATGCGTTATCAACAGTCCTACTTAACAACTAGAAATATATTTAAAAAAATTAAATCAATAAGACTGGAACAGGGTGATTTAATGGTAAGTTTTGATATAACATCGCTGTTCACTAATGCCTCTGTTATAAAACCTTCTGAACGTCATAAAAGCCTTGCATAACAGACGCGAATTGAAATTAAATTGATAATCGATACAAATGTATTCATATTCAGGTGAAAATTTACAAACTGATGGAATGACAATGGGTTTGAGGTTAGCCCCTGTGTTTCAATTAGCATACCAGAGGTGGTTGAGATACTCAGTATTATATTTTACATGTAGCTAGTTGTATTTTCTTTATAATATCAGTAGGTAATCACAAAACTAAAGTTTGGCATATATATGTATAAGCATTTAAAATGAAATTTCAGTAATAAATTCGAACATCGCAATAAAAATTTGATAAAATATTAAATTTAATATTGTAACAAGAACTTTTTGTGCATAACATTTCCTATTAGATTTGTATCTTAAATTTCACAAATTTAAACGATTTATTACAAATTATAAATATATTTATTATTTTACTAAAAGCTTGCTCGTTCACGTGTATTGATTCATTAAAATTTAAATTAACCACGATGGATAAAAAATATAAACTAAAGATCCAAGTGCAGCTAGTAACAAGTTGCAAAGTTATATAAATAAATTCGGTGACTGGACTAAACAATGGTTAATAGAAATAAATCCGGAAATATCATCCCATATTACATTCAGTAATCGTCCTCAACGTAGCCATAGAGTGTCTTTTGACGATCAAGTTATACCAAAGTATGATCAAATCAAATACTTGGGAGTTTACTTAGATAGCCGACTAACATGGAAAACGCATATAGATAAGAAAAAAAAGGAGATAGAACTAAAATTTAGAAATATGCATTGGCTTCTAGGACCTAGATCAGAAGTTACCCTAAGTTATCGGGTGCTTAAAACCATGCTGAAGCCATATGGATGTATAGTGCACAATTATGGGGCTGTACAAAAAAAGACAAATACGAATAAAATACACAGATTACAAAATTTTGCGTCTAATATACCGAGCTCCGTGGTATATGACGAACTATATAATCCACTCAGACCTGGACGTACGTTCAGTACAAGAAGAAATACGAAGACTTACTAAAAAGCACCTACTACGGCTACGATATCATCCAAATGAGCTAGCGGTTCAATTACTACATACACAGCAAGACCTCAGAAGACTGAAAAGGACGAAGATTACGGACTTAGTCCACTGACAAATAGGAGGACTCACCAAGAGGTGTATCCTCCACACAGGTGATTGAATCATAGGATACCATTTGTTAGATAGCCACTACTGGCTAGTCACAAATTTGTAAATAGAAAGAAAAAAAAATATTTTAATTGTACAGAACGCACGCTAACTCGTACAATGAGTGAAACTTTAGAACTTTCTTTGTGTAAATCTATATATACTTATTTAAATCAGTTCAAAAAATTTTGCCTATACAGCCCTATTTGAACTCATTGTTTTTGGAGTGCTAAGTTTTTAGAGCTAGTCTCTCATTTTACACATGGTAAAAACTTTTTCTGATAATAATTTTTTCTCTTTTTTTATATTTGCATCAAGATTTGTACAGGCACACAATTTATAGAAGTCTTAGATTAATTCTATTTTTCTCAGAATTTGTCGAGATTAATAATGCCATAATGATTCTAAATTTAAAATAATATCTTTAATATTATTAAATTTTAATAATAAGTTACGCAAACACATATTTCATATTACAAAATAATAAACATTTTCATCTAAAAAAAATACGATGTGTAGGTATAAACTAAATATCTCATTTAAATGTATTCCAACAAAAATTAGAAATTTAAATTACGTCAAATTGTATACAAAATTATTTTTATAACGGAAGGCGGAGAATGGGGAAATACCATCAGTTGGTAATGCCGGTCATACAAAATATCACACGTATCTATTAACATGGGTCACCGGTGCCTAACTACTAGTCTAGCAAATAATTCAAAAATGATTATTAGCGTCATACTTCATAGTGTGCTAGTTGTTGTGTACCGAGGTAACAGTTGTAATAACGTATTTTCGAAGTAATTTGTCATTTTTCATAATATTCAAGAGTTGCTTCATTGCAGTAAGTATAAGGGTCTTTAGTTTACAATCGATGAGTTTAAATAGATTAAGATAATTCAATAAGGATGAGGTTAAACGATTTTTTAATAACCTAAATTCAAATTTAGTCCAAACAAAATATATAATATGGATGAAACTGACATAAGCACAGTTTATGGAATGGACAAAATCTTAGCCTCCAAAGGATAGAAAAGAGTGGGTGCTGTGTCCTCTGGAGAAAGGGGACAGACAACTACAGTTATTTGTGAATTTAATGCATCTTGTGGATATACTCTTCCTGCATTTATTTTTAAGACAGCAGATGACCCAGGAAATAGATTCTCCAGATGATGATGAATTATTTCAAGAATCTGGAAAAAACGGATTAATGGAAACAGATAACAGTGAAACAAATTATGTTAACGCTGCGTAAAAAAAAAAAATTGTCGGAATTAAAACTAGAGAATATAAGTGTAGGCGATTATACTTTAATGAAAGTTTCGAGTGAACAAAAAAAAAAATAAAAACTATCCTTCTCTCGTACTTGAGTTGCATGAAAGTACACAGCTATGCGGTGATTTATACAACAATACAGAGACCAGTGGAATGTTTATGTATTCCCTTCGATCGAAGATAAGAGCTTTATTATGTAACATGTTATCGGAAAATTTATTAAATTTCAAAAACTAAGATGTAGTAGAATTAAGTTCAAAAAACGCGTAGACGAATTAAAATAGAAATTTCAAGTAGCAACGATGATCCTATTTTCATCGTGTACTACTCAATATTGCTTGTAATGTAAACCTAATGGTATATTATACTATGTTGATACACACTATTGACAAGCATAAATATTTGTTATATTCGTACCTATTGTTTATCAAAAGGCATAAATATTCTTAATTCGAAAAATAAAGTTTGATTATTTATTAGAGTTATTATTAATTAATTCCCACAATATTTATTTAATGATAATAAAAAAAACAATTGTTAATCAGCATTTTGATTCAATATTTTTATAAAAAGAATAAAATGGAACGAAATTATTATATATATTATTTCGAAGTGTTCGCTTAAGAATACTTTTTATAATAGTTTTTGAATATGAAAAACATTACATAAAACGGTCTTAAGAAATTTACATTATACTCGTACGAGATACAAATTATATATGTTATTTACAGATATATTTATTACCTCAGTTAAAAAATAATTCATTCCTTTATTTAAATAAAAATGCCGTAAAACCGCTTGTGATTTGGCCATGTTTTTTAATCGGATTAAAAAATGTAATTATAAAAATAAATAATACGTACATACTTGTAACATTTAAAACAACACATTGTGCATGTAAACACGTATATATTTGTATACGTAACAATATATTAAGAAAAGAAATAAAATCAAAAAATGAGAATATTTTTAAAACAAAATAAAATGAAACGCAATGACAGCATCTTTGCTCATATTTCTTTCAACTAGACCCTATTTCGATCGAGTTTAGTGCAATATTTTTGTATAAAGGAGAGAGCCAGAGTAGTTATACAAGATAACGTGTAAAGTGACGTGTAGTGTATAGTTACGTTGTTGACAGGAGACGGTATATAAACGTAGTCCCATCCACTACCAAGTTCAGTATGAATTAGTTTAAATAAAGTGTACTGGTTTCACGGTTGAATTTAGTTATTTTACTTATTTTTCTTAACCTTATCGCATTGCTGTTTCGAAGTATTGTAGAAAGGCTACATGGTTTGGCACAGGTGAGAGAAAAGACGGTGCAATCGAAAATGAATCGCTTCAGATCATCAATGGGGAATACAGACTACATTTTAGGGAATTAGCAAGCTTAAACCTAAATAAGTATGATTGAAACTATGTCCAGGCAGCACCTGTGATTTGTAAAAGTTCATTTTCATATTATTAATTTTTAGTCTTTCGATCTGACAGGAAAAGATAACGCAAGATTGGACGTGTTTTATATAAAGAAGTGAATTGTGTTTGTTGTTTAGAATTCTCTTGTTAACATACTCCATACCCATACTATCTGCATTTGTACATTATGAGCGGCTCACTATATAGAAAACCCCAAGTATTTGACTGGATTCTTGTAAGTTTGTTGAAGAGCTCATCGTCGAACATTAAAATGGGGAATAAAAATCATATTCTCATCTATAATTATTGCCAGCTATTTAAACGTATGACTAACATACTGACCGGAAATTAGAGGAAGACATGTAACTTGCTACTAATACCTCGATTACCAAACACAGAAAAACTGAACTTGTGAACAGAGAATATCCTGAGAACATACCTCAAGTAAACAGCCTCAATTTACCTAAAAGGGAAATTCTCACATATGTTAAATATCAGGCAAAGATCGTCAACATAAGAAATAAATTCACACGTGTGGTTAAATAATTTGCAAAAACTATATTACACAAAATGAGACTAGAGTGATCTCCGAGGAATATGAGATATCAAGCTGGTAATTCATTTATAATTATGTTAATTATAAACAGATTAATATCGTGCTTTTCCTATGTTACATAGTTTAGAAAACACATGCACAAATTAGGACACGTGTAAATTATAGAAAAGTCATATACGCGCAAATAAACCTCACATAAGTTTGTTTAATGTACACATGCACTCTTTCATTATAAACCTGAATATACTCAGGAAAGCTTATAAGAGAGTGAACTTTCATTTAACGTTGGGAGTAGTCGACCTAAATCAAACTGAAATTAACAACACATCGTAGATATCTGTTGGATCTCCAGCTTTCATGATGAATTGAAAATACAATAAAATAAGTATTAGCGAAATAATTAACAAATTTTGTTCTGAAAATAAGATCATTAAAAAACATTTTTATCAATATTGCATAAACTAACCTAAAGAATACGATTAATAAATTCGTTTTGATAACACAATATCTTTCTCGTTTTTAAATTTCCTTTGATGGATATACTTGGAAATGGAATGAAACAAGCTATTTAGAAAATTGCTTAGAAATTTTAATAATATATATATATATATATATATATATATATATATATATATATATATATATATATATATATATATATATATATATAAAGAAAACAAAACAAAAATAGTCCTTTTATAAAAACTTCGAGTAAAACAAAGAATGTGCGATTCTTTGAAGACATATACGTTTTTTCCTTTTAGTAAGACTTTACGTTTAAAATCTTGCTTGTTGAAATTTCAGTATTATGTAAATTAAGTTTTACCAGTATTTTATGTTTAAAATTTTTCACATCTATTTTCTAAAATTATGAAGCGACGTAAAATATAATGAGTTTAAAGAATGTGCTCATTTTAAAACACAATTCAGTTTATAGCGTAATAAAAATATGAATAAAAATCGTGATGTATTATTTTCTTTTTAAAAGTACTCTGGGGTCTTATTTTGATTTGAACAACCTATTCGCAAATAATTACTGCTAATTTTTCTGTCAAATATTTAAGATATGATTTTTTAATTATTTTTCGTTAATAAATTATATATATATTTTTTAAAAGTAGGTCTTTTAATGGAAAATGTTAGCCCATCATAATAATACATTGTGAAATGTTACTTATGAATGTATCACGGTTTTTAACCTAATTGTAGACTTCATGAAATTTTGAGGTGAAATACATAACATGTCACATAGAAAATATATTTCTAAATGTTTATTTATCGAGCATAATTTTTAATATACTGTGAACAAAAATTTTCTGTTTAACGTGGGTATACCGTACATTTTAAAATAGTATTTAATTTATAGTTTATGCGGTTTTGGCTCAACTATTACCGTTGCACTATAATCGAGCAACACGCTTCATTTCAAGCACGTGGAAATAAATTTAACCACACGCCACTTTTAAATGAGCGATCTTCGCTGTAGGCAGGGATACATAGAGTAATAATATGTCTAAAGAAACGAATATTATATTGAAATAGGAAATAAGTTTGCAAACGTACACCAAACACCAAACGATATAAAAAGGAAGAACTTTGTATTCCATAATAGGAGAAGTATACCTAATTTGGCATCAGTCGATTCTAAATATGGAATAGAAAGAGAACAACATATAAGAATCTACTAGTAAAATAGAGATACCGTGAAAGACGCGTTGTATCTTAGCGAAGGGGGACAAGATTACCTTACGTGGTCCCCCCAACTGATATTATTTTAGAGCTCCCCACACGATTTTACCGCGCGCGTCAACATTTTCCCCTCGATGTATATTATTCATACATCATATCATTAGTGCCTAACAACGTGCTCTTTTTATTTATATTAATTTTGTCTCATTATACTTATTACTTTGTGCCAATGAATTGTCAATTTTACTAATTTATTAATAACGTAATTCTGTTTTCACTAAGAGACAACTGGACAATAAATATTTTTGAATAAATCCATCGATTTTTATATTTCTGTAATTATATATATATATATATATATATATATATATATATATATATTTATATATATATATATATAATATATATATTTGTAATAAAGTGTTTAATGACAGAAAAAAATATATATATGACAGGTTACGGAGATTGCAATCACCTAGTACTTTTAGTAGTCTTGAAACCAGCTGCCATCATCCGCCTCCGATGTTAATCGTAGTGGCCTGCTTCTAGGCATCTGTTATAGTCGTGATTAGTGGTGTTGTTTTTTTAACAAGCCGTGTTTTTGAGAAAATATATTTACGTTCTATTTTGTTTATTGTATTTTTTCCAAGTTAATATATTTTACATAAATATACTATTTTTTATATTCATTTATAACGATATAGTTAAAGTACACACGGTTCGAAAGCTAAAAAAAAAACCCAAGTAAACATTAGTGTTATAAACGTCATGAAACTTTCGTTGCGGTGAGTATGGACGGTTCTCAAAATGGGGGGAGAGATTCCCGTTATAGTATGGGTTATGATTTACCACCCTTATTAAATACGGATGGAACGACCAACGAAATATATAACGCGACCGCGGCTGGTGTTATGCATGGAAGCGGTGCCGGTAGGCAAACCATAAATTCTAATTTAGTCAGTAGGGTTTCGAACCCATCGTCAGTATCGTTATCGAATTCGTGTTCGGCTTCTTTAAGGGGAATAAAAAGAAATTCATCTGATATGTGTTATGATCAGAATATGTCAACCAGTGCTAGTAGGTCTACAACCATGTTGAATATGAGCGAAGATTGTTCACCCGTTATGATGGAAAATAATTATTCGCCCAGCAGTAATCAGAAATGTTCTCCACCATCTAATGGAAAGAAAACCAAAGGGAGAGTGAAAATCAAAATGGAATACATCGATAATAAACTTCGAAGATATACAACGTTTTCGAAAAGAAAAACTGGAATCATGAAGAAGGTAAGTTTCTTTTATTTAGTTATTTGCATGTAAAGAATTTCACTTAAAACGTTGAGTTATTTCCGTATTTATTTATGTTAATCTACTATTGGATTAGTTACAGCAAGAAAGTTACAATTAGTTGAATAACGTAATAGTTTGTTAATGACTATTAAATATTATCTTGTATTATATAAAGACTTCATATGGAATACTTTGATAACATATAACAAGGCACCTTGGTACTATTGCTTTTATTTTTTTTGCTTGTAATCGTGATTTGTTTGGAATTATTATTTTATTAGTTTATTTAGTAGTTATAACATTTGCTGGTTTAAATTTGTTCTATAACTTTTATTTTAAAGTTACACTGTTCATGTTTCCTACCTATTTATTTTATTTTATATTTTAATATTAACATAGATAAACAGTTATATATTATAGTATCGTAATTTAAAATTTATTTTGCTCGAGTTTTATTATACTTATCCAGTCTGATGAAACATCTATGTGTAGTAACAAATTTTAAATGTAGTATTCATAATTTCTATGATGTAGATAACGAATCTAATTTTCTAATTTATTTTATATATTTCTATTTCTTGAAACGTTACTTTCATCTGCAGTTAAGTTTTTAATTCGTTTATTTCTTGAATGGCATTGTGTAAATCATTGAACCTTGACAAATTGTTCCGGTAACATTTTAAATTTATTATTCCACTATCAGTGAATTATTTTAATAAGTATTATTAATTATAGTTAATGAGAAAGAATAACTTGTAAGTTATTTGTAATTTTTTTATTTTTATTTTGCGTTGAATAATTTATCATGTTTATAACAAAATATGTTAACTTTTTAATTTTGAAAGTAAATATTATTTGGAAAGGTTAAATTAAATATAATTGTAACGATTTTATATGTTTATGTTAGTTTATATGGTGATAATGTACATTTTTATGAATAGTATGTTTTATTTATTAATTTTTGCATCCGTTTCTATTTTATTTATATTGAATACACATTTTATTTAGTGTATAGTTCAAATTTTTATTTCATGTTCATTGAAAAAAGAAACCAGAACTAGTTTCGATAATAGAGAATAAATAATTTTTAAAAGCTTTAATTATTTTCGTATTTTCTCTACAAGCTTTTGTTGCTTCAATGATAATAATATAGTTCTCATTATTTTGATTATTTTTTATCGCTTTAAGGTTTGGTGGATTATGAAAACATATATGAAATCGAAGAAATTGATTAAATTACTATAGTTTCAAAAATTTGTATTGAAGCTTTTGGTAACAAATTTGTAATAGACGGAAAAACGAAAGCTGTAGTATTGCCTCATTTAGACTTTTTTTTTTTTTTAATATCGGTTTAGTCTCCATAGCAATCGCATTCTGTGATAAATTGTATAATTTTAGTACTTATTTGATCGAAACGCTAGCTTGAAAAATTAAATGTGCAATTTATGCCACTTTATATAGTTTGATTTAATGTTGTATTTGATTACCTTTTAATAGTATAACGTTATATTTTAAATTTATTTTAGTGTACTTTACAACGTCATAAGTTCTAACGAGTTCAAAATTCTTATTTCTTGATTTACTTTTTTAGCGTATACATGCTGTTTATAATTCAACCTTAACATATTTAATATAACTATATTTTGAATAAATAGAATTCCAGAATCACGTGTAATCCGATAATTTTCATCCCTAAAACATTGGCCCTAATAAATGTTTTTAAATTTCGCCATTATATGAATACTAAAATATATCACCTCTCGAACGTCAACTAACGTATCAGGGATTCCACTTTTGAAAATCAATTTTATCCACGCTCATTATGAAAATTTCAAACTTAGTTGGGATTGATTATATTATTTAGTGTGTATTTGATGATTACTTCGGCGATTACATTGAGGAGGGCTTTTAGTCAAATATTCCGTTACAATTGAATTTTTCTTATTTAATTTATCCAAGAAGCAAACCTGAATTACATCGATAATTATTTTCAGACGATTCTATTTTATTTAATAAACTTTATCACAGTAACCCGCGTTTAACTAAGTAAAATGTAAAATATTTTCTACCGTTGCTTACAGCATTGGAGGCAGTGTAGGAATCTGTTTTTACAAGCAAAACTATGGATTTTAATTTTTAATCTCGATTTCAGCGAGTCTTGCAATTGCAAACTGGATTCTTCTGTATCACTTTTAGAGTTTTCTTACAGTTCGTTTACTAGTGTTTTAATTCTCTTATTAAGCCTAACGTATGATAAAAACAAAACTATTTTTATGTAATATACACATCTATTAGAGTTGCAATATGAAATTGTTGTTTTTAAAAATAATTATATAATTAGATTTCTGCAAAACATTGAAACTAAATGATAATCAACAATACTGATGTATCGAAAAATGCTTACCTTGATGGGGAAACACAAACAAAGTACATTAACGTTATGAAACTATTTCACTTTACTAGACTACATTATTTTAAAGTATATTGTAACGTTTGCTTTTCTTAATGCTACATATGTATGTTGAACACAGAATAATTATTTAAAATTATATTGTTTTTTTTTTTTTAATTAAACGCTACGTGGGACATAAATGGACACATGTTAATATTATTCATCCTTTTTTTTGTTTCACTTTAAAGCAGTGGTATCTTCTTTGATCTCAGAAGTTTTTGTAAAACACCGTGCTAATATTAAGTTATTTGAATACATTTAATATTAACGTGATCATTTAGACAGTATATGTATGTATACACACATACATACATAATGATGAGAGGGAGAAAGGAAAATATTGTAAACTGCACTTCGTCCGGAAAACAATTTCGTATTATAAAGGCGACTTTTATTTTGAAAACATTAAATTAATTTAAATAAAAATTGTGAAACACAGGATGCATGTATGAATGTGTTTGTGTTATACTTTCCCTTTTACGTAATATTTACTTAGAAGTTGTAAAATAAAATTTATTTTTGAATAAGCAGGCCGGACAAAAGCATGACATATTTCTATTTAATCAAAATAGTTTTTGGAAGGAATTAAATAAAATTGTCTTATCTAGAACTCAAAATTTTGGAAAATTGTTATGGTTTTGCTATTTTTCTCCTGTAAGCGTTTTATCCTCTGTGGAAAAGTCGAAACTCTTTAATAATCACTAGCGTAACTACTGTCTATAAGCAGCGGAGATAGACTGACTAATGTAAAAGTTCGTAAAAAAGATCTTATGAACTTGAAAATTAGTGATGTCTAAGCGATTTTCATTAACCTGAAAATTGATAAGGAATTGTCTTACGATATTTATTTCCTAGCTTTTGTGATAAATTATAATACACTTTAATTGTATTGATAAAAAATTTAAAATCGTAGAAATTAAATAAGACAACGTGATAATTTAGAATTATTCGTATAACAGAAATTTACAATGTAAATTATAAATAATAAAAAAAGAAATTAACTAAACAATTTACTAGCTTTCAACCACGTTCTGGAGCGGATTTTGTTGTTTGTGCAGTTAATATTTTTGCTTGTTTCCTCCTTTTTTTTTTTTTAAGATAATTTTTTCATAATAGATCTCATGTAAATTCCAATTGAAATGTCTGACTTTTAAAATTTCAAAAAAATTTCATGACAGTTTTCTTTGTATGTTTTCGTATTGTACAAAGAACAATCTCAAATCTCTCGGTCACCTTAAATTTAAGTATAAATTTCTGATACAAATATAATACTATGTGATAACAATACGAATTCGAATATTATATATAAAACGTTGATTTGAAAATATATGAATTAATAATTGGGGTGAGAATTGTAAAGAAATTATTTTGAAAAATATAATAAAATTCGAAATTAAACGCATGTTTAAAGTACGCAGGATCTGAATGTCTACAGTGAAATAACATTGCATGACGTGTAAGCTATGTATGTTGTTTAAGATATAAGCATTCGATAATAACTGAAAAAAATATAAATATGTCTAGAAATATATATAAAAAAAGAATTCACGACAGCAAACCATTTTTTCCCCCAGAGGATACTTAGAAATGTAAAAAATTCACAAAAGTTGTTCTTAAAATGTATTAAATATAAAACACCTTTTTAAAAATTTGTTTAAGACATTGATAAATATTTAAAAAAAAAAAAGATAGTGATATTTTCACCTCTAAATAAGGTAGTTTGCGTAAACTTAGCTGGAATAAAACAAACTTTTAGTAAAATATCTAAGAAAAGTATGAATGTCTTTATTAAAATTTTAAAATGCTTGCAATTGAATGATGTGAATTTAAAAAAGGGAAAAAAGAGGTAATATGTGAAAAATGATTAAACAAAATAAGCTATGTTGTGTCCCTAGGAAAACCGCTAACATAGAAAAGATTTAAACTTTATAATAACGAAACGAATAACCAAAAAATCATTTATATATTTTAGAAAAAAATGTGAACATACATTCGGTACAACGTTAAACATTTACAGTGCTGCCAAATACACCACATCACTCTCTTCCAAAAAAATTATTGTTTTTTCGTTATATACTTGAACAAAATAACTTGAATTAAAAGAAATTTAAAGATTAATTAATACAATCCTTAATTTTTATTTTTGCTTGTAAATTTAATCGATCTGGAGGTATGCATTGTCTTTGTGATCTTCATGGTGTGCTTGGTCACTCCTGATTATTCACCTGATCATCAGTTTCCCTTCTTTTTTTCTACTCTCATCCTAATTTGTCTCCTTTGTTTCAGTTCATGGGATCTTTCCGTATGCCTCTCCTAATTTAATAATTTGATCTTCATGTCTTCTTACTATCTCTCCATTTTCTTTCTGGATTTTAACCATTACTTCTTCCTTTTTTTCCACTACACCTTTGGACCACTTGTCTTCTTGTCCATAATTCCTCATTAATACATTGTCTCCTAGTTGTAACTAAATCTCTCGTTTCCCAGTAAAATATTCATTTTCTGTTTCTTCTTTTTGTTGTATTAGTGCTGTAAATCTTGTTCTTAATTGTCTATTCAGGTGCAATATTGTTGGCGGTTTCTTTGTTGTTACGTGATCTGTTGTTCTGTAATTCAATTAATATCTTGATGTTGCTTCTTCCAAAGTTGCTCCTGATGCTAACATTTTTTTCAATTTATTTTTAAAATTCCCAACAGTTTTCGGCTGTAACATTACTCTGTGGATTATATGATGCTCCTGTGAGATACTTGATTACATTCTCTGATAAACATGATTTAAATTCATTTGAGACAAACTGTGGACCATTATTCATTTGAGACAAACTGTGGACCATTATCCATTTGAGACAAACTGTGGACCATTATCCATTTGAGACAAACTGTGGACCATTATCCGTTACCGATAGTTTTGCAATGCCCCATCGTGCAAAATAGTCTCTAAATACTTTCACTAATTTTTTCGATGTTGTTGATGTTAACCAATATATTTTCAATCCATTTTGAATATTGGCCTATAATGACTATAAATGTATTTTGTCCATGTTCATCTAAGTTAGCATGGATTCTAGCTCCTGGCTTTTCAGGATATTTCCATTTATGTAACTGTACTTTATTTGGATTTTTTTGATTTTTTAAACAAATTTCACAACTTGATGCTAGTTTTTTTATTTGTTTATCTATTCTACGCCACTAAAAATATGATCTATGATCGTGCTAAACTTTTCATTTTGACCACCCCTAAATGTATGTAATTCATTTAAACAAGTTTGCTGTAATATTTTCGGAATTATTAATTTATGATCAGCAAAAATACATTTGTTTTCAATATTTAATTCATATCTTTTCAAAAAATAGGATTGTAACGCGATTAGTATTTGATTCATTTTTACATTAGGCCAACCTTTCATACAATATTTAAAAACTTTCTTTAATATGTTATCATTTTGCGTTTCTCTACCAATAACATTTCTATTAAGTTTATTGAAAATTTCTGTTACAAAATGAACTTGTGGTATTTCAGCATTTTTTTTGTTGATCACCTTTAATTGGTAAACGAGACCGATTAATTCTGCTTTGATATTATATACATAATTTATTTGTATGTACGTTCGACTTATTTAAATCTTTTTACTTTTTATTGATAATAAACATTGTGTTAAAGGTCTTAACGACAAGAAGGTGACAACTGAAATGAAGATGTCCGTTTTGTAAATTGATGACGAACACACTAATGCTGTATGGAACGAGATTTTATCGATGATCAGAAATGAAAAATTACTTCAATAGTTTCGCCTCAAAGTCCTCCTGAAAATCTTGAATTATTGAAAATATGATAACCAATGAGTATAATGAGTATAGATATACTTAGTGTGACATTATTATTTTCTGTAGCCCAGTTATTAGCGGAAAAACGATTTAAAGTATAGCGGCATGCGATTCGTATCGATAATGAATGTATTCCAAAACATTATTTTTATAAAGTTCTGAAGAATGAGGAAAGTACTTTGAGTAGAGCAATTTTAAAACGGACTTCATTGCGAAGAAATTGAAAATACCTGAAATAAACCTAATCGATGATATTTGGAAAAAACCTAACCTTAAGTCCAAATGACTGGAATTTATTTGTAAATTAAATTAATAAAAGCGGTAAATATATTAGAAAAAAAAAGAAAATATATTTATTTAACAATAAATTAAAAATCAATTACATACAGTAAATGTGTCGGAAGTAATCGTCTTATCCATTCATGAAAAACTAAAAATTCCTGAATATTTAACGAATAATCAATACGATATCGGTGATGGGAAATGAAATTAAAGCAGATAAAAACAGTTACAAAAATCGAACGAATTAAAATGAAAATATAATTTTAACGATCGCGAATTAATCATGATATATAATGTATTTTATTAGTAGTGGAAAGAAATTTAAATAATAACTGATTAAACGTCGTGGTGTAAGTAATAAATTATGTTTAACATGCTAATGCTTATATTTAGCAAATCTAATTCTAAACTGTGATTTAAAATCGCTGAAGTTAGATTATTTTCTTTTGTATAATTATATGGTTGCTTACATATGACCTATAGATATCTGAAATTTTATAGCGTACGTCTAAGACATCGGTTTTAAGGCAGAATTTAAATTTAGTACTGCAATATTTCATGGGAAACTGGGAAATGACCGGACGACTGGTGCCTTACATCACTCATACCGATACACAAAAAAGATCCACATCACAATGTAGCAATTACAGACTGATTGCACTAATATCCCATGCTAGTAAAGTCATGCTGTCAATCATAAACGATAGAATGAAGACATTCCTGTTAAAAGAGATCTCCCCGGAGCAACTAGGATTTATGTCAGGTAAAGGCACAAGAGAACTGATAATAATAGCAAGAGAGTTAATAGAAAAAGTTCGAGAGTATAACATAACAACGTATATGTGCTTCATACACTTCTATAAAGCATTTGATTTTATTAACTGGGAGAAATTTCTCATATATTTAATAAAGCAATTGTACAAAAATAATTTGGCAGTAACATATAGCTTCAAGTTGGGAAAGGGTGTTAGACAAGGATGTCTGTTGTCATCTTTATTGTTTAACATCTACACAGAATATATTATGCGGCAATTACTGAACAATTGGGATGATGGTATTTCAGTGGGCGGCAAAAAAATTAATAATTTGCGCTACGCTGACGATATTGTCATTATAAGTAGCTCGGAGGATAATATGTCAAAGTTTATACAGAATCTCGAAGGTCGATGCAGAGAATATGGATTACTAATAAACAGGAACAAAACAAAACTCATGATAGTAGATAAAAATGTGGTAATAGCAAACGGAAGAAAGTATGTGGATTCACGTATCTTGGCTCAATACTGACAAATAACGATAGTTGCTTACCGAATATAAAGATGAGATTAATATTAGCGCGTAACGCGTCAAAAAGATTATCTCCGATTTGGAAAGATACGGCATTGTCTATAAACACAAAGCTTAAACTGTTGGACTGTCTGGTGTTTTCAATTGCTACTTATGCGTGCTAGACCTGGTCCCTCACTGTAGACTGCGCTAATAGAATAGACGGGTTCGAAAGTTGGGCCTACAGGAGGTTACTAAGAATATTGTAGACGGACCGGAAAACTAACGAATATGTCTTAAAAAAACTAAACATACATATGCGGCTGTCATGTAGAGTAAAGAAGAGATTCTTGAAGTTTTTCGGACACAGAGAGAGATACGGATTCTCTGCAAAATCTGATAATTACCGGGAAAGTATGCGGGAAGAGGAAAAGTGGAAGACCGCGGATGCGCTGGGTTAACCAGATAAAATCACTAACTGGATTAAATCTACATAAAGCATTGTTGACTGCTCAAGACAGATCGGATTGGAGAAGAATAGCATATGCGGCGGTCTCATAATATCACTACACCCTTCCGAGGGTTCAAAGGAAGAAGAAGAAGACTGCAATATTAATTCTATTCGCAAGAAGATAGATTCAATTTCACATAAGACATAAACGTGGAATATATATATATATATATATATATATATATATATATATATATATATATATATATCACTAAATTGATTGCATTTTCGACCAGAGGCATAAATAACCTAATTAGGGAGATGAAACTCGCCATTTTCCAACTACATTTTCAGTTTTTGTAACAGATACAACGTATGTAGCAAAATTGGTTTCATGAAATTATAGTTTTTAATGTCCGAAAATATTCGAACCGAATAAGTTTTTTAATTGTTTTTTTCATTTACAAGGTTTTTCTAAGTATTTAATGAGCTTCGTATACGTCTTAATCTCTATTGTTCTCTTTAGTCATTATCTTCCTGAGAGATGTCGTAATCATATTTATATTACAGACTTTTTAATATTTTCCTGCCATTGTATCCGATTTTTAGTTTGCCGGTTACATTCAACTAAGCCAATGTCCGTCCACTTTAAGGCTACTCTGTCACGAGGACGAGTTCCTTGTATTTGTCCCTTAATCGCTGCAATGAGTGCTCATTCTGCATAATATATCTTTGATAGCATACTTTTAATATTGAGTTTCCGTAATATTGAAAGGTTTGTTTCGTTTGCTGTCCACGGTATACGTATCATACGCCTCCAGTTCCACATTTCGAAACTATCTATACGTCTTATCTAGGTTAAATTTTACCTTATTATATTCGCTAGGTCAAGTTGTTGTCGTTATTCAGCTGTTACTTACAGTTCACAACTCGATTAGAATTGTTTGAATCTACGTCGCGTTAAATGAACTGTAAGTGTTTATTATTATTATTAAGGTGTCGTGTTGCGTAAAAATGAAATTTCTCAAGAACAAACTAACATGATTTTTACATTCTCCTATTTTCTTCGGCATAATTTGGTCTTTTGTCTGTAATTTTGTATTTTACTACAGAATTAAAAGAAAAACGTGGTTTCCCCGTTATCACGAATTGGCTTACTATGCTTAGTTATTTACTTTAATAGTATTCTACTTCCTATCTGTTTATAAACCGTAGTTGTAATTTTTGCCAAAACGGAAATTCTTCATCATTATACGAGGACATTAAAAATAAAAATTGTGTACAATTGAATTTTTCTAATCGAAAGGAATATACTTTTCCGGAGTCCTAAATATGGATCCGGACGTCAAATGGTAATTTTGAAAACATAACAGGTGGATAGACAAAAAATATCATTTTAGAACGTATTATTTCGAATACGACAATCATTTTAGTTGATAGCCTCGTAATACGTTATCGTAACTACGCGCTATTTTGTTCACAACTCCTTACAGTTTGTCAGCACTACTGCAAATGAATTCTTTGTATAATTTTGGATAAGTCGGTAATTTGGATGTCTTCGAACAATTTTTGATATTATATCATGTATTGGTCCCCAATACATGTAATATTATTCATATTTTTGTTTAACAAGTATAGACTGTAATTATTTATAATTAAAAAATATGAAATTATTTTTTTACGAGAATACTACGACACTCCTATGTAACAAAATAATATATTCGTGTCGAGTAACGGAGGTTTGAAAAAATAAGGTTGAAAATTCATCGTTGTCGACAATATCTAACGATTATTTCGATAATATTGACTTCAATAATTTATTATTGATCGTTCTTAAAAATTATTGATTTTCAATTTTATACTTCCTTTATTTCTTTACCGGTAAATGTAGGATACCACGAAAGATAAAATTTAAGGAAACTTACCATTGCCTCTTCGTTATATTTTTATTATAATTGCGTTTGTTTGTTACTTCGATTCGATAATTGGTTATTGTTCGAGTTTTATTGCTAAGCGAAACCGGAAGTATGCGGCACGTATTTTTTTCCGGATGTATAAAAAGTCTGATGACCTTGCTGCACTCTTCTTCAAAAGATTCATAACTTCCTTCCTGTATCTGAATTAGAATACAGTTATTCTGGCGATTGCTGTAGTAGGTTCGACAAGATAGGTCGATGAACGGAAGAAGACCTACTTAAAATTCAAATACGACAATTCCGTGTTTGTATCTTTATTGCGTAATCCTGTCTAATAGTAATTATGAATCCTAGTTGTATATATAATATATATATATATGCGTGTGTGTTTATTTTAATGTATATAATGAGAAAACATTTTTATTAAGTATCCCATAGGAAGCGCATGGATGATAAAATAAACTCTAATTTTTGTTTATTTTTATTTATGTAATTATCAAAATGGGTATCATAGTATGTTTTATTATGTACCTTTGAGTTATTACATTTAGTTTAAATCAAAAATGCCTTATAGTTAAGTTAAAACGTCAACTTGCAAATTATAACGTATCGATATTTTGTATAGTTTCCGCAGTACTTCTGCTTGAGAGTCAAAAATTAGAGGAAAGCATCTAAAACTTTTTGTTTAAATATTTAATTATATCGCATAGATGCGTAAATATTTGAACTACTAACTGGCAAAAGTTTTCGCATATTATAAAATCAAGGTACTAACACTTGAATGTAAAATTATTAAGTGACGATGACGTAAATTCTGCACTTAGAATGTCACTGATCTCATTCAATCCGCCTGTAAAACTTCTACAATACACAAACCAGATAAGGCAAATTCTAATAAATATATTCGTTAAGAATAATAAAATTGATAAAACAGGTTAGAGCTGCTAGAAGAAGATGGCAGAAATATCTTTTTTTTTTATCGATCGTTAAAATCGGTGTATAATGGACTGCACACGAAGCTAAAAAAAGAATTAACAATATTCAAAAATAAATCATTTGAGCAATATTTGAACTCGTTAAATATGAAAGATAATTCACTATGGTTTTCTACAAAAAAGTTACTTCAGCTAACCAAAGAAGAATACAATATCAAACTAGATAATAATGAAAGGGCTAAAATGGATGAACAAAAGACGAAAGCTTTCAACGATCATCTACAAAACTCTTTACTCCTTTCGACGATTTGAACATTGCACTCACAAATTATAAAGACGATTTTCTGGATAGTCCGTTACAAATGCAGCTCCCTACAAAACCATTCTTACCCAAAGAAGTAGCAGATTGCCTGAAAACAACTCCATGCAAAAATCTCCAGGAGCAGACAGATTTATCGGTGAAATACTGACAAGATTCCCACAGAAAGCCGTGGTGCTACTATGTTACATTTTTAATTATATTTTTCGTAAAGGGTACTATCCGGAGCAATGGAAAAAATAATACTAATGGTTACGCCGAAACCTACAAACTTCCTTGTGCTCTTATCGGCCAATAAGTTTACTTAGTGTCTTATCCAAGTTCTTCGAGAAATTGCTATTAAAAAGAATCTGTGTAATTGTGGATAAGAATAAGGCTATACCAAAAGTTTGGCTTGTGACCGCAGCATTCTACTACTCAACAATACCACAGATTGATAGATGCCGTTTCAACAGTACTTGAAAAAAAAAAACAAGTTTGTTCAGCAGTCTTCCTGGATGTGGAACAAGCTTACGATCCTGTTTGGGACCCATGATTAAAATTTAAATATTTCTACCAGATCTTTATCTACTGGCTGTGTCATACCTAACAAAAAGAGTCGTTTCGACTAAAATCAACGAGTTCGTCTCCGAAGAAAGGAAAATATTTGCTTCTGTTCTCGAGGGTAGTCTGTTGGGACCAATTCTGTATTCAAATCGGACAATTCTAGCTACATTTGCAGACGATATAGCGATAATGGCCTGTAATAAAAATCCATAATGTGCAAACACAGCAATCCAGGCATATATAGATAAAGTACAAACGTGGGCCAATAACTAGAGAATAAAGTTCAATAATAAAAAATGTCAACACATAACTTTTACCAACAGACCCCTATTACTTCTACAAAGTTAATAATAAATAATTCTGAAATACCACAAGTCACGTCGGTGTAATATTTGGGAATGCATATGGATCGCGGACTTAAAAGATGATCCACTTTAAGTCTAGATCTTAAAAGGCGAATATACCTCACGATTATAGCTCCAATCGGGAGGTACACTATACGGCAATACTAAAGCAAGTAATCTAGCACCAATACAAAAAAAAAAAAACAATCAAAAATTCTTCCTCTGATGGTCGCGGCTTTTCGATATGTTTCGAATCACACTCTCCACAAGGATCTTAATATTCCAGTTGTTAAATAAGTGCACATTCAACAATATCAAAAATTATTCGACAAACTTCGCCTAAGCGATGATCTAAATATACTTCGGATGTCCTCATACACGTTGCCGGGCAATCCTAGAAGAAGATTAAAAAGAAGATGGTGCCATGACACCCTTCCTACAGATAATAGTTCCGTGACCGATACACATCATCCACTAGGATAAATGTACTGCGTTTAACCATGACAAGATGCCAAGCATGTGTCGATCATTATCTAGCCCACGAGTAGTGAGGTAGCATGTAATTTATACGCTACCAAGTATAAGGATAAGTGGCTATACGACAAAATTCAGTATAGAACAATATAAATAAGCGAATATAGCAGATCGGTCTTACTTTTACGAAAACATATGTTTAATATGTGTAATTTTAATTAGTCTTAGTTGAGAGTTAACATTATGTTTATTTATTGGTTGTCTCCGATCCACTGTGAGAAGAGACAATATTTATTTTATTTATTTTAGAAGTGAGAAACGTCAATTATGACCACGATTGGCCGGGGTGGGGGAAAAAAGATATTTGATTTGATTTTTACTTTCATAATTTGTGTCCTCTTTTACTTTTATAAATATTTACGAAAACAATTCGGTCTTAATAAAAGATGCTAAGCATACTTATTATTTTAAGTAGCCTCATATTTTTATTCAGAATTTAAAATTATTTATGACGATTGTTGAGATTAAGTACATGATAAACTTGTTATGAAAAATCTTGAGCGCTTTTTTTTTTATAAGCTTAACTAAATAGTTAATAATAATAAATTGTAAAGTATGTGGAGGTGATTTCTAGACGATGAAAGGTCTTGCGATAAGTCGAATTGATATATACGTATAAATCCTTTTAAAACGGTATTTTTAAATCAGTTAGCATAAATTTAATTAACAAAACCAAAACATGAATAGATTTTATTGCATTTTTTTTTTAAATATAAAATTAATAGTTCTGAATCTATTTTAAAATCGCGTGTAAAATGTTCATGTAACTAAAAAAACACTTGTAATTCTTCGCTAGAATTCTTTGTAAATGTATTTTGTTTTTAATGAATTTTAAAATTTATGCTTCCACGAGTTATCAAAAACACCATGAATCATAGACTGGCTAAAGTACTTTACGATTGTTGAAGAAAATAGTAATCACTACGTTTCATATATTGATTTTATACCGTTTGTATTTTATTTACAAATTTTACCAAAATTCTAGCCGCGGACTTCATTAATTGTTTGGACTAGCATTCGATTGTTTACACTAAACTTAGTACTGGCGTAACGTCTGAACAATTCTTGAAATCGTCGTTTATTATTAATTCTTAGATTATATGAGTATTAAGCAGGATAAAGTAATGAATGAAAATGTTGGATGACAAAATTTATTTATTATAAAATATCGAAACATAAATCTGCAATAATTCCTGTGATAAACATCATAGTAATATAATAATTATAATTTACGTATCATTTAGAGTATATTTTTGTCATAAGGCAATGTCAAATACGGTACATTGGTTTTCAGAAAGTTGGTATGAAATATTCAGTGCGTAGTAAAGAAATCCGATTTTCTGGGTACACGTTTTAGAAACATATATATGTAAAATTAAATTTAATTGATATAATCGAAAAGTAAACTAGACATGTTTATTGTACTCCAGTAACAGTTTTACTAAAAGCTACACACACACACGTGTATATATATATATATATGTATCAATCAATTAATCAATGGCGCAATCGATATCGAGTATGGGGCACCGTTATCTACGCTTTCTAAGATGACTGATAAGTCCAATTTTGGCGGTACACCGCTTTCCACAATCGTTGCATATGTAAACGCTTTCCGACGAGCTCTATGCTGACGTTTTTGCTTTTTGTTTTCGGCCGCTGTTTCTATTTTCTTTTTGGCGAAACCAAGGCCATCTTTCACTATACGCTTCCAGGTTGCTCGATCCTGAGCCAACTCTTTCCAGCTGCCTAGCTCTGTACCGCATTCACTGAGTACAAGTCTCATATAATCCCTATACCTCCAGCGAGGACGCTCAATATGCCTTGTACCCAACGTCATTTGGCTGAAGAGTATTTGTTTGGGGAGTCTGGTATTGTTCATCCTTCCTACAATAACAAAAAATCTCGTAACTTTTGAATTGTCTCATTCCATTGTTGAGGTATTTTTCCGTAAACAATATTATATTGAATAAACGGTAGTTTTATTAATTAATACATCCTTCGCAGTGATTATTAATTTATTCGTAATCCCATTACTTCCTGCGAAGAATGTATTAATTAATAAAACTACCGTTTATTCAATATAATATTGTTTACGGAAAAATACCTCAACAATGGAATGAGACAATTCAAAAGTTACGAGATTTTTTGTGCGGATACCTTAAGATCTGCTTTTACGATACACGTCCATGAGATCCGGAAGACCTGAAAACTCGGATTTTTGAAGAAATTTCAAAAATTCAACGACCTATGGTCGAAAATTATTCAAAAATTTTGTAAAAACTGAATTAATGTTTTGTTGCAAATGGCGATCATCCGAACTATATTTGTTCCACTAAATTAACTGTTTTCCTACATTTTCTCTTTTTTTTTATAAATTGTATACATTTTTATTTTTTTATGTCCACTTGATAATCATTTAATAGCCGAAAAGCTTTTTATTGAGCGATTTCAACTATTTTCTTCGTGTTTTTTTTTTGTTGTTGTTTACATTTCCAAAAGTGTGTTTGAAAAAATTTAACGAGTGCTGAACATGTTGGCGGACAAAAATGTAATTGTAATTTTTAAGTTTGAGTAATTAAATCAATGCTAATAATCGTTATTTGCGAATGCACAATTACGGTATGTGTTTGGTTATCAGTATTAAGTGCATTGATTGATGACATTTATCAAGAACACTAAACTAATTTTTGTTTAAAATACGACACGATTTCAAGTGCGCGTGTGTTTGATACAATCTCGTTAATTAGGCATTCGAGATTCAAAATTAGATAAACGAAAAATGTATATTTTTTTCATTAACGATCTTTTAAATAACAAACGTGTGTCATTCTATGTTGTCGCTCGGGTACGATGTAGAATTTATATTTTCGAACATAATGTCTAAAAGGCTAAAATAAATCGGAACTGAAATAGTTGCAATTTATTTTGCTTTACTACTTTCAGGAAATATTTATTTGTTGTATGACTTTTAAACATTCACTATCACGATTGAAAGATTGGAATATATATATATATATATATATATATATATATGTGTGTGTGTGTGTGTGTGTGTGTAAATGTATTAAAAATTTATTTATTTACGATTTAACATTCTAAAGATGAGATGGAGAACAATTTAAAATGGTTTAGTATATGCTCAAATTAGAAAATGTCGATAATGTTTTCTCGCGTATTTTAATAAATAATTGACTTGTAAAATCTGGTATTTTCCAGGCGTACGAATTATCTACTTTAACCGGTACGCAAGTAATGTTGTTAGTAGCTTCAGAAACTGGTCACGTGTACACTTTCGCTACTCGTAAATTGCAACCGATGATAACGTCAGAAGCTGGCAAAGCTCTGATTCAGACTTGTCTAAATTCTCCGGATCCTTTCCCGACCGGTACTGGGGATCAAAGGATGTCAGCGACTGGATTCGAAGAAACGGAACTATCCTATAATGTGGCCGACGATGAAAAAGTAAGACAGCTGATTTACGGAGGAGGTTCTCCTCATTCACATCATCTTTCCTCTTCTTCTTCAAATGTTGCTGGCCATCAACAGCTTTCACAACATATTCCTCATCATCATCACCAGCATCACTCTCAACAACATACTAATCCTCATACTCATCCTCAACATTTACATCCTCATCAACATCCTGTCGGTTCTCCTCATATGATGAATATGGGTGGACATCCTCATACTCATTCTCCTCCTCATATGATTCCGTGTTCCAGTCCTAGTCCTATGTTAGGTAATAGCTCGTCCGTTTTTCAACAGCATTCCTCGTGTTCTTCTCCGATTTCTCATTCTTCCGTTTTTTCGCAACATATATCTCATTCTCACCCTCAACGTTGATTTGAATACTGCTTGATGGCCAGCGGCATATATATATATACGAAAGACTAATTGATTGTTTTCCACTTTTCGAATCTCAAATAATTTCTTTTAATATTACATATATATATATATATATTTTCTAATTGGTAATTTTGATATATATATATTTTACGATCTGTAGTTCTTTATAAATTTTGACTTAATATTTTTGATATTTAAAAATTAAAATATATAAACAATAACGAATCCTTCATACGGAATTAGTCTTTCGAATATTTTCTACATTTAGTACACGTAAAATTCGGTCGATTTCATCTCGTTATCTTAACCGAATTTTTCACATGAAAATGAATTCGCTAGGATGAACTCGACCGAATGGTTTGGGTTTGAAATATTTTTTCGCGTGGTTAGTATTAGCTTTAAAGCATGCTTATAGATTTATATAAGGAACGACACTTGTTTTGCCAGTAAACTAATTAAAAAAAAATAATAATAAAAAAATATAGTCTCCGTATTTGATACCGATAATTCTGCTTTCAGATCATCTTCGTTTGAATAAAACGTACATGTAAATTTACTTATTTCACAACGATATAAGGAATTTAGAATTGTTTGTGGTTGGATGAAAAATTATTTATATCTTTACTTCAAAATTCGACTAAACATATTAAAGTATAAACGTATTGTAAACAATAATCGAAATATTTGAGAAACAATTCATTAAAAGAAAGTTTGAAAAATCTGTCGCCCTTATCGCGCCGCGACTACTCGTTGTGGAAAGCAACAGAAAGTTTTAAAAGACCTGTACAATCCGATAGGAAAATTGGACCGAACTTGGGCAAGGACGAACTTAGAAAAAACAGAAACATTTGGGAATCATTTCGCAAATTTATTACAACCTCATCCTGGAAATACAACGTTAAACTCAGACACTACTTACTGTTATGATGTTTACAAACCAATAAAACTTACATCTCCCAGGTGAAATTAATAATGTGGTGAAAACCCTAAATTCAAATAAATCACCGGGATATGATTTAATTACCGCAAGGATTTTAAAGGAATTCCCGCGAAAATGTTTTATATTACTGACGTACATTTTTAATGCGGTGATTCGGCTGCGGTATTTTCCTGTACACCTAAAATTGTCACAGATTATCGTTATAAAAAAAACCACAGAAATCACCAACAGAACCGAGTTCTCTCGCTACTGTCTGTATTATCTAAGCTTTATGAGAAACTGCTGCTAAAAAAACGAATACCAATCGCCGATGATAGAGGTTTAATACCGGAACATCAATTTGGATTTAGAACCAAGCACAGTACAATAGAGCAGGTACATCGTATAGTTAAGACTATCGAGATGTCCCTCGAGGAAAAAAAATATTGCGATGTCGTGTTTTTGGACATAAATGGCTTATTACACAAAATTAAGCAACATTTTCCATATGAATTATACCAGTTGCTTCGGTCTTACCTAAGTGAAAGGTACTTTTTTGTGAAATATGTAGACGACTCATCAGATATATATCCGGTGAAAGCAGGTGTGCCACAGGGTAGTGTACTGGGACCACTACTCTACCTCATTTACACATCAGATATTCCTACACCCTCTGATGTAGAGGTAGCGACTTTTGCGATTTTCTGTTTTGACGTATGCCTCGTCAGAGTGCGCAATACCATCCAGGCAGCAGTCAATGAAGTTTCGTCGTGGCTTAACCTACGGCGGATCAAGGCTAATGAAAGTAAATCAACACGAGTAATTTTTACTAACAGAAGAATTGATCCAACAGAAGACATGTAAACGGTGCTGCAATTTCACAGAAATCAGATGTAAAATATCTCGGTATGCACCTTGATCAGCGTCTAACGTGGAGAAAACACATAATAGCAAAGCGCACCGAGCTAAATATAAAACTGAGACAGATGTACTGGTTATTAAACAAGACATCGGAAGTGTCCGCTGAAAATAAATTATTGATTTACAATTAAATTTTGAAACCAGTTTGGCGTTATGGCTGCCCATTATGGGGCTGTTCTAAAAACAGCAACATGTCGATTATTCAGCGTTTCCAGAATAAAATCCTCCGGATGGTTGTCAGTACACCGTGGTACATCACCAACTTAACGCTTCACAAAGACCTTGGAATGAAGTTTGTTCTGGAAGTAATATCCAGCGACGCAAAAAATTATACTCATAGACCAGAGGTGCATAAGAACAACATGGCGATCGGGTTGCTGGATAATTCGCTAGAGGTTCGTTGGCTTGACAGAATCAAGCCGATGGACCTAGCCTAAGATATAAATTTTAATGACTGTTTTTAGCACTTACTGATGGGTAGGCTGCTAATCGTGCCATTTGCATAAAATATTAAAATTGCTAAATAGCTACCATCAGCTAGGTGCAATTTAACTAAAGGAAGAAAAATATTTATTTGTATGTTCGCGTTTAATTAACGATATTTTTAGCACATCTCGAGCTTTTACAAATCTAAGTGTCGGATCGATGATAGTCCTGAAGTTTTTTTTTTTTTTTTTTTTAAGTTTAGACAATAATGCAAAATGTTTATTCAGTTTCAGCATTCGTTAAAAATTGATATTTAATTTCGTTTCTTCGGTTATGGTCTCACATAAAATATTAGAATAAGATACATTAAATTTCTGTATATCTATAATTGAATCTATGTTTACTACGTTTTCGTTCGGAGTAGAGATGGAAATAATTTTCCATCGTCTGAGTCACACTTTAGTCGTCCACTTTTACATCCTTAATTGAGAAAATACTACAATTTCCAGCACATTACATAATTATTCCAATTCATTGTGTCTTTTATATAAAATACTATCTCGTTAAATCTCTCTACATATATATATATATATATATACTTCCAGGAACTTCCGATTTAAATAACAAACTCATATATTTCTATTGGTCAATAAGCTTTATCCGCTAGCTCGTCTGTACCTCTGGCCTATGTTTGAATCACACTTCAGTAATCTACTTTTACATCCTTGACACAGCAGCTCGTGATTTATTCCCTTACCATTATTCTAATTCACCATTGTATATAACACTATCCGCTCCTCGTTAAATCTGTCAACGAACATAAATACTTTCAGGAATTTTCGATTTAAAAAATAAACTCGTATATTTCTATTTGCCTCTAAACTTAATCCGCTAGCTCGTCCATGCCTCTGACCTATATATGAATCGCACTTTACGCTTTTACATCCTTAGGAGAGCAGCTCGTGATTTACCCCTCTCAATTATTCTAATTTACCGTCTCTTGTATATAACACTGTCAGCTCCTCATTAAATCTATCAACGGACATAAATATTTTCAGGAATTTCCGATTCAAAAACAAAACTCATATATTTCTATTGGCCTCTTAACTTTACCCACTAGTTCGTGTCTACCTCTGTGGCCTGTGAGAGTACGAATAAAAAAAATCGTACTTAGCAAAATTCATTTTATACTTTAATTTAACCTTGAATTATTTCGAAAGTATTTTTCTGTTTTATTATTATATATATATATATATATATATATATATATATATATATATATATATATATATATATATATATATATGAATATCGCTAAAAGGAACATGGCGTTATAACTTATTCGCACAGGCTAAGGTTAATATACATCGCAAATATCTGCGCTGAATTATCTCTAGTTTGTCAAAAGCTCTTTACGAAAAAAGTATTAGACGATTCATTTTTGAACGAATGAAAATGGATATTTCGATTTAATATTACGACGTGTCCCAAAAAATTATTTCTAAGCATACGCTCTGTGGAAGATAAGAATTAAAACGTTTATGATTTCAAACGACAAAAATGATGCATTACGAGCAGCTGGATATTTTAGACGAAATATGTTTAATGAAAGTGTTCTTTTGGCGGGGTGCCTCACTTACTCCAAATACATTGACTACCGTTTCTATTTGAAAGCAGGTAATCGCTGCGTCTATGATTTTGATCAATGAAGTTGACGGGGAGCTTTAATTAATCGATTATAGAAGTCGTATTTGGAAATGATGGTGAATTAAAGTTGTTTACTACGGAGCGGCTAATAAACGCATTTGTGTATTCAAGCAGAAGTGATTAGAATGAACGGGTAAAAATCATTATCATTATTATTATTATACTCCTCAGAGCAACAAAAGATTCGACTAGTCGAACTTTGTTCTTCGCGATTATTGCAGTAGGAATTATCGCTGGTGAATGAGCAAATAATTAGAAGAAAAGTGTGCCCTACTTTTTGAACTTATTAATGATGAAGAAAATAAACCAATAATAGTAATTGTTGCATATATATATATATATATATATATATATATATAATTTCGTATATACAAAAGAACAATTGATGACAACTACTGGTTCATAATTAATCACCCTGGTTTGAAGGCGTAATAATTGCGGCGTGCTTTTTCTACAGCGCAACTAGACCAACAACAACAATAATAATATTAGTAACAATAATAAATAGTGACGATGATAATAATAATAATAATAATAATGAAACTAGTATCCTTTTATTAAAGTTTACGTTCCTCGGTTCATCGATTAATTCGCATCATATATATATATATATATATATATATATATATATATATATATATATATATATATATATATATTCGTTACCGTCTTCGCCGTGCAACACGGATTTACACATATATGCAAACCATTAGTCAACTTGGAATTTATCCAACATCTTCTAAGTATATAATTTTTTTGTCCATTTTTTTTTTTACTAACAGTTCACGTTTACTTGTTGGCTACATTGTTTCAGATGCTTATACTTTATACTTACGACTTTTGAAATTTTCGAAATAGTTACTTTACGATTCACTTAATAACGATGTCTCATCTCAAAAAAAGAAAAACGAAAATGAATGAAACAGAAGTCGATTTTCTCTGTATTTCGATTTTATAATCATTTTTTTTTCATTATCATTTTTTGATCAGTAATACTTTCGAAAATTTTCTGCATAACGGCATGATTGATCGAACTTTTACATGATTTTTTTTACACACACACGTTTCTTTTGTAATAATAATATTAATAAAAGAACCTTTTATAATCTTTATTCAAATTGACAAATGCTTTTCCGAACTCTATTTTTATTGTTTTTGTTGTTACCGTACGTGTTGAGCAATAACGATTAGATAGCGGGTGAATTCTAGTATTCTTGTGTTAAGCTCTAGATGTCTTCCTGCGTTTCTTTGTTTTCTCTTATCCAGTGAGCTGTAGGAGATTTTTTTTGTCTTCTGATTATATGCCAAAAAATAGTTTTTCTTCTTAATCCGTTTTGATGTAGCTTTTTCGAATATGAGGTAACATCTGTTGCTCCCTTATTAGACTTCGGTATGACTATAATCTGCGAAAATTTTAACTGTGCTTGATAGTAAGTTAATCTCGACATAGCGTAGAATATATATATATATGTTAGTAATATTAGTAGCCTTTTCGCGATAATTCTTTTAACACCTTAGTGGTTATTAGCACTCCGTCTCTAAATTCTCTTACTTTATCCACTTTATCCACTTTATCCATGTTTTTTCGGATATTTATCGTCGACGATTATTTTTTGTTCTACAGTCAAAGAATTGTTCCGTATCTTCCACTCATCTAGCATTTTGTTTCCTCGTCGATTTTCACGAGATGTTCTCCCATGTTACTTTATCCACTTTATCCATGTTTTTTCGGATATTTATCGTCGACGATTATTTTTTGTTCTACAGTCAAAGAATTGTTCCGTATCTTCAACTCATCTAGCATTTTGTTTCCTCGTCGATTTTCACGAGATGTTCTCCCATGTCCGATAGCTGTAAATAACGGATAAAGTTATCGCTGTTCGTTTTTAAAACGACGTTACGTGCGAATGTCTTTTTTACGTAGTACCCAATTATCGTTCGAAATTGAACTGCGAAATAAGCATAATTATTTTTGGAACTAGATGGAAGCCTCAAATAGTATGTAACAGAATCGATTAAGGCACATTAATTTTCAACGGTGGTCAAGCGTAAAAAAACATAATAATAGAAGACAATTTGGCGACGTGGAGTTGATAAATGTCGAGATATTTCTTGTAGAAAGTAACGAATATATTTTCGTATTCATATAACTTCGCTGTACGCTATGGCAAGCAACGATCTCTGCGATTGCGGTATGATGCGCGGATCACCTCCTCTGCTGCTCATACATTTTATTGAACAACACAATATAAGGGTTGCGTGAGTTTCAAGGAAATAAAACAGAAGAAATTATGAAAATATTAGAATATCGGACGGGACGATTTAAAAAATCCTAGTCTAAGTATTGTACTAACTGATAACGAAGAAAGAATATATATATATATGTATATATATATGTATATATATATGTATATATATATGTATATATATATGTATATATATACTCGAAAGTGATTTGACATAACCATTCGCTATAAAGGCTCCGACAGATCAGAACGCGCTTATTTAATATTTCGATGTATAAAGATTACGCGTTTAGAACGCCCGATCAAATCACGTTCTGTGTACCCGAGCTTTAAATGTGACGGAATTCGAATTGATTTCGGTTTTAGTATGCCGATGACACTCTTATGATCTCTAATAATAATCGATCGACTTCAGAGTATTTTAAACAGAGTCAGTAGCTTACATGATCCCTAGATGAACATCGATAAAACGAAATCAGATCATAAAGTTCGAAGTAAAAACTTTCAAGGAAAATAAATTACGGGCAAACAATTGTACCGTCTACGGGTTTCTAAATTCTAATTTTTTCACAAAGAAACTGATCAATAAAATATTCGTAACGATTGTAAGAGCCGGAAAAATTTTCTATATACGTAAAATCAAATAACTATGAAGGACTTTAATCTTTAGCTGTGACTGTGCCTTGTATGTTGCTACATACGATCAGATGCTTAAGCAAACGCTGGAAAGAAGATTCAAAATATATACGTATATTCAAAATATATACGTATCATTGCACGTCGAGAAGATATCGTATTAGGATCGTGTTACAAGCAAATGTCCTGCATCGCAAATCCAAACGAAATTGGCCAGTTGTTGCGCTTTAGGAAACTTCAATTACCTACTTCAACCTGTCCTAACAATAGACAGCAGAAGAAATGTAATGCCTAGGTGATATGGAGATGATATGACAGCTGGACAAAAGAATTACAGCAGTGTGCTACAATAGCTAAGATGATCGTCCTATTCGAAACGGAAAAATGTTTTTTAAAGGCGATAAGACATTTTCAGTATCAACCCGCTTGATTTTATTTATATATATATATATATATATATATATATATATATATATATATATATATATATATATATATATATATATAGAGAGAGAGAGAGAGAGAGAGAGAGAGAGAGAGAGAGAGAGAGAGAGAGTGAGTACGTGTTAATAATTAGAGAAGGGTTATTGATTGCATTATTACACCTATATTAACAATCATCTCAAACGAATATGTCGGGTTCGTTGCTACCTATATAATATCAGGCGCTTTCAACGACATCCGGCGCTGTCTCGGATCTAAAGGGATGAATTGACAGGTCGTTGTATTTTAGCGGACTAAGGTAAATACGCGACAGCGTGTATATATATATATATATATATTTGCAAAAGGATGGATGAAGAGATATACGGTCTGCGTGAAGTAATAGTTTTTCCCTGCTTTATCGCATCCCAAGTCGGCAAGTGTTGTATTGTACCCCAAATATGGTAAGTTGAAAGTATTCGTTGTATTGTTATTTCAACTATTATTATTATTATTACTATTATTTTGCTTTTATCTTTCGTATGCCGATCGTATGTTACTATGTTACATAGAGGGAGAGACTCTGATGATGGACTCGGCCGGTATCTTCTGGTACTATATTATTACTCGACACGATATCACGACGGTAGTTACTTCCTTTCTACGGCACACCGTCGCTTATTATAACCGTGTATTATGCGGAAGAGCTGCCTGTAAGCGGCCGATGAATATCTTTAAAATTGTCGGTTAGGCCGACGCTAATGTTGAGATTGGAGTAATGAATGAAACGAGTTAGAACGATTAACTTTACTAGGTGTGATTTTTTCTGCGGCTTTTACAAATTTCTTTCTATTAATTGTCGACACGTATCCACACTTATCGCCCGCGGTACGATATTTTCCCGTTGACCCTTTAAGCTCTATTTTTAGTACGTCCGATCTATTTGTTTTATTATAAAAGTATATTATAGATTTATGCTGCATTTCGTAAGGATAATATCGTTGAGTACAGATGAATCTATAGATGTATAGAGAATGTTAGGACGCCGCATCTAAATCGATCATAGATCCATGTATCGACGTTGAATTAGTCGCATCATCCAGTAATCTAACCAGATTATAATAATTTGTTATTTAATATAATTTCATTATCGCCTTCGTTAGTCGTGTGTTAAACTTTTTTCCTTTTTTTTTTTTTTTTAAATATATTTCCGTATATATTATTTTTTTCAACGTTCTTGTCGCAGCCTTCAATTTCTCTACAACTTCGTATTCAAAAATTATTTTAAATGTTAAAATTTATTTGTTCAAATTTTTTAACCGTTGTATAATAGGGTTGTCCGATAAAAGCGGTAACAAAGCAAGCTGTGTACGAGGTATTAACGAACACAATTTTATTTTATTTGAAATGTCCGTGTATGCTACGATGTTTGAAATATAACATCGTTCAAATGTCCACCGCGAAATTTCACGGTGGCACGGATCCGAGTAGTCCAATTTTCCATGACTCTACAGCATAGATTTAGCGGAATTTAAGCGATAGAGTTGGTAATGTTGACTTTAAACACATTAGTCGATTATTGCGGCTTAATGGCATAGACTTGAGACTTCAAGAAGTGCCATAAGAAAAAGTTTAACGACATTAAATTGCACGATCTTGTTGTTTAATTTACGTCATCTTTAAAAGAAATAACGCTGCTCTCAAATTTTTCGTGCAGACTGCGTCGTCTGTTGTGTGGCCTGTAACACCATCCAACTAGACACGACGATGACTTCGCACTTGTAACCGAATAATAAGCAACAGATTAGAAACACGCCGGTAAAACAATATGACCGCCACAGGCTGCCAATATCGCGACCCATCCCTATTGCAACACAGTATGTATATATATATATATATATATATATATATCAATAGTTCATAACGGACATTAAAGCAATAATGAGCTCATTACATATAGTTCTCCCTTTTGTGCGATACACACACACCACATATATATCTTATATATGTATTATAACTGATTTTAGTGCCGTGCACAAAAAACTTACAATTATCAAGTGTCGTTCCTTATTTAATCATGAAAATAGCTTTCAGCGAAAGAAGGAAGAACGGTATTGTACAAGTTCTAAATTGTTCTCTTTTTCCAGAGAGTGAAATTAATTTATTTAAATGAAATGTACTTTAGCCGGTACAAAGACCAGTTCTTTCTACTTTTCTAAGTTTGTCCGTTTTTTAATTTCTTAATGCGAATGTTATATTTTTTTTTTATTTTGCAATATTTTTTTTATTCATTTTTATTTATTATTCGTAATTCAAAGTACGCTTTATCAACACGCGGTTAAAGCGGAGAATTTCACAGTAAGTACATAATAATTACTATATGCATGTTTTCCGTATCATCGACGATAATAAAACAAAAAATCCCGATCGCATGAATATTCGCCTACTATACAGGTAGTATACCTTGTTGTGTATTTTATTCTTTTTCATATATATTTCTTAGTTTTTATATATCGCGTTAAATTTTAGACGTTTTTAATAAATCTCGACAATTTTATTACTGATATATATATATATATATATATATATATATATATATATATATATATATAAATAAATGTATGTAAATAGATAAAGCATAATCGTTGTCATAATATTGTATATTTCTTTCTGATTTATCTAGTCTCATTATTCATTTCGTTGATACATTCCATTTTCACGATATGTCTGCAGGCGTTTTTTTTTCTCTTTTTGAACAATGATAATAATAATACCGTTATGGATTAGAATTTTAATTAATTTTTTTCATTATCTTCCATTTAAGTTTAAAATAATAATAATAACAATTTTAAATTATTTTATATTACCGTTAATATTAAAAATATATTAATTACTTAATTCCGTTTATTTATTACCGACGGTAATTCGCCGTAAAAGTTTAGTAACCCCTCAAGAGGAAATAATTTGTTCGTGTATGGACTATTGAAAAATTCGTTTCAAAAAACGATATTGAAATATTTTGGATTCGAAAATTAATATTTAATTATTTTTCTTTTTTCAAAACGTCTACTTCGATTTAATTTAAAATCTTAAACGGACGGTATTTATAAAAACATAATAAAATTATATTTCGATTCTACGGAAATATTGTCTTAAAATTGCAAAATAAATTACCCATCTTCTCAATGAGATCTTTTGCCAATCGTGTCGTAATTGTACTCGTTTTCAAATATTTAGTCAAAAATATGGTCGAACTGCTGGGGAGAGGAGCGTCTTGCATTTTTTTTTAACGAAATTCAAATTATAGTATATTAATAAATGCGCGTGCATACCCGTATCGTTATATCGTTGTATATGTACCTCCGTATATCTTCCTTATTAACTCGATGAATTATTTTTCATATCGTTAATTAATAAAAACGCGAAAAAAATATTAATAATTATAAAATTAAAATAAAAAAAAAACCACTTACCCAAATCGTTTTTAATTTTTCTCTTGAGGTTGGTTACGCAGTTTTCTTTAATTACTAACGTTAAACTTATATACACGTTTATATACGCCGGAAAAATTATAATTTTATTGACGGCACATATATATATATATATATTAGTTTAACGTTACCATATATGAATTATTATAAATTTATATCCTCCCCTGCATATATGTTATATTGTATATTTCGTGTTATGTTGCGTCTGGAGATGAATCAAAATGGATTATTACATTCGGCTGCTTCCAACGCGCACGTATACCGATCGAAAAGATAATCAAAATTATTTACTATTGTTCGCTATATATTAATATTTACGCTTACACTGCAACGACCAAGTCGACTCCAAGTCGACCCTTGTTTGTGATATTTTATATAGTAGTACACAACGCGAACACAAAAATTTAATTTATATTATTATTTTTTTTTATATATATATATATTTTTACAAAAAATTATACGAAATATTTTGAAACTACTTTTTTATTTTTATTCTTACCTTTATTATTTCGGTTCGAATTTGTTTAGATTTTTTTAAAGTAGCATCGACAAACAACAGAATTAGAATTTCGGGGCGTCTTAATCGAGGCACTGTTTGTTTAGACATTCTATATCTGTATATCTATATATATCATATCATATAAAACAAACCACTGGCAAGCATAATATGTATGTGGCAGTCAATAGACGTAAATTAATATTATATATATATATATATATATATATATATATATATATATATATAATTTTTTTTAAATACTCCTATATTATAATACCGAGTAGTCATTTTATATCTCGTCAATATTTGGGATATACGATAAGATACGTAATTCGTATTGCTTATGTGTTTTTCTTTTATGTATAAACGGGGTATAATGAATTTAATTATAATCATTTTCTGTTATATATATATATATATATATACCTCGGAATAACTTGTTAATGAAATGGAAAGTATTTATTATTCGTAAATGACTGAATAACATTCCGTCCAAAAATGAAAACCGTATTCATCGAATAACAAGAAGCGGCTTCCTAATCGTTCGATCTCGTATTTTTAAATAAATTAAAAATTCGAAAATTTAATTTCGAAAAATGCGAGAACCACCTATGCATACACACACTATATGTGTGATAATTGTGTGTTCGTTTGTACGCCAATCGAATTAGTGAGTTATTATATCGAATAACCCCACAAGAAGTTTGCTGCACGTTGTCGCTAATCGGTGAACGATAAGCAAGATAAAAACTTGTTAATTAATTAATTAAATTAATTAATTCGAATTATTACGTCCATAATGTTCTCAGAATCATTATCGATTGCGATAATTAACGTTTCAAGGTTCTAATGTTGTAAACATCATTTTATTCTCATCATCGATTGGTTAGTTTTGTTGATTGCATTCGTTATTATTTCATCGTCTAATTACTATTGTGTTATTATTATTATTTTACGATTCTCCGTAGTTGATATTGCACTTTATTGACTTTGTCGTAAAACTTAATATATTTCGAACTATTCTATGTTGAAATAAACAATAAAAAACCAGTTAAAATCACCAAAAAAAAAATGTTTTCTTTATGAAACATTTTTTTAAAAAGAAAAACTTGTAGTGATTTTAACTTAATTTTTTTTGTTTATTTTAATAAAAAAATCACTACATTCCACATGCTTAAAATTATTCTATGTTGTATACATACTAATAGGCTTATTTTAGTCCTGGAATTTTGGGAAAGTACAATGAAAAACATTGATCTAAAATAATGAGTCGATCAAATGTTCTTTGGAACGGTTTATGTTCGCTTAATAAACAAAAATCGACGCCTTGATTTTAATGTTATTATTGTCGCTGTTATAACTTTTATATTAATGGAATCCGGTCGACAGAAATTTGTATAATGTGAAATACATCACGATATGCCTGTATCGACCCACTGCTGGGTGTAGGCATTCTGCAAACATTTTCAACGACTTCTATCTTGTGCGACTCGAATCCAATTAATTTCTACAATGTCATCCCTCCACCTAGTCACGGACCCTATTCGAGTATTGACGACTGTCAATCGGGTACCATGCAACATACGTTTGGTTCACCTATCATCGTCTTGCCTTACGATATGTCCTGCCAAACTCCATTTTAGCCTGCCGATTCGTTCCACCGCATCCAGCGATATTGTTTATCGTCTTGCGATGCTTGAGTTTAATATAAACGATAATTCTTTCAAGCGCCATTTGAGTTTTCGTAATTCTTCTAACTGGTCCTTTAGTAAAACAAATTTTTCAGAAATAAAGAGATACCGAATGGCCTAGAGTGTAAACTGTACAATTAGTGCGTGTTGGCGGTACTGACGTATGGAGCTGAAACGAAATACGTATAACAATATCAATCGGAATTCACGAACTAATTTTCTAATTATATATACACATACGTATTTATACATATATTCGGCATCGAGTGTATGGCACCGTTAGTTATATGTTTTAAGACGATTAAAATGTCCACGTTTAGCGATACACCGTTTTTCACATCCTTTGCAAATGTAAACTTCATCCGTATATACACACACTATTCGTATATGTGTGCATCCATTGATACGAATGTGTGTATATAGAATAATGACGGACATAGGGAATTATATTAAAATCGGTTAGATCATTTCTTACGCACAGTATGATCAAAGTTTCCTTCCTTCAATAGGTCGGATGATTTTTGTCGAGATGAAGTATAGAACCTTCGTACGGGCTTTCTAAGTTAACAATCATCATGTAAACAAAAATTATCATCAGTTACTGAACGTTATCTTACTCTTCCACATTCTTCGATTGTTACTCTGTGCATCTTTATTCGATAGTGTGCATTATATATATATGTATATATATATATATATATATATATATATATATATATATATATAATTACACGTATGCGTATGTATAAAATGATTTAAGAGGGTTTTTCTAATACTTCTCTGCTATATGAAGATGGTCAACTCGTAAGTTGGAAGTCGCCTAAACAGTTCTCTTCAAGCGGAGTATTGATAGCGCAGTAAGGTAGACAAATCTTTGTCATTTACTTCTCAGCAAGCTATAATACTCATCTACCGACAAATTGGACAGATAGGTGACTTGAGATGATTTTCCATAAGATATTTCTGTCTGTGTTGGGACGCCATACTATCGGCTCATATATATATATATATATATATATAACAATGATGTGTACGTATAATTATGTAGTCCGTATTGGTTCGTATAGACTTACGATCGGTTAATATTGCATAATTCCACTTGACATACTACGACTCGTTTGATGAACGTGTGTAAATTATTAATTCCTGAGAATTAACCGACTGTTTTATTTATTTCATCGAAAAGAAATAAATTTCGTGGATATTTGGATGTATCGCACGATAGTGTCCACAGGCGAGAAGCTAATGTATAGATGTGATAACGTATTGATTGATAAATTAAACATTGTAATATATGCATTATATCGTTTATGGGTAAGCTCATGTACTCTGAATTTTTTTATATATATATATATATATATATATATATATATATATATATATATAAATACATAGAGAAGTGACCGCGGTTCCGGCAGAATATCTCAGTTATAATTGACCATATGGTCTCTCGCATTCCAAACTACGAGAAACTGACTGCAGACCGGCCGTGTATACTACCGTATGCGTGTATAGGTAAAAATCTGTTTCATCTTCTGATTCCGTTTAGTCGCTTTGTCTGTCACGTCTATTTCTTGCAATGAGACCACGATACTTTTATGTATCTCGTCTAGTTCATCTGCTTTCTAGGTTGACTACACATTACGCGTTCGTACTATACGCACTCGATTCGAGTTGAACACGTCGCAGCATCTCTTAACTCTTCCTTTTCTTCTCGTGTGCCGACGTATAACTTTTGCTATTGGAACAGGAACAAGATAAAAAAAAAAAAAGAATTGCTAACTTTGTTATTTATTATTATTATTATTATTATTTATTATTATCATTCTTTAGGAATAAAAGAATTTGCCTTTATGTGTGCTTATGTACTCTTACGTTTGTCCGAAGTAATCATCTTTGCTTTTACAGTTACTTTACTTAACTCTCTTATATGTGGCTTCATATACATATATATATATATATATATATATATATATATATATATGTATATATATATATATATATATATATATTATCGTACAATATGGAACGCGTGCAGCAGTCTTCTGCAACAACTTAAACTTAGTACGTGCTGGTACTTTGTCACGGAATTTCAAAATTAATTATCCTCCGAACAGATACCTGCGTAAAGCTTCGTACGCGTATTGGGTTGATTGCTCATCCGATGCAAGCTTCACGAGTGAGCGTAATTTCCATCTATCGTCCAATCCGATCTAAATCTTTCAACGGCCGCGGCGCGAATATTATTCTCGGCATCGATCTTACTAGAATTCTAATATGAATCTTCCCGAGAAGTTACGTGTGCCGATTACTCTGGCCGAGTATATGAGCGTGATATCTCGTTATTAGTGTCTGTGTGTTGGTAGGAGAAAATTAAACTGTTAAAAGTTTATCGCTGCTAGCGAAGATGATTGCTGCTTCCTTTTTGGTCACCCGTATAATAAGTTTATTGTATCGCATCTTCATTATTATCTTCCGTTGCGTTTATTACGTGCGTTCGTAATAGCACACCTGTTACTATCAATATTGTTAATTACGTTTCCATTTAACGATCGTCATTTTTCGTCTGCTTTATCTTTATTGCACGGCTTATTCAAATTTATTGCCTGTTGTTAAACATTTTTATTTTGTATTTCGATCGATTTAAAAAACGATTGTTAAATTAATTAAATATTATTTGAACGATTTCTTGACGGTATTGGCTTTTTTTTATATTATTGTGATCTTAATCTATTATTTTGTTTACGAATATCCGTTTTTGAAAGATTCTTGATTTCGTCCGTGTGCAGATTCATTTTTTTTTTATATACATAAGGAAATTTGATAAAAATGGAAAATTTTGATTAAAGTTTTGCCCCTATTTATATAGTCGAGGGTATTTATGATTTAAGTACAATTCCGTAGCTTTCGAACGAGATACAAGTTTTTCTTAGTACGTGCAAAATTCTCCGAACCTGATGATTTCCATAAAATAATTCGAATGATTTTTAACGTTATTTACAAAATGTGTAATAGAATAAACGCAATGGTCGGGTGTTTTTTGAAGTAAAATGTAAATTCAAAAGATCTACTAAAATAAATCTAATTTAGTTCAGTCTGATGATGAGTGGTATGAGGCTATTCGAAACGTCAAAATTAAACGTATTTTTATTCCGGAAAGTAAAATTAAACAAAAAAACAAAAAAACGGTCGGCTTCTTTTCAAATTACATATATACCGGGAATAGTGATTTTTTTTTATTTAGTTTTGTTAATTCATTAAATCACTACTTTCCGATACATCGATATTTAACATTTTGTTTCTCTTTTACTCTTGATACTCTTACTTTGATATTTTTGTACCCGCTACACGATGTTTGTACACCTTGTTTTATTCTTATTGTTGTTGTTGATCCAGTTTGACGTATTTTACGGAGGGTGCTTTTTTTTTACAGGAAGTACACTTTGCATTTCAAGTCTTTCAAAACAATTCAGATGCTACTTGAATGTTTTTTCCGCGTCTCCCTCCCCCCCTCTCTCTCTCTCTCTGTATATATATATAATATATATATATAGTGAATCGTTGTTAATCTCCATGGAACGTCCTGAACGCAATAAACCGATCATCCCAATATATATGATAATCTTATTTTTAGCGTCGATTATAACGCATATATAATGGTGTAAAGTAGCACTTTTATATTAGCTTCTCTATCTGAGCGGCGGGCGTTACGCAACCTACGTTTTAATCTAGTTTTTTAATCTGTGTCTGAGTTTTTCTATTTGTCGTCTATAGGTCATAGATTGATCCAAGGGTAATTTCAAAAGGTAGTTTGGGTTTACATAGTGCACGTTTAACTAAAAAACCAACTTTAATTTCATTGTAGCTAATCAATTATGTAAGCTGAAAATAAAGTTGTCTCTGTTTTAGCCAAATTAGAAACTAATTTTCGTTTAGAATAATAAAACTCGAGTTTGTCCAACCATATAGAATAACAGAACACGTCGAATTTGTTCGAAATCCCCGATTATTAATAATTTTCGTTTTATTGCTAATATTTTGCAAAAAAAAGTAATGAAGTATTGCGCGTTCCTGTCCTTCTTTATATATGTTTCACATACATACAAACACACACATATGTATATCGAGTAATTATATATATATACATATATATATATATATATATATATATATATACTCGCCCATCTCGGAAATGGCTTTAACAATTTGAATGAAATTTTTAAAAAATTGTCTGTGTGGAAATCAGAATTTGATATTTTGGACCAACTCCCCCCTCCATAAAATTATGTAAATTTAGATTTTTTTTTCTGCCATCTTTTCTCGGTACTTATCTGAATGTACGTTAAAAATTTCAGCTTGATCCATTTACCGTTCGAATGTTATAAGCTTGTAGATTTGTTTTACATGAGTTAGTAAATATTTCTAAAATTTTATGCTTCGGTACTGCTTCGATTTAAGATATCTGAAAGTATTATTTTAAAAAAATAATCCCTCGTATATTTGTCAAAACTGACATTTTTGTCTGTAACTTCCGGAATTTATGAAAGGGAAATTCTACACGATTAAAATAGTTACGCCTGTAACGAATTTTAATAGTGTGCGATTAAGCTCAATTGTCCGGGTACTAATAAATAAGTCCATGTAGAAAATTGTTTTTTCTGCCATTTCCTAATAATTATATATATATATATATATATATATATATATATATATATATATATATATATATATATATATATATATATATATATATATATATATATGAGTCGTTAACCTAGCCGGACAACGTTTGATTTTCCAATCACGGATACCCTATCGTGTGTGTGTGAGTGTGTACGCCATGATCTGGTTTCTTTTTTTTTTTTAATCGTCCCATGTTTATGCGACATTTTTTTTTCTATTTTCTAGCAGAATTCTGTGGCTTTTTAAATCGTTTAACGCGCTAGTTCAATCATAGTTGTACATTTGCCTTTTCATTTTACTTGAACCTGTCCAAGTTGGTACGATCCGAATTTTCTATTATTATTATCTTCCAGCATTTTGAATATTATATATATTATGTATTATATATATATATATATATATATGATGATGCACATTTTAAATACATTACATTCTGTAATATAATCGGCGATTAGTGATAAGAGGTCGGCATAACGCTGTTGTAAAACTAGACATTTCTCGTATTGTTTTAACTGGAAAACATTATGTTACATCGATACGTGATTGGAAATGAAAATCGTAGGTGTTTTCTACCCTTGTAACATAACATAAACGAAACCCCTGCTCCCTATCATCTATACTAGTTATTATTTTATATGTTATCCTGTCTATTTGCGGGGAAATGAAAGTTGTCCACTATTCAGAGCGTGGAGTGACCTCCAAAAATATATATTATTTATATATATATATATGTATGTATGTATGTATATGAATAAATTGTCAATCTTTCTTCGTTTTATCTATACTACTTTAATCTCATTGTTCGTGTCATCTGCTATTTCTTTGTTACGAATAAGTATATCTTCTATTCCATCAACATCATTGTTTAATGTTTTTTTTTCAGTTTAGTTGTTGCCTTGGCATATTTCGCTACAAATTTCCCCGTTATATATATATATATATATATATATATATATATATATATATATATGTGCTCGCCCCGCGCTTGCATAATTTAATCATTTCAAAAATCGAATGATTCCAATCAAAGTCACTACGTGTCAGCACACGTCTTGATATGTTAGACGGGATAATAAACAACGAAGGATGTAAGAAGAATATACGATGAAACGTATGCGCAACGCTGAAGTTTAGATCCGAAAGCAGTAGGAGCGAACTTAATCAGTGACGACACTCGATAGAATATTTAAGAAGAGAGGAAAATACCGTTAGAAGTAATACGATAACTAATTGTCGACAGTCTCATTGGATATCGTCTTAAAATTAAATGACATCTTATATGTGTCATAAATTATGTTTAATGCTAATTTTTTCAGATTACATAAAAATGAATAAATAAATTCGATGTCTAATCCAACGGTTGCACTAACACCTTCGGTTACAAAATTAGTCTCTCTAATTTTTATATACTTACATACATATATATATATATATATATATATATATATATATATATATATATATATATATATATGTAAATATTTATATGCATGTATATATAATTTTCTTCTTGACCGTTCTTCAATAACTCGATCTCTGAATATATAATATATATGCATATAGAGGTGTATGAGTTTAACTGCAAATCTTTATTCTTCTTTATTTTAAGCTAGTGTCTATTTTTATTCTATATGCCTGTAATTGTGACGTTTCTTTTTATTGGGTTTTGAATTTAGATGTTTTTTTTTTTGTTATTTTACCGTGATAATAAGTTTCATTCGTATATTTTAAAGGGTTTGTGTATTAATTAAAAGTTTCTTGGAATAATAACAGTTGATTTTGAACTATGAAGCCTAACGTGTGTTTGAAAATTTATATCATCTTCGCCGACGTCATAATAATTGACGATGAAAAATGTTATGCCGTGCCGTCGCCCATTAGATTGGCAATTGACCACTTTAGCAATATGCCACGTGACATTCAAACCTTCTCTCTCTCTCTCTCTCTCTCTCTCTCTCTCTCTATATATATATATATATATATATATATATATATATATATATATATATATATATATATATATATATATATATATATATATATATATATATATATATAAAGTCTAAAATAAGTTTTGAGTGGGCGATGTATTTGAGGTGGCACACGATCGAGTCTCTAACTAGGAATGCGGTGAAAAGAACACTGAATTGTTAGTTAATCGATCATGTGAATGGGTAATTTACCAAAATATTTGGATACTTTCTCTACAAACCTTTCAAGATCCAAAACTACTTTGGTTTCAAATGGGTAACTTAGAAAGCAGCTACATTAAGATCATGTTAAGGATGAGAATGTGTCACATGCCAACTACAGATCATCTAGTTAGAATGAAAATTATTCATTGGGGCCTCGTGTCAATTCTGCGGACAAGAAGGATCTTTGACACCTTTGATTTGGACCTGTTCAAGTTGTGTAGAAAGTCGTGAAGGTTTTTTTTCGGTGTGTATTGCGCAATATTGAACAAGGTCATTTGCAATTTGTCAAATATCAGCTGGACCGTGTTCACCTTCAGCAAAAATATTATATAAATTTATTATAGATTAAAAGAAAAAAAACCCTTTCAAGATGAATCATGTACGTTATTTGTTGTTGAAATACTTTATATAATTCTTAATCGAGAACTACATTTCCTAATATATTTTCGTCGTTATTTGTTTGTTTTATTTAATTAATTCTTTTTTCGTCATCCAAATTGTACTATTTTCGGACTGCATCGGATGACCCTCGGCTAATTTTTAATATTATTGACATTGACGATTTAATATCAATAGTTATTGATAATATTATTATCACTATTTCGGAAATCGTTAACACTTTAGCCTTCTGTTAGTTGTGTGTTTTCTATAGTTTCAAAAATTACGAAAAATTTAAATGTTATAAACTTTTTCATTCTATTTTGTCCTTGCTTCACATCGTTTTGTACTTAAATATATTCGTACACAAAATTTATATTTGACGTGGAATTATCGTTCAATGATTATATTCCATTAAAAAGTACTTTAAATATTCGCCCGTGAGAATTCAGTCCGTTGATTCGACGATGGTTTGCCAGGTACATCACGTTATATATAAAAAAAAAAAATAATAAAACTAAAAAAAAAAAAAAAAATATTTCCACAATACTGATTAAAAACTTACTAAAAAAAAAAAATTAAAAGCAGGTTTTTTGTATTAAAAATTTTTCCTGCAATCTTATAATAAGGCGTAATTTAAATAATAATTAAATAATATTTTATAAGATTATATTTCGTATTAATTTTTTCTGGAAGGAATCGTTGATATATTCGGTACAGAAAATTCTATTGAATGGTTTATTTTTTTGTAAACAGAAAATATTTAAATATGCAAATATATTGTTCTTGTTCTTAAAAAAATTAAAAAATCGGTTATTAATCAAAATACATTCAATCTTCTCATTTACCCGATTGTTAGAAAATGTTGAAAGTTATTCTTATACCTAGATTAGATAAAGACATTTCTGATCCCTGAAATCCTTGTGTCGTTACTATAAGTATTACTTTAGTAAAATAATGGTAAGAATTATTCCGTCTAGACTGATGAAAAGTTCATAAATAATAACGATATTCTTATAAAACGGCAATTTTGATTTAGCAGTAATTTGTCCACCGTCGTGTAATTAGCAAGAATTAGCGAAGCTATGATAACTAACGAGTATAATGAAAATATGCGTACTAGGTTACTGTTATGAGATAAAGAAAAAAGCCTTTGACGGCGACACCACTTGGTAGCTTGGTTTAATATACAAAATTATTCAACTTAAATTCTCTAATAACTTAATTGGTCTCGTTCTAAATTATTTAAGTTGCGAGAAATTTCACGTGCAAAGTATCCTGCATGAAACATGTATTTTAGTGTGTGAACATTTACAGATAGCGTAGTGATTCTGCTGCTATTTACTCTGTACATCGTACCGAACTGACACGATACAAAAAATACTAAACCGGGGTTTTATTAAATTAAATTCATCTTTTAATAAGCGGGGAATCGAAAGAGATAAAACTCAATCTGTGACCAATAAACCGTGTGTTTGGAAATATTTAGCTATAATAGTGAAACACATTTACTAAACATGTTGAGTATGTCTCCTATAATAAAACTGTGGTGCGTCTTGGTTTAAACTACACCTTAAATTTTAAAAAATCGAAACGGCTTTATGTTTTCGATACCGCCAAAAAAAATTTTAAATTTTTATGAATATACTTAAAAATCTCCGATTATTTCGAATGAATTAGCTACAACAAACATCGAAAAAAAAATGTTTTCGCTCATTTGAATTCAAAATCTAACGTGGATGTTTTCAAGTTCCAAGCGTTTCTAATTGGGATTAAGTGTGTAGCATTATTTTTTCTAATTAGCTTATACATGTAAGAACGTTGCACGTATGTCTGTTAGAAAAGTCGAATGGTTCTATCCTGGCTTGCACCATAAATTTTTCCATCATCGAATAACTTTTAATTTTCATGAAGAAGAATGCAGTATAGCATTGCGCTTCGTTTAACATCGTACGGGCGATTTTATACGTTGCATACGAATTATTAGCTCGAATGCTAGTCCATACGCAGAAATAACGTACGAGTTAGTCACGATGTTCGACACGATAAGACTATGTATATATGCGTGTGTGTGTGTGTGTAATATAATGTAAATAGGTTTTATATATATATATTTTTAACATTTTTATCCAAAATTTTAATTGTGTATCGAGGCTAAAATCGCTTCACTTGTAAGATATATTCGCGGAATATAAATAATTTAAATTAAACAACATGATTCTTCCAGTAATTTGAATAGGCTAGTACCGTTTTTAAAATTATTTAAAGTGTGTCGTTGCATTTATGTTTATATATTTAGTTATTTCGTCATCGGAGAAGAAAACACATTATTAGGTATATATATATCAATGGGTGTTTCAGTCATATCGTCCAAGTCCTCCACAGTTTCCTATTCGCTCAGCCTTTTTAGTTCTGCGTAGGTCTTAATATTTGCTTATTTGTAGATTCTACCAATCTCGGTCTTTCCCTCCGTCTGGGCAAGGGTATTTTTCTTTCTTTAATGTCTTTTAGTAGGCTATTGCGTGTCTTAACACATAACCTATCCATTTTTATCCTTGTTTATCATTTTCAGAAGTGATCTCCGAAAACATCCGCGTGGATACTCCCCATAACATTTGTAATAAGCGTCGCTAGTACCAAAAGCTTCAATTTTCTCTTTATCCCTTTTATTTAGCGTCCATGTTTCTGCTGCGTAAAATGCCATTGCTCAAACATACGACCATAATAAATAAAATTTCCTCGGCCTGTAAAAAGCAGAGGTTTCAACCGTTTTAACTCCAATCCGTTAATTTCTGTTATTTTAAAATCTTAAAAATCATTTATTTCGACTTTTCATTTACTCTTTCGATGACGTATGTTTTCGTCCGCAATGTAAAAAGCGTAAAAAAATAAAAGTAACCCTGTATGCCGTGCCTACTGATCCTGTTACGTAGCCAGTCCATTTCAATGTTCGGATTCTAATTTGCCTCGTCGGTATTGTTATTTGATAGTCTGTTTATTTTCTTTAATTTAATTCCATCGCTCATATCATCACATCGAGCCTCGACTTTTTAAATGCGTTTTATTAATGTGTATAAATATCGAAACTTGTGTTCATAATAGTGATAGATCGTATAAAATCGGTAGGGCGTAATTTCTATTGAAAAACACGATTTATTTACTAGTGATACTTTTCATAAAAGTGTCCATAAATTAAAAATTTAAAAACACATTTTCGACTTCGAAAAAAAATATTTTTTTATACACTTTTCCGATGCTTAGACAAACCCCAAAAATTATAATTAGCGGTTTTTAGATATGATTCGAAAATTTTTTATCGTTGATAAACTAATAACGAATGTCCGAAATATTCCAAAAAATTTCTATATATCCCCTTTTTTGATGTTAATTTTTTTTTTTAAATCCAGATATAATTTTTAGATAAAAAGATCGAACATTATTCGTTTTCGATTTAATTTCTTTGTTGCGCGATTTTCAAACATTCAAATCATGTAAACTAAAAATTTTTATTATAGTAAAAGTTTATTAATTAAGAAAAAAACAACCATTTTGTTATTGTAAAAGTTCGTAATATTAAAAAAAATCATAATAATAATAATACAAATCCGACCATTGCGACGATAGATTTTTGGAAAAATTAGAATTTTTTTTTTAAAGGTAATAATTTTTCTCGGATTAAATTATCTGCGTCGTTAGAAATGATAAAAACAAATTATTTTTTATTTTTAAAGATACGAATTAAATAAAACGAACGAAGTAGATAATTAATAATATAATATAACTTTTCAAATAAATGAGTAATTTTCCATATTACCACTTGATAATGTTTGATTAATTTGTAACTATCGAATTTGAGAATTATCACCTCGTCCTATATTATGTTTATTTTCATGTAACTGTTGTGAAACGATATATAAATATATGTGCGCGTGTGTGTAGCAAAAACAGATTCCATCTGTGGTTGCTCGATATTTTTTTTTTTTTTTGGAAATCTTCTATTTTCGGAAAATAAATATATTTACATATGAATCTCATTCTATTAAAAGCCATCGCGTGCATAACTATAACTAGTTTAATCGTGTAGAATTTCGGGCAATAAATTTCCGATGTTATAAATAAAAATTTCAGTTTTGACAAATATCACGGGACGACAACTTTTAATGTTGTTTTTTTTCTTTTGAAATGAATTTCGGAATTTTTTCTTAAAATAATTTTTGTGGAAGATCTGGGGTGCCTTACATCGAAACGGTACTCGAGATACAACATTTTAATTATAATTACCAACACGTATACGGTAAAAGACAAATTTCTAAGAGCTTATCATTCGAACGGTTAATGCGATGTAGTATATATATATATATATATATATATATATATATATATATATATATATATATATATATATATATATAACTAGTGTGAAAGATTTACTAATATGTATTATTATGTTACGGTAATATTTACGATAGCAAAAATTCGTGTCGTCAATTATACGTTTAAACAATGCAGCGAAGTTATTATATTCTAATCGTAGAAAGTAGTTGTGTTTAAAACTATTGTTAACGAATGTTGTGTTATACCTTCATTTTTAGTGCTCCATGCACCGATATTATCTCACTAAATTACTGGTTCGTACGACTTAAATTGGTCTAATTGATGCTCAGTTTAAACGATTCGTGTACCCGGTCATATAGACTATTTTTTTTCGATCTATTTATCTGTTAATGTACGATCGAACTCCGATAACTGACTTGGAGAGGGAATAACGAACGATTTTCATGTAATTGGTAGTTTACAAATGAGAGAGAATACAACTCAGCTGACGACGACCACACCCTATTAGAGTTATTGTTCGTCTCTTTATTAATGCGTTTGTCTTTTCAAGATAACTCCTCAACTTTTGCAATAGAAATTGTTCTTCAAGTTGTCAATAAGTATTTCTATCCAAAAATATATCTTTTTAAAAATAAAAATTTATAACTATGATTTTATATATATTTTTATATATATATATATATGTTTGTGTTTAAGTCATAAATATTATTTATATATATACATGTGCACAAAATTCGTAATTTCGTTTTTGTGAGCGCAGTGTCTGTTTAAAAGAGAAATATTAATATCCGCAGAATTATTTCGTCTATATCTTGATTTTTATTTCGTTTTTTTATTTTCAAATTACTAAAAGACCTAGTTATAATTATTATTGTTTTATTTATTTTATTTTCAGAGAAAATCCAAAAAATGTTAATTATTATACGCGTAGAAAAAATATTTCTAATTTGAAATTCGAATAGTTTTTACATTTTATATATTTCGAAAAAGAAAAACAGCTTTCTACTGTTTTATATGACTGAAATTTAAAATCTAAACATTTCATCTTTCCATTCTAATCCGCCGATACCATGGATGTTTTTGATTCCTGATGCTACTGATATGAACTTGTTTTTTCGGAATTCGAAACGGATTATTAATAAGAACCGTCTCTCTCCGCCGGTGTACAAATTTGAACTTTTCCATCGATTTAATTAATTTCGTTGTTTTTTTTTTTTTATAAATATTGGGCAGTTTGACATTACTGCAATTTCGTTTCAAATGGAGAACTATTTCCAATAATTAATTCTACCGCTGTTTCTTCTTTGCCTAAAAAATTAACAAAAATATTTTTTTATAAATACATATATATATTACACATACGCATGTTTAAGAATATTTGTTTATATAATAAACGTACATTTTTTATAAAAATTTAGTGTTATATTGTTTTCGAAATCGTCTATTCTTTTCTTAATTGTCGAATTTTTAGTTGTGTGCGAAATTACTTACATTTTCGAAATTACAGAAATTTGGCAAATAATAATAATAATAATTATCTCCCGTTACTCGTGAATGCGTATGAGGACCTTTTGATTGATAAATCGCCTATGTTTATAGCGCATATGAGACACCAGCTCGATGCGATATGTAGTTTGGAAACCGAACATTTGACACTGAATATCCTCATTGCTGACATGTAGAGTGTATTTATTTTTTCTTCTCTTTTTTTTTTTCTATGCTTTCTCGGTCATAAGTTTTGTGCGTTTCTTCCAATTGTGAACTGTATTATACGATCGGTCTTATTAACACACCGATTTTTTTAAGATCCGCGGCCACCACGTCATTATACCGTAACAGCGGTCTTCCGAGCGGCCAGCATCTCCATCTTCTAGAATTCAGTATATAGTTCTTTTCGTTATAGGTTCCCGATTCACGCGTAAAGTCCTGTTCATTTTAAACGTCTCTTAAAGAGCGGTTGATTTAGGAAAGTATTCTTATTAGCATTTCTACGTTCTTTATGCGTTCTATCCATTTTATCAGAAGAATTTTTAATCGTTGATGGCCATTCCTCTACTCTCTTAATCCACTTGTTCGAAACAGTAATATTTGGGGTTACAAGCACTATGCGGATGATTGCTTACTTTTTCTCTTCTTCTTAATTCCTTAATCATAGTTCTCTGTTTTTACATCTCATTGTATTTGTTTTACGTATTTCTGCCTCGGACTTTTTCATGGTGTTTTCCCTTTCATGATTCCTTCTATTATTTGTACTAGGTATTCATTGTTTCTGTATTAATGTCCAATCCAGTTAAGTCTCCCTTGTTTATAGTGTTCTTATTAGAATTCTACATCGACTTTTTCTAATATTTTTTCATTTCTTATTATTTTCGTCCAAGACAACCTTTCCCCATTCTTCTCCAGCACCAGATTTCGAACTCTTCCAGTTGCTTGGTCATTTTTTTGTTCAAATTCCGCGTTTCTGGCCTATACATCAGTATATTTCCGTATGAATACTTTAATAAATCTTTTCTTCGTTTCCTTTTAGATATTTGTAACAATGCTATACGAATATTTTTGCTGTTTTACTTGTTTTATTTGTTCTCCGTCTATTTTTATGTTTATTTCTTTTCTACCTTTTGTTTTATAATTTTACAATTTTCGAACATTGTCACAAATGATCTTCCGGAATGTTGCACTGTCCAATATAAAATTGTAAACGGTCTGTAATTTTTGTTTTTGATAAACAGTAAACGATAGGCGAATGAAATTTCGTTTATTTATTGTAATTCATTGAACTGGTTAACTGTGTAACTCTGTAAAAGAATTTAACCTGTCACGAGTGTAACTTAATCGATTTCTTAAGTGAGAAGGAACTTTTTTTTATTTTATTTCATAAACGTTATAACTAGAATTAATCGTTTTAAAAAATAATTTTAATATATATTTTTTAACTTATTTTTCCCCGTTTTATTATATAAGCATTGTTGTAGTAATGCGAATACCGAGAAGCTGTTTACCAAACTCGCGTTTAAAATGAAATTAGCAATTTTCCTTCATTAAAATATTTTTTCTTATATAACATTATCGAATGGGAAATAAGTGAACGCGGTTTACCGACTTAGGTAATTCAATTGAAAGCGATCAGAGTTTGTGATTATTTCGCTCTATTTTTAGAAAATGCATAAGTGATACTGATGCTGTGGAAATGGCAGAACTTGTCTATTTATATATATATATATATATATATATATATATATATATATATAATATATATGTGTGTGTATAAACACATATTCGCGGTGTAACGATTTTTGAAATAATGATACAATTCTTGGTTATTAATTCAATTACCGTATCCATGTATCCATGTGTCCAACCAGCGAGATACGTTAGACTAGCCTAGTTTCTTTTTCTAAATTATTTTTCTGTAACAAACAAACAATTATTGAAATTTATATTAGATTATTAATTCAATATAATACGGAAAGTTAACCGAACAAAATTTGATTACGCCCCGATGTTCGCTGCGATAAGCTTGGCTTAATTGAATTGTAAAGGGAATGAGCATTTCGATTGAGGGGAGTTTTGTTATCGGTATGCCCGATGTTATTGCGATTTTCCTCGTGGAAGTTCCGACATAATATTTAAAATTTATAATTTTCATTTCTTTAATTTAAAACAATATCTTCAACCCGAGTTTAATGAATTTATTATAAAATCATAATGTAATTACAGTTCATATATATATATATATATATATATATATATATATATATATATATATATATATATATATATATATATATATATATATATGGATTTAATGAAGACCAATTTTTGTGTGGAGCAACGCATCTCGGGGATCGATTTATTTCTGCTCTTAATAATGAGTTTAGAATCTGGTTACGAAAAGAAGATGAGCTCGGGCATATGACGAAAAAAATTTAGATCGTCTGGTATTCACTGCAACAACACTGTACAAGTTGGGATGATATATCATAAGAAATCCCACGGAATGGTCGACATCTCTCCGAGATTATTATGTCACGTAAAAGTATTGTATGGTTAAATGATTTGTTAACGCTTGTGTCTTAGTTTTAAGGTCATATCAAAAAGTTTCAAGATAGCTTAAATAATTATGTTAAAGAAATCAAACAGGCAATATGAAAAAGTTTAATTATATTTTCGCTGGCTGTAATTTCGAAACCATTCGAAGAAATTTCAAGCATTTGCCGAGCTCGTATTACTAAGTAAACAGTTTTGTATCAGACAACTTTGTGAATGTCGAATTGGAAAATGAAGCTGAACGAGTCAAAATTAATCTGTGCAATACAGGTTCCGGTATCTACACGTTTAATACTTAGGTTTGCATTTAGATGCAGAGTTAATCGAAAAGCGTTATATTATGATTAAGCGTGACCAGACAGCTATATTTGTTACTGAGACGTTATTCCAAGTTGACTTTATGGAGTAAATCCTCGTTTATTAGGTTATGATTAAACTTATTTGAATCTACGGTTGGGGATGTGCTGGCGGCGTATAACTCCATCATTCAGAATGCACGTAATAAAGTTATACGGCCGATTACAAATTCAAGATGCATATACTCTATCAATCAGAATGCACATAATAAAGTTAATTCAAGATGCGCGACGATGATTTAAATCGGCACTTGAAGTTATGAATTTTTTTATTTTTTATTTTTAATTGGCCTGAAAAGTTGGATGATGTTATTCGTGATTTTACATATATGTGCATGGACGATGTATACGAGTTCATATAATGCTGAATATGGTACAACGTAAACTAAAATGTATACAACCCCCAATAGGCTTTAAGTTTGTAAATATAAACATCGTGTATACTCTCACTGGTTTATACTTATACATTATTTAATTTCCTTTTATAATGTAAAATATTTATAATTATGACTTAAGATTTATTATTCTTAAAATTGAAATATTCAAAAATTTGATGATATCTTCGTGAAAATTTGAAAGTTTTATACTCTTTTCGCAACAAATTTAACTATACTATTGGTTATACAGGGTCAAAAATTACAACGAAACGCATGAACACATGCATGCATTTACACATATATATATATATATATATATATATATATATATATATATGTATGTGTATGTATTCGTTTAAGAACAAATTTTCATTTAAAAATTCGGAATGACTGTTAATACCTAATCCGATTTAACGATTTTTAAGGAAAGGTTTTTAATATAATTATTGTTTTATTTTACTGCGCACTATAGTTATTTTGTCGATTAAATGGCATTAATAATAATTGCAGTTGAAAAAAAATCGTTATTTACTAAGGAAATGTTTGATTTTTTTGCTTTAAATCAAGTGTGCATTGTTTATTCGCGCTCGGCAAATAAATTCGGGAACGTACTCGAGTTCTTATGACCACATTGTTCTTTCTCTTTTTGCGTATTCTCTTCGTTTTTTATATATATACACACATATATGTATATGTGTGTGTGTTGTGATATATGTATATATATATAATATCGGCTTTTATTGCGAGAATTCGATTGGGACTTGAACTGGTTTTTCTTTTATTATCGAAGTCAGTTCGTTATGATCTAGAATTTAGTAGAAAGCGAGTTGAAACACAATGAACAGTCATTGGTAATGACCAGAAGATGGATGAGATTCTCATTTGTGCTGCTGCTTATGACAATAACTTTGTGTATACATACATACATACATACATTATATATATATATATAACGTGATGTAAAAAAAAATACAACGGAATGAGAATGATGGTAGTCAATTAGTGAACAAGGTAAGTAGATGAGGTTCGGTGTAGTAATAGCGGCAAAAGTAGCATAAGTTGGCGATTGAAGAACTGCGGAGTTAGCAGTTGTACGGTAGAATATTAGGAGGAATTTCTGGTTGCCTGGTATTTTACCCTCGTGCCTTCGTCGGGATGATATTGCTTCCTCGATGGCATTTAATTCAACGATGCGGCGACTTCTGCCGACGCAATATGGTTGGGCCCTACGGTACATCATTGCCGTTGGCACGCCTCGTCTCGTGCGCCTATTTTATACGTTAATTGTATTTCGTGCTTCTGGAACTACTATCCATCACTCTCTTCTGGGTATTGTCGTCTTGTGTTAACTAAATTCTATTTATTTTCTTTGAAAAGTGGTCACGCGCCGCTTTTTCATCTTCATGACCATCGTTCACCTTTCAAATTCTAACTATACACCCGAAGGTAGATATATTTACACACGCATACAAACACACATACTATATATGTGTGTGTGTGTTCGATTACGACGTCATTTCTTTCATCTTATTAGATCCTTTTTTGAAGGTGTACCGAGGCATGTAAATATATGAAGTTTGATTAATTACATAGAGTGTATATATATATATATATATATATATATATATATTTATAATATAATATAAATGTATATATAAAAATTGTATAAATTTATGCATTAATGTAAATAGAAATTTATTTATCTAACATTGGTATTAGAGTCTGTAAAAATAAGGTAGTATGTAAAAGTATATGTATATTCTAAACTAATGTACAAAATTCAACGGTGTACTATTACGTGAAATGTACGCAGTTAACGCGAGACTTTTCCCGAATCCCATTCGTACAGTTAGGATTCCGAAGAATTTTATCTCCACTTTAGTTAATCGTCCGATAAAACTTGAAGCATCCTCACATGTGTGTGTATATATGTGTGTGTGTGTGTATGTGTGTTTATGATTGTACGTATATATATTAAAAACCGGGAAGTGACACCGAAAGGAACTCTTCGAATATCGAATTAATTATGTGTTTATTACTCGAGGTGTAATTGATTTTTATATATACATACTCATTAAATAAATCTTATGGGCTAAATATTATTTGTTAAAATGTACCAATTTATTCGATTATATAATAATTATCTCCTTTTCGATTTAATGTTTCGACTATTGATGTCCTTTTTTATGTATATATGTGTGTGTGTGTGTGTATAGTAGGATGAACAAATAAAATTATGAAATAACGTTATTATGCTGAGACTTTATGATCCAGTTGTGTTATTTGTACACTTCAACGGCTTAAAGCGTAGACATACTCGCGAAAACAGAGATAGATAATTAGCATAGTTGAGATAGGCAACATGAGACTTATATAGAAAATAAGTGTATATATATATATATATATATATATATATATATACTCTAAGAATAACTTGTGAGCATTATGGGCGCGTAATAACTCAATTTGTTATGGTAATTTTCTGGATGATACTGTATGATGAGCAAAAAGATAGCGAATCTATGTTCGACTGTTGAACTTACCTTTCCACATCTTTCAGGCCGCTGAGTGTAGTGCACATATGTGTGTGTGTTTATATATATAATATAAACATACGTGTATATGAAATATATATATATATATATATATATATATATTTGTGAAATATACATATATATATATATTTGTGAAATATATGTATCGAAATTGTTTTAACATTCTGAGTTCGAATCTCACCAGGAATAAGTGTAACTAGTTTTAATGGCTCATTAAACAATAATAAAAAGGGGCTTCATTGCGTGTTTCCAGGAAAAATCATATAATATTTGGGAAGTGTCTGTTCGTTTTCGTTCGATTTTACGAATGATTTTTAATATGTCCAATTTCAGTGTAATGGTTCGTATAATTATTCTTGTACTGTTACATATGTTAAAATTATCACGTCTTTGTTTTTTTAAGTTTCGGAATATCGTTAATATCGTTTTTAAACTGTTAATTTGCGATTTTCTAATATCTTGCGGTGATTTCCAAACATATCGTCACGTGCATTATTTAACCGCGTTTATTGCATATCCTTGTTATATGTGCAGATAAATTGAGTATATTGCGTATCGTTTTGGTTAAATTGTAGATTCACATATTTTTTTAATAAAAGAAAATGTAGCGTTATTAGTAACTAAAAATTAAACAACTAATTCGTATTTTAAAGAAATCATAAATAAATGTCTCGATCGATTAAACCATCACGAGGTTAATTAAATTAGATAATATGCCGAATAAAGTGATTTTTATCTGTGAAAATTGTGAATGTTTTCCCTTATATAAAAAAATTGTAGAATTTGTTTGCGAGTTACATTATTAACGAATTACTAATGTCGCGCTTGTTTTAATAATCAAATCACAATCTAGTAGACCTATAAAATTTAAAAGGAGATAATGTAGAAATTTATTAGCTAATAAATAAATTTGTCTGCAAGTTTATATATATATATATATATATATATATTTATATATATGTATATAATATTTATCTTGTCCTCCTTCCCTGTTTTTTCGGATTCCGTGCAAGTTTAGTAGTACATTGGTTATTGATTAAAATAATAATAATAGTAGTAATAAGTTGTAATTCGAAGATAGCAATAATATTATTGAGAATATCCTTACACTATTTCTTACGTTATAAAATATTTTCGGTGTATATATTGAGTTCATATCATACTTCCATAACGGTTTAAGAATGATTTTATAAATTAACAATTTGATCGTAATAATTTTTCTCGCGTATCTAGCGTAATTTCAACAGTTTCATATCAACATGTTTGCGTTCCGTATGGACATGTAGAGACCACGTTAGTTTTCTATCAAAGAACATCTCTAAATACTTCCGTTATGTTATTATTCCTTTACTTATTTTTATAAGGGAACAATTCGCATTCCGCACAGTATAAGTAATCAGAACGAACACATTTGCTCTCATTTTAATGTATTCATTGCTAGAAACGGAATTCAATTTCTATTGTAGCCTTTTTAAGTTTATTCGATGATATTACAAGAGTCGTTATCAACGGTTAAAATTAACGTATAACCTGCGAACATAATATCTTTTCTGCGTGAAAAATATGCTGCCAGTAATGTGTGTAATATTAGTCCCGGCACACTACTTTGTGTTAATGGGTAATATAAGAGATTCAATCGTTGAATTTTAATTTGCAAGCACAGTCTTTTAGATATGATTTTATTAATAGATAAAAGGGATGGGTTGACTTGTAAGTTAATATAAAAGATGCACAGGCGTCAGACCCTGCCAAAGGCTTCTTTGTTTTCAAAGTAATTCTCGACTACACGTCTAATTCGACATATTTGTTGTATCTTTTTTTTTTTTTTTTAAATTCGGAATACAATATCTTGTTTGTATTCTATTTAGCGTTTTCCATGTTTTTCCAGTTTGTCACCACCACGTGTTAACGAAAATATGAATATAAAAAAAATTCGGCGAAAATGTCAAACTATCCCTGACAAATCCTATCACAACCATAATGCATGCAACGTCAGAATAGGATGTAAACGTTATAAAGTAAAATGATATGCGCGTACTTATGATGAAATGACTTATCTTAATGACGAAATTAATTAATAAAAGTGAAATCGGACGAGGCTTTAGTGAGGAGAACGGTGCTAACACGTCTAATATATTCGCGAGAAATAATAAATAAGGTAAAATAGAGTTCGATCGTGGTTTATTTACAAAATAACTAGTTAAACGTTTACGACTCGCGTCCGGAATAAATAATATTTAATTTTATTGTTTCTTTTTAATTTTCGATCCAGTCTTGTATTTATTTATTTTTTATCGATCTTTTTTTTTTAAATTTATATATATATATATATATATATATATATATATATATATATATATATATATATATATATATATAGTACTAGTTCTCTTTATCGGTTCGCAGATTCTTCGAATAATAGTAATAGTCGAAGTTCTTACCACGTGACTCGTGCAAATGTTCGCGATGCGAATGTTAATATCTTAGAATATTTAGCTTTCACCGATGACGTGTGTATATATATATATATATATATATATATATATATATATATATATATATATATATATCGATTATTCAATTGAGAAATTCCACGAACGTCAAGGTATATAGGTTACGAGATTTATTTGAGCGAAGTATTTTCTTCTTTATCAATTTCGTTTAGAAAATAAATTAAATTAACGAAAAATGTACTCTCCAGAATTAAAAAATCACACACACACACACACATATATATATATATATTCTGCTTGCGTGTGTACTATAAAAGTGTGTATGTAGCAAAAGTTTGATGATTACATATTGTTTCGTTATATATATATATATATATATATATATAAACATATTCTAAAATTAATGGGAACCGACAGAATTTTAATAGCAGTAGTGAAAAAACGGAAGATAAGTTTTTATGGTCATTTTATGAGAGGAGAAAAGTACAAGCTACTACAAACGATAGCAATTGGCATGATTGAAGGATATCGTAGCTCGATAACATAAAAAAATCTACCGGAATCAATGAGACAGAAAAATTGGTCAAAATAGCAAGAAATAAGAACCGGCTACAACAGATTTTCGATGCATGCTGATGGTTAAACAATACCCAAATCGGGTTGTACGAGATGAAGAAGAAGAAGAAGATATGATACATACGTAAAATTACGGAGATATATATGTATGTAAAGTAAAGTCTCATCAACTCGAAAGTTGATAGTAACATCCATCTTAAATGATCTTCGTCAACTGGTGCATTGATGAAGAACCGACCATGCGGCTTATTCTAATCATGCCAATTTTACCATTACATTCCTGGTACTTTTTTATTTTCCCAGTAAGATGGTACTTATTTACAGATCAGTTCGATGTTTTACTATGAAAATTTCGCAATCCTTGTGGGATTCGAACTCATTGTCCTACTTGTAGAACGTTAAAACATTACTGATACGTCGTGAGGAACACCACGTTTATTTTCTCGTAGAATATGTTTATGCCTATAGAGTTCGTCGTATTGCATCGAAATCTGTCAACAAGTCCTTATTCCAATAATTGAATTCACTTAGACATAGTCTCCCTTAATTCGAGCTCACCCAGCTCTGGTGCAGTGATTTCTTCTGCATCTTTCAGTATACGGTTCTCTTTCCTCAATGATATGTGTTCGGCGATTTCTTTGATTAACCTTTAATAATAGGCACATTGTATCATTTACCGCCACGTCCAAGTTTTTTTTTTTTTTTTTTAATGGAAATATATAATGAATTTTTGATGTCCACCCTACTTTTCCGGTCGCCAGCAAGTTAACTTTCTGGTAATTCTATTCTTTGTATTTATTTTCCTTTTTCATTTTCACAATGCCCCGAAATGTTCTGTTGTTCGTATCCGGCGAAACCTTTAATTATACACGATGATTTTCCGGACATTCGAAAGTTTCCTCCTATTCGCAAAAGATTTATTTTTCTTTCAGTTCCGCTGTTTACACTTTTGCTTTCGTCAGATTCGGTACTAAAGCATTTTGTGCATAATATTAATCGAGTTGTTCCAGAATTTCAGTTAGGAATGCTTCTATTTACTGATCAGCTGATGGCGAGACATATAAATAAAATGCTGTTATATAATACATATATGAAAAGAAAAAAAATGTTTACGTAATACTACACGTATCCATCTATCTGTCTATCTATATATATTATTTATAATAAACATATATATATATACACATATCCGTATGTATGAAATATATACACATATGTATATACGTAATACATATGTACACGTTGATATTATATATATGCGTATGTGCATAAATTTACACACATATACATATGAATATATATGAACATGTACATATACATTCTATGTGTGTATATACATACATATTAATATATTCATTTTTATACATCTAATTCACTTATGTAATTTTTTGTAAGTAGATATTTTCTATTTTAGTAGGGGGAAATCTTTAATGCTTTCAATCAATCTCGCTCGAAATATATGTATAAAAATTAATATTTTATTTATCGTAATGTTTTTTTTTCTTTTTTTTTTTTTTTTGTAATGTACGATAAATCGAAAAAATTTGTTCATTCGGAGACTTTATAATATGATCTCCGTCTCTTACCTCCATAAATGTACAAATTTTATAGTCTCATCGTTTGGCGAAATGTTATTACGTCTTTCCTATCGGAAAATTATCGAACTTTTTGAATTCAAATTTCCTTATTTGTTGGTGAATATATATGTGTGTTTTAGTCGTTGTCTAAAATACACTTTCCATAAAAAACAAAAAACTCATTTTGTTATGGATAGTTGAGAAATACATCGAACTAGCGCGCGTGCCACGGTTACTTAGCGTTTATACCACTTGGTAAAATGAAATTTCACGAAAACGAATTAATAATTATTTTTTCTTCTAATTTATTTCTTAATTTTTAAAATTTTTCTTTTACGAAATCTGTTTCTCGTTATATTATTTTTTTTTCGAAATACGATCTCATCGTAACTGACAGACAAATGGCGTTTTTTAAACGTTTAAAATTAATTTTCTTTAATTCTTCCAGTAACGATAAGATAAAATGTTGGCCGTGTCTGTTTTTTAATCTCCCTCCATGTTTGAAAAGTCGATAATTTCCGTCATGAAATTCGGCTGAAATTCTCGCGTGGTCCTTTATAATTTAAATATCTTCAGCACAGGACAATGTGGAATTTCTCTAGTCAGTTTTTGTAATAGAAGCGTTAATTATTTCCAGAGAGATAAGATGATAGCTGGACGACGTTATTGCAAACTTTACGGTTAAAAAAAAAAATCGTTCAAATCACAAATACGACCTCGGAAGGTCGATTAATTTTTTATGAAGGTCATCTGTGGGATCTTGTTGCGTATATTCAAGTGGTACACACGAGTGGGTTGCTATTGCCGACAAGGAGTATTTTATTTACTTATTTTTTAAATAAGATTGTTACTGTTATCATTATTATTTATTACTATTATTATTGCAGTCGTTGTCGATGTTTGTTTATTATGTCGGCTGTTCTGGATTTCATAAAAATGAACTCACCAATATTCCGAACCTGCGCATCTATTTCTTTATACGCCTGTTCAACGTTATTATACCCGCGCGCTCGCCACACACCTGTCATGGGTTGAGGTGAAATCTCTACGCATAAGATAGGTGTCATTATTATAGTTGACCGGTTCAAGGATATTGCGTAGGTTTCGTTTTAAGATTATTAAGATTTTAAGTGTCTCGTATTATAATGTAGGCGTCCGTTTATTAACGTGTCGGTTTTCATTCGGTGTCCGTTAATTAACGCGGATATTATCTTCCGCTCGTTAATAGACCGAACGGGTTTTTGTTTATATTATCGACGAATCATCGGGATTTTGTTTAAGGGATTAATCCTTCCGCGAATGTAACAGAGGCGAAATTAATCGGAAATGTTGGACATATATGATGTCGAGGGACATTATTAGTTAATGATGATTTCTAATAATATCGAAATGTCCCGTCTTTAAAATTATGTTGAAAATATATATATATATACATGTATATACATGTATGTATGCTGGCGCCTTTTTTCTAGAGCACCCGACTATCAAAGGTTCGATTCCAGTCTGTGTCATGAAGTTTTTCATCATTGGTTCGTACTTACTGCTACAGAGATACGGGATTTTTTTTACTTCATCAATTTTTTTTTTCAAAATGAATAATTTTTGAATATTCCCGTGTACTCGGTTCAAATATATGTTATTCAAATTTATTGAATGTTTCCATCTTTTTTTTTCATTTACCTTCCTTTGCATAATACATTTCTACTGTCTGTTAACTCTCTACGAAGTCGACCATGGGGTTTTCTAATAGTCGCTGACTGATTTCGATTTTACGCTCCTATAAAATGGAATCTGTTCTGTGAGGTGTTTATGGGTTCAATTTTTCGATAACTACTTCGAAAGCTTTGTATTTCGTCGCCCAAGTTTTTGACCAGTATGGAGAAAACCGCTGTTTTTGTCTGAGTAGTCAGTAATACTCAATTACTATAACACCAACATTATGCAACTGAACTAAAAGATTATATATTCTAAATATAATTGGAAGAGAACGAGCGTTCCAGAGTTGTAAATCAATAAGGATAATGATATTTCTGGAAAGACGATTGCGTAGCGCGATTTAAGAGATGGAAAAATCGTTATTGATTCAGCGGTAAAACTTGAAGAGAAACACGTTACTAGTTCTGCTTTTCGTTATCCCTTATTTTAACTGAACTATAACAATCAAGCGAGCATACTAGATGTGGAAAAGAGATGATGCAGATTTGTGAAGGAACAACTCATATTTCTCTATCACTCTCTAAAATATCGAAATTCATTGATTTTTCTTTTTAAATGCGTATATATTTCCGAAGATAATAATTATTACCCCTTAATCGATAGTCCGACATTAATTCCCCGCTGTAAAGAGAAATTAATTTTACTTTAGCGAGGTCATCCATCAATCCATTCGAGCGAAATCGTTGTTTAGAAAAATCTGCGTTTGCGAAGTTGATGACGCGAGTTTTCGACCATATGGTTCCCGAGTTGTATACAAATATACGCTATTGTATACGAAGGTTGTATTTTCATTCATAGAAACATACAGAATGGTCGGTATAATCGTGTGTATACAGTCGTATAGAACTGGTTCAAAAAGTACTTTATATTATATATATATATAAGATATACGGAGTAATGTCCAGTTTCCCCTTGCACCTACCATCTTCTTTGATCTATTAGCGTAGAATAGATGTAAGGAACTCTCTGACTGGAGAGGTAATCACGTTTACACGATTTAACCAATTATAATAAAGAGTTGATGTTAACCGTCGACCGACTGCCAGAGTCTGTGACTCATTCGCAACCAGACTTTATTAACTATAAACTCACATCTGGATACATTTCCGACAGTTTTCCGAATACTAAACGAAATATTCAACTTTTTCCTCGATTTTCCGATTTGTCGAATCGTTTTCCGGAATTACTTTATAGTAGGACGCGATCTTTTGCGTCTAATCCCGGAAAATTCGATTTTAGTTTTCACGTGTATCTGTTAACGTAAGCGTGTCGATATATCATCTGTATCGCGACGTACGCGTATAGTAGAAATACTAGTAGAAGAGGCGTCGTGACCGACCACGTTATTATATATATATATATATATATATATATATATATATATATATATATATATATAGCGTCTTCCGTCGTTGACGGCTTTCACGAAGATAGTCTCTATGTTTATGCGTTAAAGCATTTATTACTGAAAAAAGATGTAGAGATCGTACGAGTGTCTATGCGCCTCTAAAAGAACGATTAAGAGTAAATGCTCGCAAAAATAAAAATCGAAACCTAGAATTTGCTTTATTATTTCGATGATGATGCTATTATGATTAATAGGCTATTTACATAGACGGAGAGGATAAGAAAATATACGATCGAAGTTGTAGACGCGTTGAAATTTGAAGAAGGTGGGACAAAGTGAACCTAATATAACTGGTGAATATAAAAAATCACGCACTAGCCACAGTATAATTGCAGGGATCTTATCAAGTAGAGGTGTAGGATACGGATGTAACGCTCATTTAACCGGTGATTGCGCATAATTAGCGCGCTTTATAAAGTGATATCCGTATTAGTGCATATTTAGCGTTCTGCTCGCACGACCTGAGTTCGAATTCAATCAGAAACGAAAATTTTTAACGGTAAAAAGACCTCTAGCTAACTCGGCGTAAGTTTGATTGGAAAGTAAAGAAGCCAGGGAATTGCTCGCCCAGGTTGCGTCGTTTAGTCGATGCTTCACTCATGTTCGGGTTAACGAGCATTTAGACCGACATATACAAATTTAACAGTTGATGGAACCTTCTTCATTTAAACCTGCAGTTCTTTATTGATTTTTAAGTTCCTTATTACACCGCCTACAAACTAAATTTTTTTTCGAAATATCCATTTGTAGTACGTCATTGAAATCGTTACTTAAGAGAACGAACATTCATAAGTAAATGAAGACGTACTTTATTCATAAATCTGTTGTACTGTAGATTAGCTTTTTGTGTCCGTTACTATTTAGATTTGCGAAAGTTCATATCATTGGATAGATATGATATTAAAAAAATCTTTATAATGTAATTTACAGAAAAACAGGCACCCTTAATTTATAAACGGAAGTTAAGTTCGTACGAAATAATAAAAAGAAAAATTGCGCGATTAAAAATATATTTGACAATTAAAGACTTAGTTGATTCAGATATGAGATTTCTGGAATTTATACAGCCCTTTATATATATATATATATATATATATATATATATATATATATATATATTTGCGTGTATGTTTTAAGAATGTATATTTACAAAAAGTGTAATTAAATTAGTAATATAATGTAATGCAAAGTGTGTAACATGATATAATACTACAATGAAACTGTCTAACTGAAATAAAAGTATAATTAGAAAACAAAAATAATTTCTGCAGTTTCTCCTTTAAGAATATAAGTTACCAGTGGTATTTTTTATATATATATATATATATATATATAATGTATGTATATAGCATCATTATAAAAATTCACCCAATAACACGAATACAATCTATCAATTTTAATATGGAACAGAGTGATATTTACAAAATAATCATCATACGAGAAAATTTACAACTAAAGTATTTATGTTATTTTCTAATCTACATTATATATATATAAGAATGAGAATTGAAAGTATCCATATAAGATATATATATATATATATATATATATATATATGTATATATATATAAATTTCGAAATGAAATAGTTTTTGAAAGTTGTTTAATGAATATAATACGATGTATGTACATACAATTAAACAATCAACAAGTAGTTAAAATCACTAAATTTTATTAAAATACACAAAGCATGTTGGTCGCTAAGCCATTTTTCAGTAGACATAAATTTAAAATAAAAAAATTAAGAAAATGCAAGAAAATAGTTAATCTAGACGTACAATTTTTTTTTTTTTTTTTGTACTTATATTACCATGAAGATAGCTTTATGACCAAAAAAGCTTTGTGTTTTTAAATAAATTTTAGCAATTTGAACTGCTTTTTTGTTGCTTATTTTAAAAAATCACTACATTCCATACTAATAAGTACGTATAAAATTATTTGTAATATATTCTAAGGTAACCAAGAAATTCCTTTCATCTTTTTGGTGCTGATATATCGTGTGCTCGGATGTTTTAAATAGATACACTTATGCTAACGACAAAAAGAACCTTGTTTTATTTTATTTTTTTTTCAATTTCACTTAATAATAAAGTACGTACTGGTATTCGCAATTAACCGTGTATACCGCTATTGGGTAAAGAACTCTTCTTAATTTATACAATATATATATATATATATATATATATATATATATATATATATATATATATATATATATATATATATATATATATATATATATATATGTGTGTGTGTGTGTGTGTGTGTGTGTGTGTGTGTGTGTGTAAAACAAAATAATCTACACGCTCTATGGGGTATTAGATGTTTGTAAGGTAAATCGCTTATAGTGCGAAGAATGCGCCGTGTACTTAAGGCTATTTCGAAGAAAGTGTCGAAGGATCTCCATCACTCGAAACGCTGCCATTTTGATAAGAGCTGATTTATCATACGGTACATAGTCATTAAGAGATATACATATTATATATATATATATATATATATATATATATGTATAAATAATTGGTTACGTACTTAAAGTAAGCTCCACGCTGAGAATGGAAATTGTCTTTGTTGTCTCTTTAAACAATTCAGCGTGCGGTTACTTAGTATTTTACCGAGTTATATATTGAAAGAGATGGATGGGACGCGTTTAGGTTCGTTTTGTAATTATCATTTTTACTCACCATCACCACCACCACCACCACCACCAACAGAACAGAACGGAACTAGGCTGTTGTGTTCTAGTTAATCATCCAGACCTTCACATCTTCGTCATCCTTAATAGAACGAATAATTATTGTATTCCAGGGGAGTACTTTTTTCTTTTTTATTTGATGTATTTTTATCCAGAGTAATTTTTTTATCAGAATGCGGACTACTCCGGCGCGTGCTTATTTTACAGTGTATTTTTTGTTTATTATTATTATTATAGTATTTATAGGGGTAGAATAAAAATTCTGTACGGAGTCATTTAGCCAAGTAGAGGACTGTAGAATTACTCCTTTTCACCAATCTTACAATATTACACTTATCCTGCGGGGTAGAATCAAAAATTCTGTACGGAGTCATTTAGCCAAGTAGAGGACTGTAGAATTACTCCTTTTCACCAATCTTACAATATTACACTTATCCTACGTGACAAACTCTTGCGTGTGAATATGCATCTTTCTACGTGACATAATTTCCATAATTTTTTGATTTCATTCACCAATACGTCCATATATTTCATTTGGTTTTCATCTTCCGCATTTTCGACATTTTCACCGAGCCTTATGACGTGACGCAGATAATTTTAGGTCCTCCTTTTTTCTTTTCAGTTATTATTATTATTATTATTATTATTATTATTATTATTATTATTATTATTATATCAGGTTCAATAAAGACGATCGCCTTATCTGTTATAATTTTCTGATGGTAAATCACCTTCACGGCTTAATTTTCTACTATGCTCTTTATTTTTGCATGCGTAGTAATAGTATCCGGAATACTAAAGCAAATTTTTTCTAACCTACAAACGACTTCAAAGAACATACACGTTATACATACATATATATATAGGACTTAACTTGCAGTTGTTTTGACATTTCATTATACATAGGTCTTTCTCTTGGTATTCTCTTGTTCATCGATCCTTCTACTATATCTGCATCAGGTATCAATATTGCCCGATCCATATTTGTTTTCGTATACTTAATAAATTTATTTCTTCTTTGCTTTCTTTAGTACTTCTTTATTTCGTTTTCTTTTTCTATTCATGGTATCTTCTCCATTCACCTGCAGTAATGCATGTCAAATATATCCAGTTAGTTAATGTTACATCCTGTTTCCATAGTATACTTCTTATAATCAGATTAATTAATATTTTTCTATTTCTTTTAGCTCGAATTTTTAAAAAATTAATTAATTTATCGTTTTTATTGTTAAGTGATGAACATTGATTATCGTCTTCTATTATTGTGTTTCTCTAGTATTGTTGTTTTTTCGCTTGTCCTATTTTTTCTACCTCTTGTTTATTGTTTATTCGCTTTTATTGTTCTTTTCTTTTAATTTATTCTCTATTTGTTGAATATTTTGTTCATTTGATTTATGGAAGATAATTTTTTGTTCGCGACCTGATTTTATCGTAATGTTATTTATATATAAATATGTCATATAAAAAAATAAAATTATAATTTTTTTAAGGAAAAACATACGATAGATATTCGGTTTATAATTTTCGAGAGCAACAGGGTGACTCGTGGAGAAATGTATTTGGCAAAATTGAAATATTTTCTTCCGTTGTTAAGTAGATTTTAAAGAATTAATGCCTTCGAAAACTCGAGAGGAACCGCGTACGAAGTAAACAATTTCAGAGTTGTTTTTTAATATTTTTTACACTATCGTTTACTGGAATAATTTCGTTTTTAAATTAAAGAATCGTTACTAATTTCAACAATTTTAATTTTACGTTATTAAAATAACGAATAAATTTTTAGGTAATTATAACATAATATATCATCATTATTATGTCCTCAACCATAAGTCTGACGAACACGGCTGTTCACAACTTTCCGATGTGGTCCATTTTTTTTTCACTTCAGCATTCGTTCGTTCAATATTTGTAAATTCTATTCGAGTTCTTACTTCAATGAAATTCGTGTGATTCGAATAGAGTATTTGATTAAAACGGCAAATCGTATTACTTCTTCGATTTATCCATTATTGCCATTATACTCTGTTCTTCTTTCACATCATTTAGAGTAATTCGTTATCTGTGATATTTTTAACATTTTCTTGTACTCGGAGCGTGTTGTTTGGAGTTGTTTTCAAAATGGCCGCCCAGATCTTTCGACCATATAAAACAACGCTTCAAAAGTTTGGATAAATAGTTTTTTCTCTATGAAATATTTTTGTAATTAAGCGAGGTCCACTTTTTTTTTTTTTTTTGCATACTCTTTATAGTCTCTTTTTTAATCTTTCCATCAGTTTCCTAAGTAGCTAAATTTGCGTACTCGTCGCAGTTTTTATCCATTTCAGAACACAGAGTTAATAAACAGAATGTAAAACAGAATTATAACATACCACTAACGACTTTTTTTTTTTTAAATGGGCTTTTGTGATTCCACCCAGGGCTCCAAACGAACGAACGACATGTCTTACTAAATATTTATATTACAAGCTAATATGCAATCAAATATAAGCATGTATACGCTATTATTCTGTGAGCTGAGCAGACATCTGAGACTAGTTGGGAGAGGGATTCGTTGGCTTACAATAAGTGACAGGAATTTCGATTGATGCATTCTGTAATAACTGCAGCTGAAGAACGGCAATCTGATCTACATCGCAGGGATGGGTACAGAATGGCGAAGAGGCTAATCTGTGTGTAAATAGAACGTATGGAATGTTGTTGACGTTAAGTCTTGGGCGACATGTAATACGAATGAACGAAATTCTGTTTTCTATCTTGGCAGGAAGATTGAAGAACCACAAGGAATTAGTGGAATTGAAGGTCGAATATTCCTAAATTGTTTTGGCTGAATAATAATATTTCCAAGCACGATTCCAAAATTCCTTGTGCGAAAACTTAATCTCAGATAAAATGTCCCTAACCGTTGTATTGAAGTAGAATGATCCATTCTCGTTGGAGCCTCTAGCGAGATTGTCTAAGGTATCATTCCAGTGAATACCCGCCGAGTGGCTGGGAATCCAGATAAATTTTACATAATAATATTAATTGAAAGTGTCAAGATGAGAATAAATGTAAATACGCGTACAAGATAGGAATTAGCAGATACGAGGTTTTATATATATATATATATATATATATATATATATATATATATATATATATATATATATATATATAATTCGTTCGATCGACACTTTTGCTATGCATGACGTAAGTCTGAATTTGTATGCGGTTTAGCAGCGTAAAAACCGCAAATACCATGCATACATTTTCTAGTAGACGTTGTTAATGTACTAGAATATCATAAATTAATCTAGGTAATTAATTGCGCGCACTTTAAAATATTTCACGCATTTTCCTATTTGGAAAACAGCGTAAATCTAGTTGCGTTTTCTAGACAGCAGAATGACCGTATAAATCAGTTTCGCGAATAAAGTACTCGACGATTTGTGAGTTTGAAGTGATGGACACTCTGCGATAATATATGTTGCAATATTATCTATCTGCACCGTTGCCTATATATTATATACATGTGCTAAGTTTATATAATATAAATAATAATTCCCGTGCGAATAACGGAAAGTGTATGAACTAGTCGCGACAGAATAAGACAAAAAATCTTTTAAGACTTTCGATAAATAACGGCACGATTGGATATTTTAGAAAATGAAAAGAATTATTGCCGTTATTCATACGGCCGTTGAAACTTCAGTCGGTATTTCAACGTCAGTTCGGAGTTGATCGACGATAAATATGTCCGAACGCGATTTTCCACCGTCGTTTCTTATATTTACTAACAGACGACCGAGATCCGGTCTTATTTATGTACGTTAACAAGGCCGGCGTCGGTCGACTAATAGAAAAATTATTATTAGTCGTTGAGGTTGGTAGAATTTCTTCGATCGTTCTTAAATTCTTAAACTATCCTCATACTTAAGAGGATGATTTTACGTACAACTAACGATATAATGTATTCTATATGACGAAATAGAAATCGGGAGATAAGTACATTTTTATCAAATATTTCCACCTATCATTTATTTATTTTATATATATATATATGTGTGTGTGTGTGTGTGTGTTTATGTGGTGTAAATAGGACATATTTTCCATATAGCGTGTATATATCTATAGTACACAGTTTATAAATGTATAAGTACTTATTTACATACACACATATATATATATATATATATATATATACATATATATATATATATATATATATATATATATATATATATACATATATATATATATATATATATATATATATATATATATATATATATATATATATGTTTGTCTGACTGCAAGTGCACGCCCGTAAAATATGTGTATATAATAAATTACATACACAAAGATAATATGTATATTATATAATTTCCATTTTAATTCATTTCTATATCATATGTATATATGTGTGTGTGTGTTTTTCCGTAAGTACTGCATACATGCAGTGACAACAATCATTGTTGTGCAATTATATTGGTTTTTTGGCTTGCAGATTTTTACCTCGTTAAATTATTTGTATTTGTATTTGTTTTCATACTCGTGTTACGTGTATATCTATGTATCTATCTATCTATTTATCTATCTATCCATATATATATATTTGTGTGTGTGTGTAAATATGACATACTTTACACATACGTATGTATATATCTATAGTACACAGTTTATGAATGTATAAGTACTTTTTCACACACACATACGTTTGTCTTCCTGCCAGTGCAAACGCGTAAAATATGCGCATATAATAAATTACATATACATAGATACGTATATATATATATATATATATAATTTTCATATTAATTCATTTGGATATATATGTATGTGTTTTTCCATAAGTATTGTATACATGTGGTGGCAACGTTCATTGTGCAAATAGAATGTTTTTTTTTATTACTTTAAATTATTTGTATTTGTTTTTATACTCGTGTCACGTAAATTTTTATATATATATATGCATGTACGTGTATTTTTTTTAACGTTAGCACGAACCTTATTATTAGCCGAAAATATTTAAAATAATTTAATTTACAAATTTTTTCTCGATTTTTTTTGTACACTCGATTTTAAAACAAAATAGGGGCCTCTGTGAGATAGTAAATTAACGAAATTATGTGGTTGTTTTTTTTCTAAGGTAAACGTTTTAGAAACGAACACGTTAAAGTAATCAGCTATACTATCGGATATTATTTAACCCTTTATGTCAAAATGTCCGCTATACGGTACATGGACTTTTGATGCTAAAAACATGTTTATTTTAAAATAAGGGACATTTAAAATAAACAACGAAAAATAAATTAAAATCATTAAAAAATTTTTCTTTACGCAATTTTTCTTAAAGAAAAAACTTTTAATGATTTTAACTACTTTTTTGTTATTTATTTTAATAAAAATCATTACATTCTACATTATACTAATGAATGGGCCATTTGCTTGTATTTCCTAAATGATATTTATATAACGCGCTAAAAATTATCTAGGTATTATTTTATATTCGAGTCCTTTTTTTAATTACTTCATATTCCGAAATTTATAGTTGTGCTTTAAAATTAATAACTGTCGATTGAGTCAAACAAGTACACGTTATAAACGTCGTTATTATGAAATGGTTCAATACACGTAGCGAAATTATTGTATAACATCGAACGTTTAAGAGAATTAGATTAAATTATTTCGTAATTATATTAGCGTTTAATTAAAATAGAGTCCTCAAGAATTCGATTTGATATAAAGAAGGAATCTTTTAATAATTGTAAATAATAATGCTGATACTTACGTTTTAAGAATATTTCGAACAAGCTGGCGCGTTCAAATTATATATTGACATTGCGTTGCACTCGATCGTTAAAATCTGTTCCTTTTTATTCCAACGCCTTCGTGTATGAGAAAATTAAAAAAAAAAAAGTATAAATAAATAAATAAATAAAATGCGTTATTTTGAATATTTTAAGTTTATAATTAATCCAATCATCGGGAGAATGAAGTTTTTCGTTTATTTTTGTTGTTGTAAATAAATATTCTATTTGAAAAGCGACCTCAAATGTTGATGGAATGCAGATTTTTTTACGTGCGTAATACTAGAGGCACGGGGAGGTAATTATATTAATAAGATTAGATAATGAAAGGAAAGTTATAAGCTTACGATTCAGCGGTTGGGGTGTACTGTAGGATTTTGGTTAGGGATGAAGACAGCAAGACGATGGGTTGCGTAAGATAAGAGAAAAATACGTCTATCGTAGTCCGCTTTATTATGTCCAATTTGAACCGGGGTGAAATGTATGCAACGATTTTACAAATTACTTTTTTTTTTTTTTAGCGACGTGCTCCAACAAAAAAATAGATTCTGCGGTTGGGGTGTACTGTAGGATTTTGGGGTAGGGATGAAGGACAGCAAGACGATGGGTTGCGTAAGATAAGAGAAAAATACGTCTATCGTAGTCCGCTTTATTATGTCCAATTTGAACGGTGTGAAATGTATGCAACCATTTTACAATTACTTTTTTTTTTTAGCGAAGTGTTCCAAAACATTTACGAAAAAATATGGTCTAATAAAGACTATATTAGGGTATAAGTGCGTGCCTACGTATATTAACATAATGCATGAATATGAATGTTATGGTGTGGTTTAAAAGTTAGTTCGCATAGGTCGCGAGAAAAAAGTTTACGCTAAATTTTTAACTCTAATTTACAAAATGGTAAACTAACTTTTGACCTACCTTGTATGTATCCATGTGCGATTATGTATTTAGGTAACTTTTGCTTTTTGATCGTTTGTCATTTTTTCATATGGATTTTTCGCTCATCCTGAAAGGCAATAGTATACATTAATATTATTGCCATTTCCGTCTATATTACCTGTTAAAAAATAAAAACGATCGAGTAAATAAATAAATAAGAAAATAATTATATAAATAAGAAAACAAATTAATAAATGCATGAATAAGATAACAAATAAATAAATAAATAAATACATAAAAGAGAACAAATAAAACAAAATAATAAATACGTAAATAAATAAATAGGTGAACATATAAATAAAATAAGAAATAAATAAACGAACAAATAAAAAAAAAGAAATTAATAAATAAATTAATGTAAATAACGATCAAATAAATACTTTTAGAAGTTAATGAAACAACTACATACATTCATCTTTTAATTAGCTCGGTTCTAAATGTGAATTGTATTTTAATCATAAAAAACTGCTATTTTCGCACTTCATTCTATAATTACCGTTACAGTTTTTCATTCTTTCGCATGTTAAAATAATATCATTACGATCGTAGTATTTAAAAACACATTGCAAAACAGCCCCTTTTGATACAAGTTGGTAGTAATTTAGATGTTTACATAAGTGTATATATATATATATATATATATATATATATATATCGGTATTTTAAATAAAAAAAAGATTTAACTTAAAACCTGTCTTAATTAATGTATAACGTGGCAAGCGTATAAAATAAACAGATTAGAGAACGTTTCAATTATTTCGATAGGCCCAGAAAGTTATTAAAAATTTTCCACCTATACAATATTACTAGTAAGTACGTGCCGAATTGTTCATTATATAAACCAGTAAAGAAAATCATAAGCTTAATATATTGAACAAAAACAAATACTTATTATTATTATTATTCCACTTTTAAAACGGACTGTAAATTTTGGCCTACCACCGAGGATCTAACAGGTAGCGAATATATAAAATGTGCTCCGATAAATGGTTTCCTTATAATAATAATAATTATTATTTTATATATATATATATATATATATATATATATATATATATATATAATAAATATAATCACATAAACTAAAAATTTATAAGGATGTTTGCTTATACGATTATTGATAAATTTTTCTCCATCCGTATATTGGTAAAGAACTAACAAAGTCAAGGGTTATTAGCTATCAATTTTATCGTCTTTTCTTTGATTCCCGACAAGTTGATACTCATTTACCTACCAATTGGATGGATAACCGAGTTGGTTAGAAGTCCTTTCACCACCGTAAGAACTTTGTCATTTCTGTTGAGATTCGAATTTTGTTGTGATCCGATCAAAACCGAAAATTTTCCACGCTACTTTATGAAAGATATATATATATACCTATGTACATGTAAGTATGTATCGTCTATGTATATATACGCATGTATAAACCCCTACACATAAAATATCGCACAATCACGAGAAGCTCTGTTTATCCAGCTTTTCCCAACGGATTTCACCCACTTTTGTTCTTCCTGTACTTTTCCCAACCAATCTTTCCTAGAAACCTTTGCTATACCATTGTGCCTGCCACCTTATCGTTCGTTTTCCTTGTTTCCTTTTTCTATCCATCGGCAACCACTATAAGATCCATTGGCTTCTCTTCAAGCCACGTGGCAAGCCCAATTCCATTTTATTAAAGCCACCTCACACATTATTTATATATATATATATATATATATATATATATATATATATATATATATATATATATATATATATATATATGAATGCGTGAAAATAATTAATGCTAAATATATATTGCTATGTATGTATGTATGCAGATGTCTATCTATCTGTGTACACACACACACACACATATATATATACAGAGAGAGAGAGAGAGAGAGAGAGAGAGAGAGAGAGAGAGAGAGAGAGAGAGAGAGAGAGAGAGAGAGAGAGAGAGAGAGAGAGAGAGACAGACAGAAGAGAGGATGTTTATATATATCATAAATTGAATAAAGTGCAGTTATACACCTGTTGGAAAAATTGTCCACCGATGCAATTGGGATCCTCATTTCCATGGTACTCTGCTATACTTAGTTTCGAATGTTTTGATTTTGACAGTTTGTATGCAATGTACATACATACGAACACATACATACATACACACAAACACGTCTGAGATATATATATGTACATTTCAAATATAGTCGATTAAATGTTACGTTTTCAACGAACTTTATATTTATATTCTCTTTGTTGTGACGATTAGGTGGAAAATATAAATAGCGATCGTACTTAATAAATATAATCGCGACTAGTATCGCGATAAAGAAACGCCGATTTATGCTATTAACGGTCGGTGTGTATACATAGTCACGGAGTGATGACGTATATATTAGTCGAAATAAGATTTAAGACTTGTACATGGCGGTAGTTAATATAACGCACTAGTGAAAGTTACGACCAAAAACCGAAATATAAAATCGTGGGTATATTATCGATTTCTAACCGCCGCGTATTGGATTATTCCGAATAATTTCCGGAAGGGGAGTATATATATATATATATATATATATATATATATATATATATATATATAAATATATAGATTATACGTGGATGAAACTGCGCATAATTCAGTTTTGACGGTTGCGGAAGAGAATAATATATTTCTCTTATTTATTTTCAAATAATAAGTATTCCGCGAATGTAATTTTAAACCGTCCAAGAAGCAATCGAATTCGAATGACGGACTTAAAAATTAGGTTACGACAACATAGTAGTTACACATTACAGAAATAATGTTTGCGATCGGCAAATAGTTGAATGAACGAATATCAACGTCGTCGAGAAATTTTACGGACATTCATAAAAATTGCAAGATAAAATGAAGAAATAATTAGTAATATGAAAAATAATATTCGCCTTTGAAAAATGTATATTTTTTTATCACAGGGCGGAAGTATTATCTACGAGTTACATGTGTGAATTTTTTCAAACAGAGCGTTTGGTGGTAGAATACGAATTTAACCGATAGTTTTCGCTCTGCATAAGTCGCCAAATGTAATATCAGCAAACGCAAACACAACTCGTAAATAAAACGGACAAAATCTCACTGAAAAAAGTAGTTCGACAAAGCTTTCACCTAAGTTATTTATTGCAACGCTGGAAAGTATGTTCAAGGACCTGTAATATTGATAATAATATTGATAATAATATTGATAATAATATTGACGATTTACAAAAAAAAAATATAGACGGATTTATATCAGTACTCTTTCTGTAGGTCTGCCAATAAATAAAACAATATTATAAGTAATAGTCCACGACAAATTAGACGTATACCGACGTATATGTTTAGGTCAAGTAATTTAACATGGATAAAAACGCCACATGCGGGCAAAAATAAAAAGACAAACATCCCTTTCACGGATTACAGTTGGAAGACAGCAATGTCGTAAGCAGTAAACAGATCCCTATTTTCTTAAAAAAGACACTATACAACCGATGTACCCTGCTGGTGCTGACGTATGATGTAGAAATGTGGACCTCTCCAGAACTATACTCAGAAAACTTACTGAGGAGGATTGATGTTGGACCTCAAACTAATGGCTCAAAAACGAAATCGACAACGGACAAAACTATTAGATGTTATAGTATGATTAGGATGAAGTAGAATTTGCCAGGACATATAGCTAGAAGAACAGATAATAGATGAAGCAAATAGATTAGTGAATGGGTGTCCTCTAGAAAAGGGCAGAGAAGTATCGGTAGATCCTGTGTGAGGACGGAGGACGATATAGGTAAAATAGCTCTGGCTTAAGTGTTTTCTAACATTTTGAAGGTAGAACTCATAAAACTTCCTTAGATAAAATCGAATGACTCAGAATAATCGCCTTTAAAAAAGTACATTTTTTTTATCAAAAGTTGAATTTAATGGATGGATTATATATATATATATATATATATATATATATATATATATATATATATATATATGCGCGCGCGGGTGTGTGATATATATATTTATAAATTAACATTTAAAAGTAAAATTTAAAATATTTTTCCAAAGAAAATAATAATGGATGATTGTTAATACATATTGTTTTGTATTTCGAGAAGTGTCAGTTATGAGACTAATATACTTTATAATACTTCGAAAGTAGGACTCTCGTATAAAATTGAGTGACTTAGGGTTTATGAAAAGAAAATCATTTTAAAGATATATTCCTTTCAATTATTACAAATTACTATTCTGTACCCAGTACTTTACACACACATATATCAATCACTATTTGCTTATCTTCATTATTTGAAGTAAAAATATAGAACTATTTTATGTCATAAGTTTTATTTTATTAATACGTATACAGCATATTCTTCTAATCATTTTCTGCGTCCCATGTATTATTTCTGTAATTTAGAAGAGTAGACGTCGACGGTTATTATTACTCAATTTTCTGTTTGCATAACCGTGTATGAAGACTCGAGAATTATTATCGCCTTCTAGATGAGTCAACTTACTTTGGTATTAGTGTCAAGAGTTTTTTTTAACGATTATTATTTCTTGTTTTTTGACATTGAAAGTGCGCTCGAATAAAACTTACTCATTGAATCCAGTCAACTTATGCTGGGGTTTTCATCTCTCTCTCTCTCTCTTTATATATATATATATATATATATATATATATATATATATATATATATATATATATATATATATATATATATATATATATATATATATATATATAGATTAGGTGTATTAAACTGATTGCAAAATTCCATTAACGCAACGCCGCATTAATAAAATATTCGCGTCCTATACGCTATATTTCAAAAAGCGTAAAAATCTAAATTGCCATTCCGTATCTATTAATTGTACGTGCAGTGGGTAATAGGATGCGGTCGACAAGTATAATTTTTTTTTAACAACGATCCTCAATAAATACAGGGTATGTCTTCGAACCTTGAAGTTTTTTGTTGTTTTTTGTTATTGCAATGTTGACAGGATAATAATATTATGTATACATCATCCGACAGAGATAACAATGACGAAATAGTAAAAGGGTTCTAATTTTTATAGATTTTATAACTAACCCTTTCAATTATGGTGTTCCCTAATAGGATGCGAACGAGAAGTATCATTTATTTAAAGAGTGATACCCAGTAAGTACAAGGTATATCTTCGATCCTTGAATTTTGTTGTTGTTTTTAATTATAGGATATTATTAGGAATATATCACCTGAAAGAGATAACGATGATGAAATAGTCAAATGGTTTTTATTTCTACAGATTTTGTTAACTAATCCTTTCAATCATGGTGTTCCCTAATAGGAAGCATTGCTCTGGCCATGTTGCTGACCGACCTCTGTTATCTGGGTGTACAATATCACACACAATTACTCTGAAGTATCTAGAAGTTATCATTGATGAAAACCTGACATTTATTCCACGCTGGAATATAATAACACAAAAATGTGATAATCTCTTTTCTATACTTGCTAGAATCCAGCCCAATGCATGAGTATTGAATTATAGGGAGCGGCTCATACTGTATAAGGGTCTCATTCAGGCCCTGTATGGTTATGCGGGGCTGCTGTATATGTCAGTCCCAGATTATTCTAGAGAGTTAACAAACAACAAAGAAAATTTCTCCTTAGAATTTCTTCTCTTTACGAAACAGCACCTACATCGGTAGCTTGTGTCATTAGTGGCGTTCTGCTGTTGGATTTATATTTAGTTGGCAGAACGATGGTCAGTGAGCACAGGCTTTTCGGTGTAGTTTCATATATGGGGTCATTAAGGTTGTTAGATAACAATTTTGCCAACACCATCACAACACATATTCCTAATAAAATTTTTAAGAAATATGTCAATACCTTGATTGTTGATGTTTGACAGAGATTATTATTTATTACTACTATGCACTCCGCAGACTCCTTTCTTCATGCACACAGGTAGTCGATGAGACTAATCCCATCACTGTCCTTAGATTAAGTACACAAACAGGGGACTATTACACACATGCTTTTACTTACTTTTCAGCTACACACTACTTATATGCACTTCTATAATTATGTAGCTTTAAGCACCCTAGTCTCCTGTCCTTTATAATAACACCTAGATTTTAAACAATAAACCAGCCCTATCGGGTAAATCTGGATTGGGAAACAAACTAAAAAAAAAAAAAAAAAAAAAAAAAAAAGATGCGATCGACAAGTATCATTTTCTTAAAAGGCAATCCTGAATAAATACAATCCTTGAAGTTTTTTTTGTTGTTTTTCGTCATTGAAATGATGATATAGGGATATTATTACGAATACATCACCCGACAGAGATAACGATGATGTAATAGTCAAATGATTTTCATTTCTACAGATGTTATAACTAGTTCCTTTCAATTGTGGTGTTTCCTACCATATGGTGCATTAATGCCAACAAAATTGCATATTTTCTGTTTGACGCGGAATGTCTGGGTTATGAAAAAAAAAGTATATAAAAACACATCGAACATTATTGTATAGTCACTTAAGAAGTACTGTTGTAAAATAAAAACCCCGTATATATAAAATTTATAATTTTCGGTCGAGATTTGACGCGTGACTAAATTAAATCTTTCTTAACCCTAGAAAATTTCAATGGACTATTAATTAGCTTAAATGACCATACATTATTTTTTATAATAGAGAAGTCGCTATTTCAGGATATTATTTCGGCGTTTATAATTCTTTCAATACTTACAATCGATCCGAAACTTTTGTAGGTAATAAAAAGTATTTTTGTTTTATTTAAATAATGATAAATTAATATATTTTTTTTTTTAATCGGATCTCCGCCTAGTTTACCACGTAATACGGGGTGGCCTAGAGAAGACAGTCTTTTTTTTTTTTAATGGCGCAGTTGGTAACACTGCTACAAAACGTGGTGCTCCACGTTTAGTGTACACACAAGAAATTCGTTTTTTGTTCGGTTTCAGTTATCATGGAATCCCTATAACGAGAAGGAGCGCGCGTTGTGCGTGGAACGTTATTTTCGGCGTGAACTGATCACGGCAGTGCAAAGAGGGTTTCGAAAATAATTCAAAGTTTCGCGATTTTTTTTAATGGGGGGGGTTGATACATTCCACGAGATCTGGAAGACCTGAAAACTCGGATCTCTGAAGAAATTTCAAAAATTGAGCGACCTATGCTTGAAAAAGTGTTTGAAAATTTTGTAAAGAGACTGAATGAATGTATCGTATTGTTGCAAATGGCGGTCATCCTGAACGATATTGTGTTCCACAAATAATTGTAAGCTAATCTCTGGTTATCCTATTTTAAAATAAAATTTCATTCAAAAATTTTGTTCTAATAGTTTTTAAGTTATTAAAAAAAAAAAAAAACACCGTCTGTCTTCTCTGGGTCGCCCTGTATTATATAGATAATGTTCGTACTGTTTGTGGTCGGACACGGTGATTTGTTTTGCTTACAAAATGGGCTAGCATTCAAGGCACTAATTACATGTAACGTAGGTGGGCGTGCGTATACGATGTCTTATCTTAGAATCGAAAAAGCGTTGTCAACTAATCGATGACGATCGAACGAATTTTAGAATTAAAATGGTGACAGATATAATGGAAAGATCGCGTACGTAAGAAATTTAAAATTTCAAACAAATTTCTTCTCGAAGAGTTTTCCAACAGTTTAACATTCCGATGAAAACTGCGGGGTAAACAGTTTTAAAAATTGAAACGATTTTTAAAAAATTAAAATATAAATCAAGAGAAAAATCAAAAAACCAATCGTCGTTGTCAAATTGAACAGTTTCGCCAACGCATTGCAAATAATTTATATTTCTCCTTTTTCCTTATTTAATGCATAATTCGTAATCTATAGGTAAAATTACGTAAATAATAGTTTTTTTTTTCGGTTTTTTTTTTTTTTTTTTTTTTAAATATAGTTTCAAATAGAAAATACAGCAAAGCTGTTATATGATTCTCTAGAAAAATTAGTTTAGTCGAATTTGTCGCCAAATATCACAACGGTAACCTAAATAAAGTTGAACTTTATGCGCGATGAAAGTTAACAATTTTAATAATTTACAACTAAGCTATTACGACTAGGTAGAAATTAATGTGGCGCCGATTATAAATAAGGTTTTGTTTCATCGTTATAAACGTATGTTAGCGTTATAATTTCGTTTAAATAAACATGAAACTTAATTTTATCGGCGTATATATGTCATCGTTTCGGTTAATAATAAAAAAAAAGTTCAGAATATATATATACATTACCCATCACCTGTGACATTAGACGTAATGTACCAGGAAAAAAAGAACGATGGAAAATAATAAACAACGAACGCTACCCGCTAAGTAATTATAAGGGGCTTGCTAACGGAAGATTAAAATCGAGGCGTAGCCTTTTTGGTATAGTCGAAAAGCTGGAAAACTCGGTAAAGTCCTGAAGGACTAGAAGCTCGGGAGAACTCAAAGCGTTAGTAATGTAACGGAATTTGTTCCAATAGAAAACGATTTAAATTTTAGATGATAGTCGAAAAGCTGGAGAACTCGGTAAAGTCCTGAAAGACTAGAAGCTCGGGAGAACTCAAAGCGTTAGTAATGTAACGGAATTTCTTCCAATAGAAAACGATTTAAATTTTAGATGATAGTCGAAAAGCTGGAGAACTCGGTAAAGTCCTGAAAGACTGGAAGCTCGGGAGAACTCAAGCGTTAGTAATGTAACGGAATTTCTTCCAATAGAAAACGATTTAAATTTTAGATAAGCATGGAAATGGCACGGACCAAGTACAACTTAAACAAATGGAAAATGACGGAAGAAAATCGATGCGAACTTTGATGCGGAATAACGAACATTTATTCGAACGCGACCTATTTGGCACATCTGATGCGGATAAATTATGTTCCGATTTGGATCAAGAAATTTTAAATTCTTTGGTATATTGGTCGCAGAAAGCGTTATAACCGGATTATATTCTATTCTTTTAGTTGTGTTCTAAGACTGGTCTCTTTTTCCATAATGATATTTTTCCAATGTTATCGATTTTCCGTAGCTCTTTTTAATAACTACCGATATACATCTCGTAGTAAGGTTACTATAAATGAATTTCTAGATCTTCCATGTCCTCGTTTCCTTCGGATTTTAGCCTCGAAAAACCCCAAAGTAGTCCTCCGTGTCTTATAAAATGACTGATCCAGCTTAACCTCGCGTTCTCTGTATCTGACCTATTAATCGCGTTTTTTCGTTTATTCTATTCATAATTTTTTGATTTTTTTTTTATCTCGTCCGTCAATCTTATTTTTTCCGTTCTCCTCCGGTATAACCATACGACGTAATAATTAATAATTTTACGTGAAATTTTTTAATAGTTTCACCTTTTTTTTTTTAATTAAATTTAGTTTATCCTTCGCTATTAATCCGACGTAACTTGGGGTAAAAATTTCTTTTATTTTCGTTTAAACGAATTAATAATTTTATATTCTTATTTAAAGAGTTAATCTTTATGCGGGTATTTCTTTATTTATGTAATTATCACGCACACAGTGTTACCACATATTGGTTTTAATTTATATTTAATATTACTTTTCTTTGTTATATTGTACATCTAAATTAAGTATTTTCACGCATTTTATTTTAATTTTTTTCTCGTTATTTTGTTATTTTTTATTTATTATTGTTACGACTATTTTATTTATTTTTATTTACGTACGCTCTAAGTTCGAAGAAGCTTTGTGTTTTTATTACAAAATGTAGTGAGTTTTAACTGCTTTTTTTTTATCGTTTAACATTATCGTTACGAATTTAAATCGAAAGAAATTTTTTTATCGATATTGAATTTCGATTAAATAGCAGCAAGATTTTTATTCGCTTTTAAACTCTATCTTCTCGCCGTTTCTAAATTCGTACGATGGAATTCGAATTAGTTAATAAATTCTTTCGGTAGAATAATAAAATATTAAACGCGTCAATATCCGGAACAAGTGCGATTAAATTATTATCGGGTAGTAAGTTAAATACGATACAGAAGTTTTATTTCATTATTTAAAAATATCAAATTTTTTTAAATATAATTTTTGTTGCGTTCTTTATATTTGTTATTATTATTATTTTTTTCATCTCATCATTTAAGTATTTAATCGTTTCTTTAAATAATAATAGGATTATTATCCTTTTTATTAAAAAACGTTCTGCAGATATAATTATTCTCATAAAAGTTTTTTACCTTATAACCTAATTTTGTTACAAAGTAAAGTGAAACAAAAAACACCTTACATATCTGATTTTTACTAGTTTATTCGTCTCTTCGTTTAATATTTTATATATATATATATATACATATATATACATAATATATACTTATATTTTCATGATCTATTTACACGACTCTTATCCGTAAATGAATGAATAAATGTATAAAAGTACTAATTCATGCTTATAAAGAGAAACTCCTTCAGAATTGTGTTCTGAAAATAACTGGTTATACGCTGCAATATAAATTAAAGAAATTATTAATAATTTTTGAAAAAGAAATCCTTAACATATTCGAAATATTTGATATCCTATATATATTTTAAATTGGACCGCTACAATATTTATACATTCGCCATGTTTTTCGGCGTAAACCATGTTACACTAAAAAAAAAACGTGTATGAATATCAACCCGGAAAGTTTAAACCTATATTTAAATATTTATAAGTTTAATATATATATATATATATATATATATATATATATATATATATATATATATATATATATGGATAGATAGATAGTTAATTTTAAAAATAATTATACAAATATGTACACTCACCACCACTAAAATGTTTGATTATACAAGCAGGCCGCGACTTCGTTGGATTTTTTTTGTTGATACACTGTTTTATTCACTTGAGAGGCAATCTATGGAAAAATATATTCACGATATTTCGATATCTTGAAAAGTCGATTGTATTGTCGATTTATATTGATTCGGAAAAATATGCGATAGACGAACACGAGCGAGAATGATGACGACATTAGCACGCGTTCGATTACTGAATATCGCGGATAGACTGGAGGACCGGCGTGATCGTGAGCGTACTAATACTAACGTGAATTCTCGGCAACCGTGTTCTTACCAGTTGATTCGTAGTTAACCAGTTTCATAAAGGCTTCCATCTATGGTCTTGTATAGAGTTTCTTACATTTATCGGTTCTATATTTTATATACATATATATATATATATATATATAATTTTATTTATTTATTTTTCATTATATCAATTATTTTATCGTTATTTTATTATTCGATCACATAAGCACTATCGTACTAAGTACATTTTTTTATTCGGTACTTAAAAGAAATGTTTCTATTCTCATTCGCGATTCGTGTTTCTGTCTTCAAAATAAGTTCCTCCTACGTTGATTTCTGTTCAGACGACGCCTTCGTTTTATCTAGAGTTCTACTCCCCACATACAGTATGTTCGAACGCTGTGTTATTTTATCGATACGTAAATTCCTAAATTGTACTCAATTTTGTTTCGGTACTTTTTCCTTATTGACTTTAAAATTATGACAAAAGTTCGTTCCGTTCGTACGACTTTACTAGTTTGAATACTGACTGAGATAATAACTTCATCACTTAGATATATATATATATATATATATATATATATATATATATATATATATATATATATATATATATATATATATACTTACACATGATGCTGGAATATTGTCTACGAATGATTCGCAAGTAGAAGCGAATGATAAAATGCTTTTTTAAACCAAGTTTCAAAATGGACGAATTGAAATGGTGAATAAAACTCAATGGAGATTTATGTCCGTCGAGTTTTATTCTTCGTGTCAATTACACTCTAAAGAAAAAGTTAATCCCCCGGTATAGCGTTTACATCAATAACCAGCAGATCCCGCAAAAGAATTCAGCTAAATATCTTTTATGCCCATTTAACAAGGAAACGTCATGTGAGGCATAAAGCGGAACAAATATATCCGTCAAATGTGGCGGCGGCTATTGGGAAGAGAGTCAGAACTCGATATCTACAGTAAACGATTACTTTAACGGTCGATCGTCAAACTCATCTGGACCTATGAGATCCAACTTTGGGATTGCGCAAAACCTGCTAATCGTATGGTTATTCCGCGTAGTCAAAATGAAGTTATTCGTACGATTACTAATCCATCGGAGAAACGAAAATCTGCCTGTAGATCTGAATCTCAAGTAGATAGACGAGGTCGTTTGTGACTTCGCCACCCAGCATGAAAAGCCACTCGAATAAACATCCGAATATTGAGATAACCTATTTACTCAACATATTAGCTGATATTAAGCGATTGAAGTCAAATGATTTAGTTAGTTATGCAAACTATATATATGAATAATAGAAATTAATTAATGAACTAATATTCTATACGTGTTTAATTACTAATTAATCATATATATTGATTATTTAAACATTCGTTTAAGATTGCAATACACACACACACACACACACACACACACACATATATATATATATATATATATATATATATATATATATATATATATATATATATATATATATATATATATATATATAATTCAACGGTCGTAAGAGACACCGTTATTATCTAATAGAATTTCGATTTTAGGACCGTACAACTAGAATTAGAATAAAAATTTTATTATCGATTATTTATATTTACACGTATTTGTTGTTTGATATTTATTTTCTCGCGATTTATCATTATTATTATTACGCTTATTATGTCTTGTAGGTTTAAAATATTTTTAATACTTAAGTTAGTAAAATCAATTTGGTCATTATATGTTAAGAACAGAAGATCCAAATAAAATATTGAAAGATATGTTATATTGGTTTATTCAGTTAGGGTTATTCACTCGACTATCTATAAATTACGATTAATGAGAATTGTGTAGTAGATGCCCTGTGTATATGTATATATATATATATATATATATATATATATATATATATATATATATATATAAATTTATTACTTTTTCTTAGGCACTTCAAATCACAAATTTTTCAATGTATACATTCAAATTTTGCGAAACATATTGCAACATTGGGATGGAATGGCGGATTATTATATAAAACATATTCAAGTTTTGCGGAATTTAATTTTTCGTCACCTAGGTTATATCCAATTGTCAAAAACTTATAATGGCGCGAGGGCTGTATAAGTTTTAAAGAAATTGGACTAAATTTAATATATTACTTAATGGAAGTATTTACTCGGTCTCGGGAGGTGTATCAGACCGACGTTCTGCTGTTTAAGAAAACACGGAACAAACTGCTTACGAGGAGCTGTAGCTTTCAATGTGCTGCCTAGGCAACTTAGAATTGATCTTATAAATCATTAACGAGGAAGGAAAAAACTGTCGATCGAACTTCCAAGTAATCGAATTTCGAGCAAACATTAGAACGTTATACTTTTAACTGTTATTTTCTCATAACCTTACTAAATTTTCTCAAATAAAAATTAGTGGTCACAGGTATGAATATATTATATTAAGTATTAATGTTGGGTGTGTGTATGTATGTATATGTTGTGTTATATATGAACATGTATATATGTTTCGTGGGTAGGTTTATATCAGTATGTATATGGATTTTATATGTGTTGCAAACATATGTGTGTATGTATATATATATTTCTTTTTTTCTTTACTTTTTTTTGTATGTGCCTTGTATTTTTGTTATGTGCTCCGTGAGTACTGGTCAGATTATTTTAAATTAATATAGAGCCTGTTTGATCATTTTCCAATGGTCGTATGCTTTTATATACGCTATAAGCCTGTTATTCGCTAATTTTGCAGGCGTTTATAATTGTTTCGATTGTGGAATGTAGTGATTTTTTATACTTGATTACAAAAAACAGTTAAAATCACTAAACTTTATTTATTAAGCAAAAAGAGTTTTAAGTATTTATAATTCATTTATTATGTAAAAATTGTAAACTTAGATTTTAATTAATATTTTACGTTTTTATATATTTAATTTTATTTATATATAGCTTGATAATGGCGTAGTTGCCGAAAAGCTTTGCTTAATAAATAAAGTTTAATGATTTTAACTGTTTTTTGTAATCAAGGTTTATAATTGTGCAATAAATTTGATTTGATTTGATTTATTCTGTTTCACCATACTGATTTATATATCTATAGTCTTGCTCCTAGCAAATCTGATATGATACATTTTTTTTTATACCTTTATGAAATAAATATTATTCTTACACATTAAGATTTTCTTGTCATCGTATCTTTCTTTGCTTTAGTAACAAAAGAAATTATATTTTATTTGTAACATTAAATGTATAAATATTATGTATATGTATATGTATATATAGTAAAAAAAAAAAGTGATTTATCGAGGCTGATCTGTAGTGTTGATATTATATTATTTTATATATAGACGCATTTTAATTATCAAACATATATTAGATTGTTACCACTATACCGTTTCTACGTTTCCTCTATTATATGAAACGCTAAAGAGAAACGATAAATTTTTAGAAATTAATAATATTACCATCATTATTATTACGTAACAAAATTTTTGTTGCAATTTTTATAGCGGTTGAATTTTTCGGCAAATAGAGAATAATTTTTTTAACCTCTTGCGCCGTTAATAACGACAATCGTTATTCATTTTTCCTGTATTTCATTTAACTTTTTAAATCGCACATAATCAAATTTTTACACAAAATTATAAATTTTATACGAAGTATATACATTTTTTTTTTTTTTTTTAGATAACTTTCGATAATTTTCAATGCGTTTATATAAATATTTTTCGAATCAACAGATTTCATGTTAATTAGAAAGTATACAAATTTGTCAGCATTAAAATTTCATATACCGTATGGGGAGAGCACTGCGAGTGGTAAGGTTAAGTAAGAGAAAGAGAAACACCTATATTTATAAAAAGCCCGAAATGTTCGAGTATGATTTTCCGAGCTGTTTTCATGGAAGGAAAATACCGGAGGCGAACATAGTTTTACGTAATTTCAATTCTGTAATGAGAGATTCTCTCTGTCCTGAACGTTAAATTTAATATAGTTTTTTTCTTTTTTTTTTTAATTGAATTTATATCGACTGTAGATATCGTTATAAGTTAAAACTACAACTATTATTATTTTATTATTATTATCGTATCAATTACGCGCTTATTTAGAGATATCCTGCATTATAAATTCACGTTCGACAGCCAGTCTTCTGCGCCTTCTTCTAGTGAATGTAGCCCAATCAGTCCTTTATTAAAGCTATTTACTTTACACGAATTTATAAAGTGTGACATCGTTTGGATCTCGCCACAGCTGCACAGCTCCGTTTCCGACAGTTTCCATTTGTTCATTAAATATTTGCAACGACCCTGGTTGGTTCTGACGCGATTTAAATTGCACCATGTTTTTCTGTTGAGACCAAATCGGCAGAGACCTCCACGCGGTGCTCCTGGAAACGATATTAACGGTTTACTGTTAATTTCGGCTAACTCTGCCACTACGATTGCGCGCAAGATATTTGAAGAAGAAACTACAACTAGAAAATTAGGGCAAATATTTGGAATCGACGCGATTAAAATTTGTGAATTATACATATCGAAACTATTAATAAAACTTCTTAAAAATTTATAATAATTATTATTATTATTATGCGTTACCGGTAGATAGATTTCATTTTCTTCTTGGTATCAGCTTTTAAATTATGAACATGTAAATTCGTTTTGTCTCTCTTTATCTGTCTCTCATCTCTCTCTCGTACATATATGTATATGTATGTCTCGCATTTCACGATGGATGCGTTTGTTTGTTTTGTGCTAAAATACGAATTCTATTTGGCTCTTATCTATTGAAAGCATATGTCGTCAGCGCTGCGTTACTGTAGCTTACATATGCAGTATAAATAAGAAAGGTCTAAGGGCATTTTTTGTGGAACTACCACGATTTTTTGCTATCCGAAATTTTCTCCTCGAAAGATATTATATAAACAGACGATTGGACGACCTCGCTAGTGTGTTTTTATCTTACACTAGATTTATAGTTTGCAATTATTTAATTATTTAGTTAATCTTTTGTACCACTCTTATATAAAATAATAAGAAAAAAATGTACACAATAAACGCGTATTAGAACTAGTTATTTTTATTCTCGTATAATTATGAAATCATATGTAATCGACAAATTTAGCAATACAATTACCTCGTCTTTTCAAAATAACTTATTATAAAATATTTATATATATAGTGTCATATAGGATGGAAGAATTTTGTATTTATTTATTTATTTATTGAAAATACAATATGAATAATTTAGGAACTACGTAGGAGCGACAAAAAAGTAGCTAATGTATATTACCTCCCCAAAACTTTTCTAACTAGTTTATAAAATATATATATATATATGTGTGTGTGTGAACTGGGACTGCGTTGAATTATAAAAAGTATCCTATCACGTATAGTTGAAGCTGACGTGATTACGACGATATCGTCATCACGATCATTGGAAATAACTATGGGCGCGTGCTGTTAAATTGCGTGACTGGAAATCATCCTCCTTTTTCTATTTCATACACTCAGCAACTTCACCACCGGCTTCCTTATTTCCTGCCGCGATTACTAATCTATTATTTAACGTTTGTTGTTTTGTCAACGAAACCTGACTTGGCTTATGCGTGCCCAGCCGTTTATAACGTGCCTCATCGAATATATATATAATAATAATTTTTAGAATGCGTTCGATTCTTACAAATAAGACCAAGTCAAGTTGACGTAATTTAAATTAAAATATCGTTTAATTTGAAGAAACATTTTTGTTTGTACGTAACATGGGGCCGGAAGATGGAATATAAAAGACAATGGTGACATTTTCTGGACCGTTTGAATGATGGAGTAGAAAAGTGGTGGAAGATCTAATATGAAAGACATTAGTCTGTCCTATTATTGAAATTAACATGAACGTTTTTCCTTTGGTCTTTTTTAAAAAATGCCGGTACGTTTTCGACTATTTAGACGAATAACTAACCTCGTTAGAATTCAAATTCGCGATTGTTGCAATTTCTCCGTGAAATTTTAAAATTAGATAATTATCTGTCGACGACGAAATTTCAATAATTTCATGTTTTTCATTTCGTTAATCGATTTTATCGTTCGCGAAATTACCAGTCGTCGTTAAATTCGAACGTCTGTCGCCATAACCTGAAATTACTTATTATACTACTCTTGTAAGCGTGTACGCTAATTTCGATGTTTATATTACGTTTTCGAATATTTTTACATAATTTACTATACTTTCTACTGTTGGGCGGTGAATCTCCGGCGATATTGTAATAAGCGGGGCGTACTAAAGGTACGTTCTAGATTTGGGTGTTAGCGCCACTTGTTTTTTATAGTTAGTGTGTTCGTGTAATAATCAGCGAAAGTGTAATATGCGATATGTAAATGAGAATTGAAAGATCTTAAACGAGACTAACTATATACCATAGTATGTAGATATCCTTAAATAGGTAGGCGTGATATTTCCTTCGACTATAATAAATTACCAACCTAGAAGATCGTAACCTGTTCCCTATCGATTCGTGTGGGGTGCGCCTCCACGCGGGTTTTTTTTTCTCTTTTTCCTTGGCCATCTAACGTATTTTTTTTCTGTATATTAACATTACGTTACGTTTTATCCGTGGCGACATGTACGTTAGGATATGAATCATTCGGCGTGGGAAATGCTAATCGTTGTATAATTGGAGGCGACATATTCGAAATAATGCGATTATCTATTTTGGAAAAACTTTGTAGTATACCCGTTATTTATGAATACATTGAAACGTTTATCTATCTATCTATATATATATATATATATATATATATATATATATATATATATTTATTTATTTATTTAGGTTTGAATTTAAAAAATAATGATTAATTTACGATAGTAACGAAATATGATCTTATACGTATGTACTAGAATACAATAAAATAATAGACACCGATTATAATAACACGCCCTATGATGGCGGTTCTCCCGGTTTATAATGCGTATTCAACATAATATAGCGTAAAATCGACGATTTAATTTTACATTTACCGTCGATTAAAAATTATTATTAACATTTAAATTTACTTATAAAATGGTATCGTTCGCTATGTAATTAAAATGTAAATTTTTACATTTATCTCGCGAGTTTTAACCGTTGAAAATAAAACCTATTTGTAAAATTTCAACATTTAAATATGTAAATTTTTAAATGAATTATAAAAATACCACGAGATGACGATGTTCAATATTTAGTTTATGTTAATTTAAAAATTTCCTCTAAAGAAATACTGTTTTGTACGGCATTCTCCAGTCCTCATTGTGTTAATGTATTTTCAATTTTAATCTATATAAGTAATAAAACTCTATATCAGAATAAAATTTAATATTACAGATGATTATTTATACGTTTACCATATATATATATATATATAACTATGATTTCCTGTCTTTCAATACCAGTCGCCATCATGTTGCGCACAATAACATGTGTTTACATAGTTGACCTGTCTTTCTCTAGTATATATATATATATATATATATATATATATATATATATATATGTGTGTGTGTGTGTGTGTGTGTGTACTTCAAATTATATTACATTGGTTATCATTTTTCTAAGTTATGCTATAAGTTTTAATAGAGAATTTATATGTCGGTTAAGTAATAGAATTAGTTTATTTATTAATTATTAAAAATGAGATTATTTTCGGATTTCAGTTTGGTATTTCATAAGCAGAATCTCACAGCTGTCTATTGTAAATAAATGCTATTACATCGAATAATTTGATTCCGCTTGTTCTCAATTTCAAGCGAGATTCTCTTAAAAGAATAAAATTAATACAAATTAGAAATTACCATATCTAAACTACGTTAATTGTTTACAATTGTTTACGCTACTCTTAAAAAGAACCGAAATAAATTAATTGTATACACGTTTAAAAACGTTAAATTTAATTTTCTATCTCTAGTTTTATAATTTAATTATTCAGGTTTTTTTTTTGTCACTTTTGATTTTATTTACGTAATGTAAAAAAAAAATTGTCTCGTGGCCGTAACGTGAAATGTTAGATACTTGAACCGTGCTAAATATTAGACATAAACGTCGTAGAATTAAGAGTTTTTATAATAATCAACGTTTACACTTCTGCAATAATATTTATTTTCTTGCAATTTATTATTATTTTATTTGTTATTTTCTTTTTCGATTAAATTAGTTATTGGCTGTTATAGTCTGATACATGTTTAAGTTAAAGATATTTATTTCTTATCGCATCATTATATATATATATATATATATATATATATATATATATATATATATATATATAAAATCGCGGTGGCGTAGTTGTACTCGACTATTGACGGTCGAGAGTTCGAAACCAACATGTGACAGAAAGTTTTTTATTATATAATCCTTAATTATTATGGAGAAGACAGTTGGCACGCTACTCTGTGTAACATCATACGCGCGCGCATCTGCGGCACATTGAATGCTAGCTCATTTTGTATGTAAAAATAAACCTATAATGGCTAGTCACGACGTTTGACAACGAACGATACGACGATGATGTATGTATGTATATTTTAGCGTATGTCGCTGGCCGTGGGTTCTGAAGTCATCCTAAGTCCAGTTGTTCAAGTCATTGTTTGGCATTCTATGTAAGACCCTTCAGCTCGTTCTAGCTCCTTTACAGAGTTCTTCGGAAATTTTGTAAGTATGTGGTCAATTGGGATTCCTATACGCTGTAACGGGTAGCTAATATATATATATATATATGTGTGTGTGTGGGTACGTCTATATATGAATGTAATATGATTAAAACTGAGAAACTAAACAAAAGATGGATAGAACAAAATCGTACAAAAATAATAGGGAGGAAGTAGACAAATATGCTTATTTAGATAACGCATTCACAATGATGATTCATTTCATTAAAATATAACAAACACGGTTGGATCGCTTATCGCGCAATAAAATATAGTTTATCCAACTAAACAAGTTGCAATTTTGTTATCAAATACCATTGTTATCGGAAGTAGTGGACTAATTAATATGTAGCTGATATTACCGGTTCGGACTTCTTTTAGTATATCGCTGAATTATAAACTACGTTAAACCGTCCCTATTATTATTTCTGCTTCGCTTTTAATAGTAAATTAGCGTATGCGCTTCGTGAAATTTTATTCATATTTCAATAATACATACTAAAAACCCCTAATTTATCGATGTGGACGCGCCTCTATACGTGTTCAGATCAAAATTATTTAACCGGTTTACAATGTTAAAAGTTAATAACTTGACTACAAACGAAAGCGGAATTTGAAAAAATTGAAGCAACGAAAAAGGAAACTTAACCGGTTTTTTTGTTTGTTTGTTTTTTTTACGAGACATTACCGAATGAAATAAAGTCGAGAAGAAACTAACGATGTAGAATTTGAAAAAAGCGAATCCGAAGGAGTCCTATGAAACAACAACTAGAAAAACTTTTGAAAATTCGAGATTAACATAAGTGGTAAGTATTAAACATCGATAGAAGATGTAATTGTGCAATCAAGAAAAAATGAAAGAAGAGTATTGAAAAATTGTAATATCCACACCCCCATAGTTGCTGGAACGCCGTTTTTTCCCCCTCAGTAGCGACTTATTATTAATATGCAACGTACGTTTTAAATGTTCGTATAGTACACTTGTCGCGACGACACCTGCTCGCTCGCGTTTAAGACGATTTATACACTCAGTACCGCCACTCCCGTTTTTCACCGATTCACCTCCTGAAAAGTACGGCGACTTATCTGTCGAGCAAACTTAAACTAAACGGGCCGGTATAAAACCGCGTCTAAAAGAACGGAATAATGATGACTATTATAATAATAATAATAACAAACGAAAACCGACTGAGACTACAAACGATTGCGCGCCGATTTAATAGCGTTCCCGGTATTGTATTTACGCGATAAACTGTCCAGATATATGTAGAAGAAAGAATAAACTAGGCGGTAAGCTGCGAACTGACCGGAATGTTAGCGCGATGGCGATCTAGAATTTGGTATTCATTCATTACGCGAGATAGGCATCTCCGTCGGAAAATACGGAAAAAAGATAGATGGCAGCAAATAGATCGAGATGAAAAACCAGTCGTGTGATTGCTATATGTAAACACGTCCATTGTATTCTTAATAACTAAAGTCCACTCCCCCCCGTGCTTTTAGCCTTTGTAGTTAGAAGTGTGTCCACTCCCGCGCATTATAATTCAGAAATCTCGAAAGTTTATTATTACGTCGTCCGCGTCTCGCTTTACAATTGTGTCGTTTCATTCGGCCATTTCATCTGCAGTTAAATTTAAAAACAATACCATTTGCTCATTTATTTTGTTTTTGTTTTATTTCATCTTTCTCTCTCTCTCTCTCTCCCTCGTTCGTTGTCATATTCTTTTATGTCGCCGTCTTCAGAACGGTATATCTTTTATATTCTATTCTTATCTTATTTCGCTTGAGTGTTAAAACACTCTTCATCGGGGCCATTGTCTGTATCTTTCATTGGGACGCGAACAATCTAACGCATAAGACTTATTAACTATTGGAAAACTGCTGTTCTATTCGGACGAATTACAATATTGAAAATATTACGCCCGAACAAAAGACTAAAGAAATGCGACAGTTTGCTCTAGAAGAAGCCGGGTACGCCTACATGCACCTTGTGATATGTAAACTACGATTAAAATGATATCACGCCGATTCACAATGGGGCCCGATTTTCATTCCTAGTCGATTCAATTTTTTTCATATATATATATATAATAATAATAATAAACCGAACAAAATATTACACAATCACTAAAAGGTTTTTTTTTTATTTATTTAAATTTACGTGCGTGTACCGCAATTATTTTTTAATCACGAACCATTTCGACAGTTACGTCATTTTCAAGCACGCACCAAAATTATTACATTTTTAATATATGAATTACCAGAAATGTTTATATAACGACAACTTAAAATTTGATATACATATTTCATTAGCCAGACATAATTTCAATTTTATATTTATTTACAATAAATTTTATTTATAATACAGATTTTGAAAAATTCTTCATCAACATTGATAAATATCGGTGTATATATATGTATATATATATATTGGTGGAGCAAAAATTAATAATTTTGATATATGCCGATGACACGGCAATTTTTGCATCATCTATGGAAGAATTAAGTACAACTTTAAATAAACTGACGACAGTAAGCCATGAATTCAGACTGCGTATAAACAAAAATAAAACAAAAATTATGATAGTGGATGATAATAATGAAAACATATCTAATACTTCACAACAATTACACGGATATGAAGTCGTCAATGAATTTGAATATCTAGGTGTCCGGATCAACAATAAAGGAGGCTCAAGCAAAGAAATAAGGAGACGATCTGCGATGAGTCTAAATGCTATGAACAAGTTGCAACGTATCTGGCGGGATGAAAATATAAATTATTCTACAAAAATACAACTTGTTCGTTCCCTGGTGTTTTCCATCTTTACCTATGGTTCCGAAACATGGGTAATAAACTCCACGGATCAGCAATATATTGATGCATTTGAAATGAAATGCTGGCGCATAATGCTGGGTATAAAATGGCACGGTAAACAAACGAACGTCTCGATCATTAAGCGTCTTAATATAGATAAACGATTGTCACAAGACATACGCGATAAAATGCACAAATTTTTCGGTCATATAATGCGTGCACGAGACTTAGACAGGACAGTCACACTAAGAAGAATGAACGGACATGTAAGAAAAGGTCGGCCAATGACCCGATGGACGAAACAAATATGCTGACGTGTTAAACTGTCAATACCAGATTTGGTACACTCGGCAGATGATCGACAACTGTGGAGGAATTTGATTGCTACATAATGGTCACGACGATCAATTATGATCAATAATAGGTTCGGTATCTAGGAGTTATCTTAGATAGCAGATTAACTTTCAATAACCATATTACTTTCGCTATAGATAAAGCGCATAAATCTATGCATACACTTTTTCCATTATTTAACAGAAAATCGGGTCTTAGTTACGTAAAGAAAAAATTAATCTATACGGTTGTTATACGCCCTAGATTAATCTATGCTTGCCCTGTATGGTCATCAGTGTCTGATAGTACATACAGGAAACTACAAGTAGTTCAAAATCATTGCTGCAGAATTTCGTTGAATGCAACGCGATATACTAAAATTTCTAATCTACACGATCATTTAAATATCCCTTACATACATTCGTTTATTAGTAAAATCTCAAAAAAATTTTACGAAAACTGTAAAACTCATCAAAATAAACTAATACGTGTAATAGGAAATTACGATATGGAACATCTACGCATACGTTATACTAAGTATAAGCATCGTAGATTAAAACATAGATTTTTGTAATTATTAACCTATTGTTAAGTACAGATATTTTAAGCTAAATTATGTCTAAAAACACTGCTTTTCGTTTTGTTGATTTATTGACTTTTTAATTTTTGTTACCTTCAGGGTGTGTCTTTTTTGTAGGTTTTTTTCATTTTTTCCTGCACTATTTCTAAAGTAATTTCGAAGTGTACTATAAGTTTTGTAATTATACATATTTAGAATTGCTAAGGTTTATGTATAGGTACTTAGCTTTAAGTTATGAAAGAAAATTGTTTTCGGTTTATGTGTAAAAATATAATAAAGATTTTTTCAATTCAAAAAACAAATATACGACTGTAGATATATATGTATATATATATATATATATATATATATATATATATATATATATATATATATATATATATATATATATATAATTTCCGCTATAGAGGGGTTTTAAAAAATTCACAATGCATACAGTTATGTTGTAAGTTTGTATATAATAAAGGTATAAATAATATTTATAAGAAAAATTTTGCTTGAAAATCCACTAAAAATAAATCACAATATAATGTACTTAATTTTAAATTTATATGTATTTACATATTTATACACATAGTATGTAATTATGTAAATATGCGCGTAGGAGACCTATTTAATTTTACTAAAAATAAGTACTTTTGTTTGTTTTTTTCAACTTGGATTTCATTTCCAGTTTGTGATTTACGATCAGCTCACATGTCGTGGAAGATCGTATATTTCAATTTTAAGATACAATCTTTAAATAAGTACCAATATTAATAAACGGTTATTAATTAATTTAATTGGATTAAGTCTATATCTCAATAATAAATTTAATTTGATTACTAAATCTAGCGAATATCCACGTTTAAGGCGTCTGATGTCATAACCTATATCTAGCAGTTGTATTGCTTTCGCATGTGCACGATCATGTTTTTTCGCTAATTTCAGTAAGCCTCTTAATGGTATCTTCGTCAATAGATATCTGAAGGTCCGAATGAATATCGTCATTGTGTAATTTGCATCGACCATTATCCGTAATATGATATTTCGACGTCGTTTTATTGTTTCTAGTTTGTAGCATGCAGGAGAACTTCATAAGGCAATCTGATACGTCAATATCGGTCCAACTATGTGCTTGTACAGTAATAATTTGCTTATCGTATATCCAGTACAGATTGTCTACCTATTATCAAGTACATTTGCTGAACTTTCATTTTTTCCATGGCATGGGTTTATCCAATTGCATATCTAGATACATTGCAGAATCAGCCTATGGAACAGCTTTATTACCGAAGTATATGCGGTATTGATTGTTAGCAGCGTGTTGTGTGAAACGTACATGAATGGATTTCTACTCATTTAGCATAATCTTCCACCTTCTAGTCCATTTATGTATTGAATCAACTCTTTGCTGTAGCTTGTCTGTAACTTCACACTGAGTCTGGTCAAAAGCTATTAAAACTGTATTACCGGTTAAAGTTACAGTGATGATATTGTTATTTGCAGGTAAATCCAGTGTATACAGTAGGTACAAGAATAGTCCATATATAAATAAATATATATATATATATATATAAAACACCTGAGGGAATATTATTATTCTTTTTTTGGCCACTATTAATATTTATTTTTTGTATCTACACTTATAGCATAAACATTAAGGACTACGGAGCGAGAAAGATTATCCTGTTCTTAAAAACCTCTTGTACCGCAACTGATTGAAAGAATCATGTACAAACGCCACAAACATATTTTTGCCGTCATTTTTCTGCATATTAAGATCATAACAATCTAAAAATTGAAGTTGGAAAGGTCAGATTGTTTGCGATTTTGTTTATTACCCCTTAAAACGCACGCTACAAATGTAACTTTGTCGTCCTTTTCCTACATATTAAGACTCGTAACAATATAAAAATTCAACTTGGAAAGGTCGGACTGTTCTCGATTTTGTTTATTACGCCGTATGGTCTTTTGCTAGTACTGACAGCCGTGACTGCTGACGAAAGATGAAGTCAATCTTAACGCGTCTGTCGGTACATATAAAGAGAATCAGAATAATACGAACTTTACTATTAGTTAAATAACTAACATCTAAACTAAATAACCGGGGAAATCATTTTTTTAGAATCGGAAAGAATAATTTCTTGAGACATTAGAAAATGTAAAAACTAGACAATATAAAATACTACACATTTTTTTACCGAAGTTCTTATTTATTTTTTATTTTCTGTGATTTTTTTTATGTACTGTTATAAAGTCTAAAAGCACGGAGTCTATTATTCCATTATTATAGGTGTGAATATAATTTAGTGCGGACGAGGAAAGTTATAAGAGTATTTTAATTTTTAGGTAAAAGTTTTTCATTAAGTATGTTAGTAAACTGTAATGAAGAGCGAATATATACAGACAACAGTGGAATAAGATATGATTTGAGCAGTACATGTTGAACAAGTAGGAGGATCGGTTTTGGATAGGATATAAGAATGAGTCAAACAAGTGTGGACACGGAACAGCATCACTTCATTCTGTCTTGTGCGATGAATACGTTGAATAAGCCCAGATACCATTATGTTGAGGTAAACCGGAAAAATCTGACTGTTGCTAGTTCTTTAAATTTATGGAACATGCAGCGACGCATTTCGGAACACGTTACTGGAAGTAATTCTGCAGAAGACACGAAGGTGACTTCTTTCGCACCTCGATCTGCTTTTTCATTCCTTCCGTACTATGTTTAGGAATCCAATGGGTCTGCAGACTTTGCTTGCTGATTGTAGAATTAATTTTCACAGCTAATTGGAATTTTCTTTCAGCTGTTTGATTGAATACAGCGAATCTGTGACAATGACAATTTCCTGCTCATTTTTAAATATTAGCTGCAAAATTGTGTTGCGTTTATGTATAAATTTTATATTGCTGATTATAGATTATGCTGTTTACTCGCTATCTGATTATTTTATAATTACCATTTTTAGAAATCTTTATTTATTTTTTAATTTCTGTCCTTTTGCCTTATGATGCACGTATAAGTTTTATATTGCTGATTGTAGATTATTTAACCACATTCACTATCAGATTATTTTATAATACTATTTTTCGTTTTGCTAATTTTTTAAAATTATATATACCTAAATTAACATTTTTACATTTTATTTTTTACAAATGTATATATTTATATTTTATTTTCATGTTCATTGAATAATTGTTAACAACCAAAAAGCTTCGTGATTTTTTTTTTTTAAAAAAAAAATAGTTTAGTGATTTTTCATTAAAAATTTTAGCGAACTCCTTTTTTGTTGTTTTAATTTTTAAAAATCACCACATTACACACTTTTCAAAGTTACACAGCAATCGGCTTCAACATAGCCACAGAGTATCTCTCGATAAACAAGTAATACCAAAGCTCGATGAAGTTAAATATTTGGGAGTTTATTTAGACAGCCGGCTATCGTGGAAAACTCATATAGATAAAAAAAAAAGGGAGATAGAATTAAAATTTAGAAAAATGCACTGGCTGCTAGGACCCAGATCAGAAGTTACTTTAAGTAATCGCGTACTTTTGTACAAAACCATGCTGAAACCCATATGGATGTATAGTGCGCAATTATGGGGTTGTGCAAAAAAGACAAATACGAATAAAATCCATCGTTTGCAAAATAAAATCTTACGCCTAATATACCGAGCTCCATGGTATATGACGAATTATATAATCCACTTAGATCTAGGCGTACATCCAGTACAAGAAGAAATACGTAAAATTGCTAATAGACACCTTCAACGGCTACGTCATCATCCAAACGAGCTGGCGGCTCAACTACTACACACGCAGCAAGATCTCAGAAGACTAAAAAGGACGAAGATTACGGATTTAGCCCATTGACAAATAGGAGGACTCACCAAGGGGTGCGTCCTTCATACAGGTGATTGAATCTTAGATACAATTTGTTAGATAGCTATTACTGGCTAGTTACAAATTTGGAAATGGTGAAAAAAAAAAAAAATATTGTTCAATAGTATACGTCCTTGGTTGGCCTCTTGATATTGCGTTTGGATAAACGTTCTAGAAGTTTCATCGGTCATGTTTCAACACGACTTGATAAAAATTTATTTCCTGCTCAATTTCATCTGAAATTTTTTCTTCCTTCTTTTTCTCTCGACATTTTTGTCATTCGGTGTCAGATTTATATCTCTACCGAGTTATTTCTTTTTAAGTTAATTCCAAAAATTATTTTCGATTTATCTCAAAATTCGTAAAAACGAAAATACTTGGTCTCTACATTAAGGGCTATTTGAATCGTTAATCAAGAACTGTGATTCTTCTCTTCAGTAGATTGTAAATTAAATCGTGACGGCTTTTTCTCACGCTCTGTTGTTCCGTATTTATACATTGTATCTATTATTTACCACATTACCCGCTATTGATGATAGAAAAAAACGATTTGTAAACAAGTGGCCTATAATCCGGCTATTGTCTTCGTAGGAATTTGTTTTCGTAACGAAATCGTAAACAGCACGCCGTCCTTACCCGAAATGTAACACGTTTAAAACAAAACGGAATTAACGTAGAACTGAGATAAGTATGTGACTAATCTTATTCGTTGTAGGAATTTCATTTTGATGACTAATTTACGCCCCATGAAATTTATGAGATTTTTTCTATTCGGGTTTAAATTATAAAATTAATGTTAAACAGATGATTTCCTGTGAAATGTGAATTCATAATTTCGAATTTACTTATATTAAATTAAATTTCTTACGTTTCCTCCATAAAAGATAATCAATCGCATCTTAATGAATTTTCTTCTGTAAATTCAATAAATTTACGAAATATTCTCAATATATATATATATATAAGCCATCGACAAGATTCAGGAAATAATGGAAAATATAGTTTTAAACACACACATACACATTTATATATATTACAGAGGATATATATATATATAATCGAATTGCCTTATGAGTGTATATATATATACATATATATATTCTCTCCATTTTCAAGTGCTCTATGTAGCACTATTCTAACAAGGTTCAGTTTTCTACATATTCACACACACACGCATTCCATTCATGTACTTTCTTAAAATTTTTATGATAAAATGAAAGCTTTAATGATTATCCTATAAATATCCTTAATTAATATTTTTTTAATAAATCCATTTATATAGGTGGAATACATACATATATTAATCCAAAAATGAATCGGTTTAATCACAATCAAATGCTCCGAATGTTTAGTGTTCGAACCTCTTCGTGTCGCATATGAAAAATATGCAATTTTAGTTATGTTCGTTGCATTTAACATCTGGCTGATAACCGTAATCTTCAAAATGTAATTTTCGTTTTGATGTAAAAGTTTTCTCCGTCCATCTGTCTCGCTCGCTCGACAACTGCTATCTGTGTGTCGGTCGTTTTGCCTTTGCCTTGCCATTGATATCGCATGTAATAGTATGTCCAACACGGGCGGAGGATCGACGTGCTCCTCTCTCCTTACCTAATCCCCGGCGGACAACTTCAGCTGCATTATCACGCTAATATAGAAAATATAGCTATACATATTCGGCTTCGTACGCGTGTGTGTATGTTTTGTATTAAATATATATTGGAGGTGGGCAAAGGAATGAATAAATTAATTAAACAATTTCTGTCCGTTAGAATGTTCGTAACGAACCGGCTAAATGAGACATAGGCGTAAAGATACGAAGTACTTTGTCATCGCCTTTCCACCACATTTCTTAATTTCTCCACAGTCTCTAGTACTCACTTATCGATCAATTGGATGGATAGCTTAGTTTTTTTAGAGGTATTTGTACCGTGAGTAATTCTTTTCCCTGATCCGATTCGAACTGTAATCGTCCGAGTAGAACGCGGAAGAGTTATAACTACGGCGCTCAGACGATAGAATAGAATTACGATGACAGATCTATGTGGAGAGGGTAACTTGTGTTCAAATATCGACGAATTTTAAAGAAATTTAGTAGACATAAAGGTTTGAATATAGGATCAAAAGTAAATGTACATTCCTACCTTGCAGATACAGAGCATTGATGGATTACGAAGATAAATTTAAAATAAAGCTGGTTTCATTCTTGAATGACGTACTCTTATAATAATAACAGTATGAACTCTACTCATTACTGACACGCTGTTAAAGATAAAATAAACGAAGCCTGCAAGAAAGTCTTAGGAACAAAGTAACCGAAACAATCTGACTGGTTTTCGGACGCATCTGAAGAAATCAAGAAACTGCTTACACATAAAAAAGAAACATTTATTCAATGGCAAGCTGATAAAACAAATAAGGAAAAACAAATGAATATAAAAATGCTAAAGCGAAAACACAACTAGAAACAATGAGACTAAAAAATTAATAGCGAATAAATAAATCGAAAATGATTCACGTACTAGATGATGCGAATGAGTTAAGAAGCTTCTACGGTGCAATAAAAATTATTTACGGCCCAACATACAAGCGGAAAACTGTTATGAAAGAGATATGTTAGGAAATATTTCATGTAGAAGGGATAAGGTAAAAACAAGATGGAAAGAATATTACAAGGAGCTGCTAAACAAAGTATTAAGCAAAGAGACGAATTGAAGCCAGATGATCCACCAACAAGAGAGGAAGTGCAAAAAGCGACAAAATGCATAAAGAACAAGTCGCCGGGCTTGACGGAATCCCTTCCGATCTTTTCAAAGTCGTTGACTATTTGCATACATTTTTCAACATTATGCGTCAGGATAAATCAGTACGAAATGATTTCAAAAAAGCAACCATAGTGTTAATCTATAAAAACGAAGAAGATAAAGTCGATTTCGCAAAAATTACAGATAGCTCTTCTATGCATCGCAAGTAAAGTTTTCAGTAAGATCCTCCAAGGACGACTAAAAACGCTGTTGAATTCACATATACGCGAAGAGCAATGCGGATTTAGGGATAATCGCAGTGTGTAATTGACATGATTTTCGCTCTAAGGCAACAGGTCCGAGAACTGCGGATGATTTGGGAAATTTCTTATGGTAAAAATGTCTGTTGTCAACTCAACTGTATATGTGGTTAGTAAATAAATGAGTATAACAGCTTGTTTTAAAGTAAAGGAAAGCCGTGGAAAAAAATGGCAAATCATTGACTGAAATAAGTTGATTCGTTATGATATTTAAAAATACGCCATTCACAGTAGATAGCTCAACTCAGGGCACGTATTTGGGGGTGGTCGAATCGGTTGTTTTATGAATGAGCCGGTGTGTAAAATTACGATTCGAATCTTTTACTCGGTTTTGTCGGATACTGAAATGTTTGTATATGTAAATTAGAATGGCATGTTTGAATATGGTGGCGGCGTTGAATTTGTGATTGTAAATCCTCTATATAGTGTTCGTACTTCTCTGGAAGTGACGATGTAAATGGGACGAAATAAACAATAATCGTCTACTCGATAATTGCTTGTGTAAAGAGAAATGTAAAACTAGAAGCGAGATCTCGACCGGTAATATCGGCTCTCTTTGTATAAGAATCTGCAGAAACGACAATGACAGAGTTAAATGACATTAATAATGATGATGATGGTGGTAATAATGATAATATATTACTAGATTTCGTGTAAAGGTAATGCATGATAATAATAATAAAGATGGTAATAATGAGATTACTTCGGCTAATAGTAGAATAAATGGCCTAGTAAATAATAAAAGTTGTCGCTTTTACCTAAACGCGAGCCCCTGTACGCTGCTTTTTTTGCTGGAAGGCACGACTGTATATTATGGCCTTCTATCTTACTCCATTATATACTTATATATATATACATATAATATATATATATATATAATGTATACATATACGTGTTTGCTACCGCTTATAGAGTCTTTTCCACCCTACCATACAGTTTGCGTATTCCCTTTTCTAACGTCGACGGATTTTGCTCTATACTTTCCGATAACAATAACATCTTCGACATGCTTACCACGGTAATAATAAAATATCTTTTGTACTATTACCATGACGGTGTTCGGCTAAGCGGTGTGCGGTATTGCATTAATTAAGGTTTAAATTGTTTTACTAATGCTCAGTCATCTCCGGTAATAAGCTAAACTACTGCTTTCTTTTTTATCATCTCTCCATCTTTTGTGTTCTGATCATTCCGAGATTCTGTAAGCGTTTCCTTCTAGCTTTTTCTTATATATCTCGTCGATTAAGTTTTTTATTTTAGAAGTGACCTCGATAACGACAACGTTATTATTACGATTAATAGAATGATGATGAGAATAGAAATAATTGTCTTTTGGAAACGACAACGCCGGTACAGTTAGTTTAACGTTTATAGTGTACGGTGCTTAGCGGAATCGTAATGAAAGGAAAGTGTTTTTCCCGCTTGAAAAGGGTTTCCTCAAAGGGGTACGTTTCACTTAGAATGGTTTGAAGAGTGGATTTTTTAAAATGAGAAATACAGAAATGTGTTAGTACACACAACTCGTAAAGTAAAAAAAAAAAAAACGCACATATTTTTCCAATTAACTTTCTTTTTATTCAAAGAACATTACGTTGTATACACATGTTGGCACATTCCTTCAACTTCCCCAAAGAAAAATCATCTTCTGGGATTGAATTCAGCGTCCTCGTTAGAATCTCTTTAATCTCTCGAATCGAAGTAGATACATTTCAATTATATCTTCTACCTAAATCTACTGAAAATAGTCATTGGGACAAAAATTTGACGAGTGGTGTGCTGTCAGTTACACCGGAACCACTTTTCTTGCCAAAAACTTGGTGTTGATCGTTGCAATATAAACAGGAAAGATCGATCTTTCCGCACGAGTTAGTATGTTTTTAAATAAAAGCCAACATTATAATGTTCTACAGTGTGACTCAGAGAAGACGGACGGTTTTGTTTTTCGAATAGCGCGGTTGGTAACACTACTACAACGCAAATCGTATACTACACGTTTAGTGTACACACGAGAGATTCGTTTTTGTCCAGTTTCAGTTATCATGGAATCCTATAACGAAAAACATTTTCAGCTTGAATCGGTCACGAGTGCAAATAGAGTTTCGAAAAGAATTCAAAGTTACGCGGTGTAATCTCGCAATTCAAACTTCCGATAGACAGCTTCTGCAACGGATTAAAAAAAACAACGGAGTTCGGACAGCGATCATTCGGAGTCCCGGACACTCTGCTCGTCGTCATGCTGCTTCTTTAAAGCTGTCGAGAAAATCTGTTTGCCATATATTGCTGGATAACTTGAAATTTCATCCTTATACACTGGCAATAACTCGGGAATTACATAGAGCTTGTTTCCATAACACTTTTGCTGGCTTTAAAACAAAATTTAACCGCGACTTTTATGTTTTTTTCCATTTCGAGATTATAACAACGAGCACCGTCCTGCTCGAACTGCTACCAAATCGTAACAAATGATCCGATTGACTCGAAATTCGGTATATGTAGAGTGGAAGGTTGTACCAACATACTCTTAAAATGTCATAAATATGTATTATCGATTGTCGACAATTTCATTACTTATGAGATGCATCGAAATATGTATACGAATATATTAACACTGTTTAAGATTAAATAACTTTTTTCTAATTACCCGACAGTTTGCAATACTCCATCTTTTATACGTCTAAGTGTTCGAAATTGTAGGAATAATGTAATTTTGTCGTGAAGCGATCGCGTTTTGTTCGATCCGCACGTTTTTCCACATATACGATTATTTTGACTTTTTAATTAAATGCGCGCCGAGTGAATTAGAAATAACCAAAAAATCCTAAAAATCTGAATTAGTGCACGTACCGCGCGACCAGTTTTGTTACAAAAATAGGCGCGACTAGTGGAAGCGGTTAAAGTGTGATGAACATATAATGTGTTAGCGAAGCTACTAATTGTTTTAGATTTGTATTTTGGATATATATATATAATATCATACGTTCTAAACAGATGCACGCATACGTATGTATGTCGTTCGAAATTATATCGTACCGCGATCGTATTATGAATATTATTGATTCTGGCGTAAACTGTTATTATTGAATATGGAAAATTATGTATACACGTAGAAAAACCCGCGAAAATAATTCCAACGTGAGTAATGGCATAGCTAGAAATCTAACTAACAGGATGTTGTTGAAATAATGGTTTCTCTTCATCGACTTTCTCGGTATCTACAAGCGGGCCATATTTTCTTTCAGAAATCCGTTAAATATCAAACAGATTTATAGAGTTTTATTTCCTTTATGATTTTTCTTTTTTAATTTTTGGATATGTTTTCGTTTTGAAATCTGAACAAAATTTAACAATATAGAAAGAAATTAATTATCATCGTTAATTATAGTTTTTAATTTGGCGCAATTTTGGTAGGTCTCTATCCTTCTCGTTGTTAATATAATATACAATAGCGTTAATTATGACCATCTAGGAAAAAATTCCTTTTCGTTAAATTTAATACTTTTTTTTTCTTACTTTAAAAATTCGAAATTATTACAAAATTTTTCTTATTTAATTTTATTTTCTATTTTGTTTTCAGGCCGACTCGATATCTAGTTCGCCGTACCATACAGATAGTAGCGACAGCTCGGATACGGAATCTATTTCGCCTAGTTCACCGATGACCTGTGTCGCTTCTACATCATCTGCTAACGCTGCTTGTTCGGCAATAAACGACGACGCTGTTACCATTACGCCGATATTCTCAATAAACGGTCGATCTGGAAAATCGGTTCAATCCAGTATGCCGGGCTTAGTTCCGCTGCAACAAGTACAAAATAACAATAATAATAATAATAATTCGACTACAGCCGCGACTTCGATTAGTACGACGAACGACGGTAAGTTTCTAGAAAATAATTCTCTCGATTGCGTTGTTCTTCTTCGTAATTTCCTCGTATCCGTTATTACTCGGTATTTCACGCTTATATTATTTGTACTCGGTGGTGATACTTAAAAAACAACAATTTACTCTCTGCTCGTACGTACGTGGTTTAAAGATTTTAGAAAAAACAATTTAAAAAAAAAAAAACAGGAGCAAAAATCGAATAAAATGAAACGTTGATAATTGCCAATGAGATGTAATACGAGGTTAGAATATTAATAGGTTAAGTATATGGCTTTTGAGAGAGTACAGCATACAGCATACGCTAGGTCAAATCCTGTGTGCATTATTATTATTATTATTATTATTAAAGCGCCGTTTATACATGTATACAGTATGTATAATATATATATATATATTAAAGATAGATAATATATACGATACAGTTCATTCGCAATTACAATAGCATTACATCATTATTCTTTCAGCCTCGATTGGATGGTACATTCGCAAATCGAGTTAAACCGATTTCCATTTTTTTATAACGTACAATTGCTCTTTTCCTAGAACTCATTGTCATTTAGTTTTTATCTACTTTTCTCTTCCCTTTTGTTTGGTCAGAAAATTCTACCGGTATCGTGGGAATTGAAACTTAAACGAACCCCTTCATCGTATCGAGAGAGAGAGAGAGAGAAAAAAACGGTCGTTTTGAAATTCTGATGTTTATCATCTCACCTTCAGCCAGTACTTAAATTTTTTATACACTTCGAAAATTCGCGTCCTTTCATTTCATTTTAAAGGACGTTACGTTTTGAATATTAAATATTACAACAGCTTTCGTTATTCGACCCGATAAAAGTTGCTAGTAAATTTCATTTGTATTCGCAATTTTTTAAATTCTTAATATATTCGCTTATTTCTAGACCAATAAACTTAACCTTTTCAGTTGTACATTATAAAATTTTTCGACATTAAATTATAAATATTATACAATTACTGTTTGCTAGGTGAACTTTAGATAATTTACAACGTACTTATATAAATATTTTTCAAATTGGCGACATTTCACGTCGACCAAAAAATGAAAAATTATTAAAATTTCATGTACTATATATAATCGTGACTGAAGTATCTCGAGTTCAAAAGATACATCCGTTCACGTGTATCTTATACTATTTTTGAATTGGAGTATTTGCCAAAATTTATTTTCAGCCTTCTTAGTGAAAGGTAAAACGGCAGATCATGATTATTATGTTTATTGTCGAATTACTAGTTCAATCGTAATGTTCAGTTCCCGGTAAATAATATAAATCGGTATAAACTACGTCATTATACGGATCGAGAATAGTTTGGAATTTTTAAATTAATAAACTAGTTACATTTTTTGCGCGTCCCCATTTTTTAACAACGCAACTGTCTTATCATGATTGCTCTGTATATATGGGCGTGGAATTTTTCAGTTTATTTAAACGTACGTCCTCGTACTATTTATCATAATTCTATATACACGTTTTTTGTCCATTACTTGGACGCATTCGAAATGTTTTTGACTATTCATCGGTTCGCGTTGGGACACTGTTCCGGAATATAATCCATTTGGTAAGCTGTTCCGTAGTCGCAGCTGCTGCTATCTTTAAGTCTCTATTTTTCGAACATATAATTACTTTTTTTTTTACACGGAGAGTTCTTCAATTTTACTCGTTGTTTCTTCGATAAATCGAAACTGGAGAGTCTATTCGAATTAAAACTCTAATGATCCAGACATTTTTCTATTCACAGTTTTGTTCATTATTCTTCAGCTGTGATAAATTTTTCAATAAGCTTAGCTGTTTAAAAGGTTGGTTTCTTGGATTCAAGCCGTTTATATCTTGATTTATCGGTAAATCAACCGTTGTTAGATGCTTTGGCCATTTTTTTTTCCGGCTTGTTGTACATAGGCTAGAAGCTATTGAGGTGGAATTTACTGTCTCTGAATATTATTTTAAAAGTTATATTTATACGTCTGCTTTCTTCACTTCTGCCCTGTTAATCCCGACAGAAGCAATTGCGTATTCTGCTACGGAATAAACTAAAGACATGCTTGATGAACATTTGCTCTTTACCCTGCTCGTTTATGTTATATGTTATTTCGTGTTGTCACTTTTGCGGCGGTGCTTTTCAAATGTTTACAGAGTGTAAGCTGATGATCCAAGGTTTCTCTCCGAGGTACTTAGGATTTTATTTATATTTTGAGCAGAATGTTCAGTTAAATGTTGCAAGCCGGGTGTTGAAATTAAAGCGTGAGATTAAAGCTTTATTTTGATTAAGTTCGATTTTCATTTCGTGAAGTATTCTGCCATCAAATCTTATTTTAGGTTCTGTTCTATCCCTGTCATATTATTATCTTGTATAGCGAGAGACACGTAGGTGTTGGACTTTATTTATGCCATTTCCGATCCCCCTATTAGTTGATTATGTATTTTTCTGTCGGTAACACGTCGGTACTCAGAGTTTGTATCCACCAAATAAAAAAAAAACTCTTATACGTTTTTCTAGTCGTAGTGTATCTGCATTGCTATTCGCGGAAATTATCATTGTATCGTCAGTAAATCTGTGTATTTTCATCAGCGGATAAATTCGCTGCTTCGTTTAGGTACTCCAGCATTAATTGGTTTTAGAGTAATTATAGTTGTGAAATTTTATTTGGGTAGGATTTTAATAATTTATACTATCGATTATTGTTTCCGATATTATAGATAGTTTTTATAATGTTAACAAACACGAATTCTTGAACTACGCGATTGCGACTCTGACGCCATCTATTGATAATATGAGGAATTATTGTAAAAATTTACGTTTTACTTTTTTTTTTTACTAATTAAACGATTTATCCGTGTTTAATTAATAACTAGCTAATCAAAAATAAATATAAGAAAACTACTTTTTTTTTAACGCAATATTTCTTAATTAAGAAAACAAAAATTCTTCAGTTCGTTTATTATCGCGATTAATAAAATTTTAATTAGCATTTATTTTTCGCACAACAAAATAAAAACACAGTTAATCACTATAAAAATTATTTTATTAATGCAAAACTTTTCGACAACCACGTCATTTTCAATGTTACATATATTATTTTTATTTTGTTATGTTAATTCATAAAAATCACTCTTCTCCAACACATCAACATTTATAGACGCGAATACCTTTTCGACGTGCTTTGTTTTTTTTTTTTTATTAATTTACTTTTAAGAATGATTTAATTTTTTGACATTTTAAAGTATACATTCAGATAATTATATAGTGATTACTTTATTTATTGAGACCACGATATACACCATTTTTAAAGACAAGAAGCCAAAACTTTTCTAAGCAAAGTGATTTTATCGTCCATAATGAAATCACTACTGGCTTTAAAGTTTCACTTTATTGTGTTGTTTTGTATCGTATAATTGATTTTGTTGAAGTACAAAAAAAAAACGCATTTAACCGGTTGATTCGAGTGTAATGAATATTCTCAGTTTTGAAAAACACACAAAAAAAAACCAATTCCCTTTCAGTTCATGTAATTAATAAATTTTTTAAATAGAAATATATTTTCTTTATATATAAATAAAATTACAATAATCTTAAACAAATTCAGACAAAACAAAGTTTAAACATTCTTGTAGATGAAGACCGTTTGGTTTATCCGTATCTCCTCTTGTTACAACGTATGCAAAAGAGAAAAGCCGAAAATATCATATATTTTTCTTTTCTTATTGTGTTTATATATCTTAATGTATTAATTGTATTTTTTTTATTCTTGAACCAGTTCTAGTTTTCGCTGATGTCGTTTTCAGCTCTTATGTAGACTTTGGTTCAATATAGAAATGTATGATTATCAATTTCGATTTTGTATTCTCCACATTCATCATAATTTGTGAAGCCCATTTTTTTTTCAAGTAGTCAGCGAAATTTCCGTGTCCAGATAGAAACTGTGTTAGAAAAAATTCGGACTAAGCTTAATACCAAAATTTTACTTACTTTTTTTTTTATACTAATATTAGTTTTAACCCGTACCTGGAATATATATATATATATATATATATATATATATATATATGTGTGTGTGTGTGTGTGTGTGTGAGTGTGTGTGTGTGTGAACACGTACTAAAATAAATTTTGGTCGTATTTCTATGAAAATTAAAAATACATTAATCGAATGTAATTCGGTTTAGATTTATGCAAACACATACACGGTACGAAGGTTTATTGTGTGTGTATGTGTGAAACTATAAAACAAATGATGCTGAATAGAAAGAAAATTGAAAATTAACGTACGAAGTGTACCGGCACATAATTGGTTTTTGTGTTTTTTGGTATAGACATAAAAGAATGTTAATTGATTAAATAATTAAAAATAATTTAATAAACAATTTTATATGTAATCCCTTAATTATCAAATAAATAACATCCCAAGTTTCATATTTCGTGAAAATTAAACTATATAAGTTATTTGTCGGTTTAATAGCATAATTAAAGTTTGTACCGAAGCCGAATGTCATAAATTACAGAATATTAAGATGGTAATAAATATTTCGATCGAAAAATCGCGAATATAAAATTTACGGATTACGTGTACATCGCGAATAAATGAATCTGATGGAATATTCCGATAATAACATGTTGCTAATTTTTTGGGGGTTTTTTAACGTTTATTTACGTGTATGTAATTGTTTAAAAATTAATTAAAAAGAAAGTTTCGTTGTAAAAGTGATCGCAGTTACCGAAACGTACAAAATTCACGACATAATATAAAATTTAGGTAGCTATAGAGTAAATTATGATGTATAACTTTTCTCACAACAATTTTCGCTCGTAAATTACGAATAAAATAGACGAATGTATGTAAAAATTTTATGATGTACACGATCGCAGAATTTACAATTGCAAACCGCTTGCGACTGTAATAAAATTTGCGCGTACTATTACGGATACTAGACAATTTTTTTTGACGGTTTAAATTTACACCAGAAATTCTTAAGGCATCGTTTACTCTTACGCAATTTAGAAATCTCATCGAATGTATTTGTCGGAAGAAATGTTTTTTATCTCTGTTAGAAATTTTCAAAAATCTTTAAATTATAAAGGAAGTTCGTTAAATGCGTGTAAAATAGTGTGTATATTTATATATAACCTGTTCAGTGCCGGGGAATATAAATATGTCCACATATGCGGATATTGCTTTTTGTATATTATCTCCGTTTTTCAATGCTATATCAACTCGATCCCGTTTTCAACGTACGTGACCAAGTTAACAGTATACAGTAAAACTAGTTTCATACTTATATCTTTTTCTGTTCAACAGTGAGTTCTCTTTAAAGCTATAAAAAACTAATTTTCTCCCCTCGTCGAAATAACAATGTTCCCCCATCCTTCTGATACCATTTTTTTTCTTGGATAAAATTTAGATCCTTCCTTTTATTATATCGTATATCTTCGGATAGCAAATACCATATATATTTCTGTTTAGACGTCCAGGTCTAGATTTTCCAGCCATGTTACAGCCACGTCCGATACTGTCCGAATTTCTTCTCAGCTGAAGGCTCTTCGTGGACACGTGTTCAGGATATGGTCCATCGTTTGATTATTTAATCCGCAGTGGCATAACTGATCATTTTTGAAGCCTCAATTTACGAGCATATGACCACATCTTCCATGACCAATTCGAAAGCGGTTGAGCCGTACCGACGTCTTTCGTTGTAGGTCAAAACCCAACAACCTGTGGTCGGGAGCGTCGATTATATTATTCTCGTCCGGATTCTTCATTTTCCATTCTTCTTTCCACGCTGTTACTGAATTGAGTTTTGAAGCTGTTCGATGAGCTGGTTTCCTCGATTTCAGTCTTTTAGGCCCATCTGTATTCGCGTGTATAGGTAGACTTTCGTTGATTCCGTATTTCCTTCATTCTTTAACGGCCGCGGCTTTTCTACGAATATGAGCAGGCATGGTATTGGCTTGGTAACCACTCTACCGGGGTCGATTTGATTTTGCCGGATATTATGCGTAGTGCTGCGTTTAGTTCAGTGTCGATCTTCTTTGTGAGATCCTTAAACGTTACATCATTAGTCACTGCATACTTTCATATTAACGTGCTCTTTAAAGTCTGTCCTCATATGTGGACTATAGTAATGCAAAAAGGAAGTTGCTATTTTCTAAACTGGATTTTGTAAGGTTCACAGTCTGTCTAATATAATACGCTGCGTTTCGGTTTTCTTTAGGAGCGTTTATTCGAAATAAATTATTTGATATTGAAATAGCTTGGAACATTTTATTATCTTTTATAAACATTTAATTATATTGCAGTGTTGAACGTAAAATTTAATGCACGTGCGCGTAATTATTTATTGGTAAAATTTTTGTCGCATAAGTTTTAAACTATGGATAAAATGCAAATGCTCGAAAATCCATCATCTGATATTGAAATATCAAATACCGATGATGATAGATGCTGATGATGATATCTACAATGGTGAACGAAAAAGACGAGCTTAGTGCCTCATCGCGAGCAGCAGCTCCGGTGCAGCACATTCTAGTGGTCTCTGTCTCTTAATCACATTCATCTTCTCATTCTGTTTCAAGTCTCTAACTATACCTTCGATTTAAAATTGACTTAGCTAAGCAACTAATTACTGTTGAAGTTGAGTAATCAGATTCAGAAGGAGAACAGCATCCTGATATGTCTACTGATGTAGCCGGTATAGTTTTTCGAACAGAACGAGCTCAGCATCTGCCCGAAAACGCAATTAGATGTCGTAGTGAAGGATGTAATGGAAAACCGAGAACAGGGTATGTTGCACAGCATAGCGGAATTGTTTTGCTCTTTTTCAGGGGGTTCAGAAAATGTAAATAGGTATATCGTAACATTATTTTCATCTTTATATTTCAAAAACGTAAGCATTAACATTATTTTCATGTTTATTTTTTTTTTAACGTAGGTTTTGTTTTTGAGTTTTTTTTTTTTTTTTTTTGTTAATTTTATTTCATTCACAATAGGCATTATGTTATTAAAAAATGAGTTCAGTTTAACTTATTTCTTTCTTCACCTGTAGAATGTTTAATAAATTTCACTTTACATACTAGAAAATTGATTCTTTATTGTAAATAAGAAGATACGTGACACTGTCTACTCACTACTTTTTATGGTGTTCCATTCTTCATTATTACTTAATGCATTAATTGTGTTAGCATCCGCGCGCACATAAAGTTCGTCAGTCCTGACGTCCACATATGAGGACATTTTTTTTTCGCACTTACAGAATAACGAAAAAAAGTATCTGAATAAGAAGTGCAAAAATTTTTCAGGACTAATGTGGGTATATATATATTTGTTGTTTTTCTAGAGGACTTGGTGACATAATGATTGTCCAGAATTTCGTTTACCACTCGTTTCCAATAATTTGCTTTTAACCCCCTCCTATTGTGTTATTGGTTTTCCAATTAGCGTTGTTTGATCTACCAGAATGTCATCCGCGTATCTGAGATTATTAGTCGATCGTGGAATGTTTTCCAGTACCTTTCTCATTATATTTTCCAATGTGTATATACATATACATATGTATATATATATATATATATATATATATGCAATAATTGCCTGGTGACTACGTAAACAATATTGTCTCAGAAGTTTGTTATTATGAAATAATCTAAGATAGGGCTTAATGATTTTAACGGAAGCAACAAACTACTATCAAACACAGGGACATTTTACACTACATTTCCGGCTGAGAAATGTCGTTAACAAAATTCTCGTACGGTGCTGTGTAAGGAAAATAATTCCTGGATATTATACTAAACTATTTTTCATTTTGTTTATATTAACTTTTATTTTTTGCGTTTTATTTTTAATGTAATTAAAAATACGTGCCGCGATCACAATGGCGGTTTGGTGGACCTCCTGCTTGTCGATTAGATAATTAATAGCGCAAAGACTAACGCACCTTTACAATTAATGATGCAGCGACATCATTTAATAACATCATCGTTATTATTTAAATAAAAGTAACTCTGAAAAAACCCACTAGCTTAATATTTATTAATAATTAATTTTATCTTTTTCTCGACGGGAGTAATGTATGTAATATCGCACGTGTTTCTCTAATACTAGTACATTTTTTGTTTATTGTTAAATGTGTGAACACATACGTAGGGTACATATGCAAGAATTTGTAGTAATGCAAATATTAATATAATTATTAAAATATGTTCGGAAATTTTATTCCCTATTTGAGTTTGTTGCATATAAAATTGAATCGTGAACATCTCATTTTTTATCATAACTCGAGAAACTCCTTTTTATTAATAATCAAAAATTGATGATTATCTAGCGCTCTATATGTTTTATTTATAATTTTTTAAATTATCTATTCTATCCTGTTGTTCATCAATTATTTTCGTGAGCTTTTTTTTTAGTTTGTTCTCGATGTAATACTCATATTAAGTATTTTTTAGGCTATCAATAGATAGTGGAATAGTATAATATTGGCATGAATTGGTACATCGTCCATCGAACAAGTACTTAAAAAAAGAAATAATCCGATTTAATCGTTTCTGTCTATCTAGATGGCGCACTTCTATATGAAGCAGCATTATTGCTATCCAATTTGGATGATCAGTTATCTAGGCGTTTATTTATTGGCGGTTTTTGTTTAATTGCCACTGTTACTTGCGGTATTTTCAGGTATTATCGTCACGTTCTGTTACTTTCATGATCAACGTTCTCAGTGTTTTGTTTTGAAAAAGTTGTAGAAAATTGAGATTTGATTTCGAAATATAACTCCATTGTCGACGTAGGAGCTACCTGTTTGTAAATCAGTAGTTTATTGCATAAAGAAGGCTGCTGTCTATAAGTTAGTTACTCCTACTTTCGTTATAATTATAATTTTATGCAAATATATCTTCGGTTGTTGTATTATTGTATTCGGGGTATTTTCGAATTGTAATGAACTTATTTCGAGAAAATCCTATATCGTTTGGTCGTTGAAACGAATATTGAAGCATTGTAAAATATTAACCGTTCTTATACTTTAATTATCACTATTTTTAAGAACATTAAAAAAAGTTATTATAAACTCGCTTCAATGAGTAAAATTGAGCTGATTAATTAGCGTTAAGTTGAGAAAATATGTATAATATTATTTTTACTAATTAAACGAAATAATAAAAATGTAAAGGTTCCTTAAATTCCTGGGTGGAATCAACCTCAATCGTTCATGGAACGGTATAATTGTTGTATTTTTATATACATAAAAAAATTTGATGTCTCCTATGCTCAGCTCGGAACATTTATCGATTTTTCGGTTATTTATATTTTTACATTATTAAGTTTGAGATTTTTTTTTTACATACATTAGTCTTCTGTTATTTCGAACGATTTGTCAACACGGGTGAAATTCTCGCTGCACAATTTTTTTTCTTTAAAATTCTTGAGACACAAATGGTTTAATGAAGTCAGATTTGGTTGGTCTAGGTCAGGTTAAAATTGCAGTGATTTAAATGTCGCTTAGCAAGTGTTTATAGAATACACGTAATGCTCGGTGATTTTGAAAGTATGAAATTCGTAAATATCTATATTCGACATTTATCTCAAGTACATTGATAAAAAAGATGGTTTTCCCAAAATGTGGTATTTTTTCAAATCGTTACATCTCGGGGAATGATTAGTCATCAATTTTTTTTTTTTGTATTATACACGTCTGGATTTCTACTTTCTTCTTGTATATAACTTAATTCCCTAGGCGTGACTGGACTCCGTACATCATTGAAAAAAAAACACTTAATTGGTATTTTTTATTCCTGAATACACCGCTTAATTTCCCAAATGCCACCCACGACAATTATATCCTTCTTAAAACTCCCGCTTCCGTCATATTCTTATTCGTCGTAATTTTTTTGCCCAAATAAATGAAATTATCCACCTGTTCAATTTGTTCGAAATTTATCGTTATCTTTATTCGTTTTATAGTGTTTTCATTATCTTCGTTTTGTCTAGATTCGTTATTAATTCTATTCTACTAGAGCGCGTATTCAAGTCTGTTATCATCATCTGTAATTCTCCCGCGCTTGAGCTTACTTTATCGAAATGATTCAGGTATTCGCCATTTATCCTAATACTTACCGAGTCCTAGTCCATATCTCTATCTATCTGTGTGTACTTATGTCTATATATCTATCTATATTATACGAGTTATATATATATATATATAATTTTTTAAGTCCAGATTTCATTTGTGTTTTCGTTATTCTCATTAATTTTTTTTTTATATCTTCTTTCATTCTAATAATTATGGTTTTTAATTTCTTTACTGACTCGGTCAAATATAAATGATCGCCAAATATATTTTCAATTTTTTATTGATTATTTAGGCAAATTGCTATTTTTTATACTCGGTTCGATTTACCAATAGTAAACTACGAATCGTGTGTAACGGTGACTTGTATACCGATAAGGTCATGGTGAATTTATTTCGGAATCGATGACAGTGAAATTGTAAAATCATTAAATTTAACTGTAGTAAGGGTATAATTATTATTAATTATATTCGATGTGTATATATGTATATACTTATTCTTATAAAAGTATAGTCTTCGAAAAAGTCACATATTAAAATTTGTATCCTTTTAAAAATGTACGCGGCTCCATATATCTCTTTCCAAATCGTAAACGACTAGACAAATCTCATCTTTCTTATTAATGTCGACAAAAAGAAATATTATTTTTACTGCGAAATATGTCCAGCTATTAAGGTTCATTAATAATTTTAATGAATCCTATTAAGTTTCTATTCGACATGTTCATTGTGTTTTTTACACGCACGCGAGATATTATATTAGCGACCGGATATCTTTATTATTCATATGACGTTTGCGGAAGCGTTGCCTGACATCCGATTTGTAATGTCGGAAATGGAACTGTTGTTTTTGAAACGTGTATAAAAAGATTTCAATATTTTATATATATATATATATCGCATGCATATGGGTTCAAAAACTTTAAATGTTACTGTTCTAATGTTCTGTTCTTTCGGTGTATAAACCGTTATGTATAAATTGGTTTATTTCCAAATTATTAACGTTATTTCTCCGATTTTTTAATGAATGTTTCAATTATTATCTTTTAATTTTATATAAGTTATTATTATTATTTTAATTGTTTCCCCAATAAGTGGTTAGGACAAACATATTTTTGAAATGTTTATAAAAGAGCAAGAAACTAGTATGCATTGAGTTAAAAAAAGAAAAAGAAAAGGAGAAGGTGTTTATATGAGCATATGCTTCCGTGTTATGATAATGGTCAACATCAGCTGTGCGTAAATGTTTCCTTGCCAAATGTACTACTTAAAATAGTGTGGAGGGGATAAATAACATAGTCCCTCCAACCAAATATGTATGTGCAAGTTAATATATACAAATTTAGAGGAAAATAATATATACGTTTATGACGAATCCACGCTTATAATAACTTATGTCATTAAATATTATTTTTAGAAATATATTGAACAGGGGTAAACCATGCAAGGTACAGTTTTACGATATAATTCAGAATTATTGATATGACGTTTGAATTGGTTTTATTGGAATTTCTACTGCACTTAATCACCTAGTAGGAATTTTCTTTCCATCGCCCCTTTTCTACGAATGTTAAAAGAGTTTCCATATAATTTTTGTTTAGAATTAAGGATTTGTTGGATTTAATTCGATAAGTATATCTTTAGTCATTAAAGACAAGACGATTGTATATGAGATGTTCCTTGGGCCCACTCTATGGAATGTATTATACTTGAAAGTACGTTATAAATTAGAACAGTTTTGCACACGGATCGGCAGCAACTGTGAACTTATTTCTTATTTATATAAGTGTAGTAGGAGCTTTACTAAATGTTTAAATAATTGCTAATTATAAATATAATGAAGTTTTAAGAGGGAAACACGGGTGGCATCATTTGATCGAATGAGGCAATGGCCACCTTCTCATGCATCTGAACTAGAATAGGTCATGCAATTTTTCAGTAGTTTTTTCAACCACCTTTCAAATTGGCCCTTTACTAAGAATGAGGTTGCTGTTTTAGATCGATTGCGCTATGGTAGCGTGTCTTTCGAATTACTGCAAAAACTACCAGATAATTTTTACGCAACCTTTGTGGGTATTCTTAACAAATTTTTGGCAGTCTAAATTGACCCCGAATTTTTGGATAGTATTTTTTGTTTTTTCAATCCCAGAAAAAAAAAAATGAAAAATTTCGATCTATTTCTTCCTCATGTTTCAGAAAGATCTGTGAATCAGTTATAGCGTTACGTCTTAATTAGTAGTCAGAACACAATCAAATCCTTCCTTTTAATATGTACGGTCATGCCCTTGCTCTCTTTGGTTATAAGAATATTTCGCGTGCCTCTCGCGTGCATGCAAGCGCCTCCTCAGTTTATAGTACCATATTATTACCTTTCAAAAAATAGAATTCATTCTTTTTCCCCGAAAACTACAGCCTCTATCCTTGCCATTTTTAACAATATTTCCGAAAGGTTTCCATTACACATCCTTATTTATACAGATAGATCGCATTCAACTCGAGGAACGAGAGCAGCACTGTTCATTCCAGCTCTCAATACTAGTAACATGTACAGGTTATGCGAACAATGTTCAGTGTTTACTGCTGAATGTGCAGCAATACTAAAAGCCGTAACAATTTTAATGGACATAAATCTTTGCGGAAATTACCATATTATTACCGACTCGAAAATTATGGTAAAGGCTATATACAATCAATGAAACGTATGAGATATATTAATTGGATTCGTTTTGCTAAAGCTTAATAATTTGGAACATGTCGGAATATTTTTATCCTTGTGCGTGCCGGGTTATAAAGGTATTCCAAACAATGAATTTGTCACGTCATCTAATGGGTGTAAGAACTCTCCTTAGTTTTCTTACAAGAATGTGAGCATTAAATCATCTCTCACCTATTATTATCTACTTTAACCGCTTCTCCCCAAACTTCCGCGGTTTTATTTCTTTAACAGGATTAATCGCAAAGGAAATGCAAATTAAAAAAAGTCCCTTCTGTCCCTCCATTCTGAACTGGCAGTCTGCAGTCCGGATCATTATTTTTAAAACACTGTTGTGGCATCGTTACGTTCTGAGCTTTACTTCATCTTAGTACGTTTTTCATACACCTCCGTAATCGTCCCTTCTTCATCTGCATAATCTACAATTATTCCCTCATATAGCAATATTTCTAGAGAAGTCCGCATCTTTGATTAAAATGTAAATAGTCCCCCACAATCATCACGTTGGGCAAGTTGTAAAGGGAACCCCCATTTAAAAAAGAACATAATAGCTTGTAGCTGTTTTAGCGACATGTAACGTTGCCGGTGTCAAAAAGTTCTTTATCGTACGTTGGTATGTGGGTAAAGTTTCTTTTAGATAATTGAAAAGTCTTCGGTCACATCATTAATGAATTCCATTCCGAGATCACAATAAGTATTTTCAATACAAGGATAGCGAATGATGTGTATCAACAATGCATTCATTGTTAAATTTGCCTATGCACTAAAATATACATGCACACGCATATACAGATATAATAATTTTAATAAAAAATTAGAATACAAATTATTAGCTTAATGTCAAATAGATGCATAAATTTTAAACCAGGACAAACAACAAATTCCCATTTAGTTGTCGACCCGAGGAATGAAATTAAATGAATAGATTTATCTAGAAAATTATGGAAGACACTCAATAGAATTAGGACCGGACAGGGAAGATGCTGATATGTAATGCAGAAATGAGGTATAACGACAAATGCTGCGTGCCAGTGAGGAAATCCAAGATTAACAATGCAGCATACATTAGAAGACTGTAGTATGCACCTGTAGGTTTAACATTATATTCACAATCTTAATGACGGAGCCATAGACTAGCTAACAAATTTAAAGTTAGACTTATGATGAGAATTTTGTGTAATTATATATAGCCGATGATTATACGATAAGAAGAAGTTACCTGTAAATTACGTGCGTTATCTTTTCAACGTCTTCTTCAATCTTGCGTAATTTTTTACATATATATATATCTTGTATTTTCCGCAAGCCGTCCAATGTGAACAAACGCTTCTGGATTTGAAATAGGATAGGCTTATAGCGGCCATACTCGCATTGTCACGATGTCTTTAGCGGGTTTATGCAGCATTTTTTAAAGGATGGTTTCCTCAGCCTTCCTCACTGCACCCTGATACATCGCCGCTCATGGTTCGCGGTTGCTTATTTGTCACGCTTGGGTTTAATTGTATTCCCTCCATTTTTCACGTACTCTATTCAGCACTATTCTAATAAGGTTTTGCAAACTGTCTATTCGATTTTCTACATATTCACACACAGACACATATGTATCCCTATATAATACCCACCGTTCGTATACTTTCCCGAACGTTTTAAAACGAAATTACAGCTTCAATGATTATCACATAAAAATTCTTAATGAGTATTTTTTTTAAATAAATAAATTAGTTTATATATGTGTAATACACGATGATCATCCTAATATATATCATCATTGTCGTTAACATCGTCGTCGTATTGTTTATTGCCGAATATCCTGATTACAATTTTGCATACAAAATGGGTATTATATGTGTGTGTGTGTGTATATATATATATATATACTAGAAGTTACCTACGGCTTCGCCTGTGTAATTTTTTTTTAATACAACATCGTTGTCTCTTTCTTTTAACAATATATATCCGTTATTGCGGGTGTTAGTAGTCGAGGTACATTCGAACGGGAAAACGTGTTAAATTTTAAACGATTTGACAGAATGCCGCTGTCTCCTACTTATTAAAACTTTAAATTGTTGTAATTTCTGTCCTATTTACGATATCAATGTGAAACAAGGCTGAGAACGAATCCGATAATATAGGCTATAAGCTGTGCAAATTTCATCATTATTGCTTTAATCGTTTTTGAGTTAAATAGGAACAGACAGACAGACAGACAGACAAAAATTTAAAAAAAAGATTTTCTGTTTATGTGTGATAAAAATAGCTCAATGCAATCGCAAATCACAGACACAGTTTTATATACTTATGTGTACATATATCTATATATATAAAAATCAATGCCACTTTTCGTTGTAATTTTATAACTCAAGAACGGGCTCACCTATCTAAACCAAATGTTTAGGATTTGTTCGGACTATTTAGTAGATGGTTTTTGTGAAGTTTGCACAAAATCGGTCGAGCGGTTCTTCATTTATCACATTTTTTATGACAAATGAATTCAATAAATGGTGTAGTATACGGTTGATGCACCTTAGTATTTTACTGAGAAAATTAGAGTACGTACTATTATTTCCTGTTGTTAGTTCGAAAGGAATGAATGAATTTTGTTAAATTGAAACTTTTTCAGATGGGGACTGTGCTGTCAAATTGAAACTTTTTCAGTGTTGACAGTACATGCATGTTGTTATGTCATTCATGCGGTCATTTTATTTTACACGTGCTTCGATTAAAGTAAATTTTTGTGTTTATATTTTTAAACATATTGTTGAGTGCATTCATACAAACGGTGAGTCTTGTATTGTTCAAATGTACTATGTATATGTGTGCGTGTACTTTTCTCAGTTTTTTTTTTAGCGAGCCTTCAGTGTTTCATATCGTTTATAGGCTTTATTTGAATTAAATTGTCAAACGCATTTACACAAACGGTAAGCATGTATGTATGTTGGTGTGCATACGGGTGTTTTATTCTTTTGTAAATTTCGTTAAAACCGATTTAATAGACATTCGAAAAAAAAAACACTTTTTAAGTACGATCGATAGGTTTCGAGATACGAATTTTTAAAAATTGCCGACTTGCTACCTTCGGCAGACAGGGCTACACGAAGTAAATATTTTTAAACGATTCCGCCTATTGAATTAGGAGTTTTTATATAAGATCTATCGTATAAAGTGAAAAAATGGCGAAAAAAATTTCAAATTTCGAAACCCTTTGCGATTTTTTCAAATTCACTTTTTTCGCGATAATTCGCGAACGATTCAAAGTCGATAAAATAGTTTAAATGAAGTTATGCGGCATTGAAATACGCGTCTAATGATGGTATAATGGTATTTTTACAAAATTAGGGTTAAAGGGTTTTTAGGCGGTTTCGTGCGTTTTTAAGGACCCTATGATAGATAGGGGGTTTTTACGTTAAACGAAAGTAAACGTGGAGATCTATGATTTATTGCAATAACATAATGTTTAACAAAGTTTACCGGTCACGAGAAATCGCGAGTTTAAAATTCGATTTTCGGTTTTTAAAAATTTTCAAACGATTTTTGGTCGGCCGATTCTACAATGCTTTTAGCACGGTAATGTGATATATCTTGAATATACACTAGGCATTAGGATATATATATATATGTATATTATAGGATTTATCCTTCCTTTACCCGGCGAACTTCGTATCGCCCCAGAATCAATAAATATATTAGCTTATTAGCTGAATTAAATATAATTTTTTATTAAATTCAATAAATCTTCAAAATTAAAAAGTGTCGTCATATCATTTAAATTTCGTTATAAATTTGTTTTTTTAATTTTTTGTATAGTTCCTAATTCTCCATCGGTATTTGTGCTTTATTTAATTCAGCTAATAAATTAATACATTTATTGATTGTGGGGCGATACGAAGTTCGCTGGGTCAGCTAGTATAATATATAATTCACAATGAATTATATTTTTCCATCCTCCTTTCGAGTATAAATTAATTTTTTAATTTCATACTTTAACTTGCGGATCCACCTGATAAGATTTTTATACGTTACTCGCTTACGTATTGTGTGTCGCGGAGACTTGTAACTTGCGGATAATTCGTCTTAATTTGCGAATACATTTTTTATAAATATAATTTATAATTCCATTCATGATTATCGTTTACTTTTTTCTCTCTCTTTGTTTCATATTATTACGTTTAATTGAAAACAATTATTTTGATTCGAACTTCAAATATTAACTATCAATTCGTGTATTACGAAATTTTATTAATAGTAATAATATTATTTCCCGTTCATTTACTTACGTATGCGCTCGTTCGTATTTACTTCGCAGGATCTAAAGTCCTTCGTCTAAAGAATATCGACAATGACGTCACCATCACTCCGACCATCCTCTATAGTAGCGGCGGTAGTGACGCTAACAACAGTTTAATTTGCAGTTTCGAACAATTGGAAAGAGAATTCGGTATTCAAGCTCCCAGAGTCCCGGGTGGACCTCATTTCATTAAAATACCGTTACCCAACGACGTTCAATCCATTATGACGCAACCGCCGGCTGCTCATCAGACGCCCGCCGATCTTAGTAACAAATCCAGAAGATGACGAAATTTAGTTTTTTTTGGTCTAGTCACATTTCTCGATCGTTGATATTATTAACGATCGTTCCGTGTCTGCTATTTTATATACATGTGTATTTATGTATATATATAACATGTATATTATATACATGTATGTATTTAAAACACACACACGTACATATATATATTTCAAACTAACTGGAGATAATTTTATTTTATATATATATATATATATATATATATATATATATATATATATATATATATATATATATATATATAGATATTGTAAATAGTTACCTGTTTGGTTGTTTTTTTTTAATAGTATTAGAATTTTTAAAACTTATGTATTATTTTTTGTTATAATTAAAAAAAGAAGGCATTTTTAGATCATGATTTAATTGTTTATGTAACATCGAATGTAATCGTATTTTCCTGCGAAATTTAATATTGGCCAAAACTCTCGTGTATGAATAAACCTATTTAAATAAACCGTAGCCCATTCGCGTATTCTCTTTCTATTGTTTATATTTTCTATTAAGAATCTTGTAACATAAAAAATAATTTAAAAAAAAAAAACACTTAATATTTGTTAGGATTGTTCGGTAAAAATAAACCATAAATGGTCTATTTACTTTCTCTATATTTGTTCGTTATCCTACAGCGCATGAAATTTTAATCTTTTAGAAAAAATTACTTTAATTAAATACTGCCCTGTAATAATTGAAAACAAAAATTATGCAATCGTATCAATCTAATACTTAGAACTGCCAAAAACTACGCTATTACTTATAAGCAACATTATCCATTGAATAGTACATAAACATAAAAAAAATGTGTATATATATATATATGTGAATCATAATAACATAGAGGTTTACTAAACGTAATTGCGTTTAATCAAAATTTTCTGGCAAATTTACATGTTTACATCATTGCAATACATAAAGTTTAATATTAGCAACGTTTTCAAATTAATATGTCATAGAATTTTTTTGCTTATTAGTAACATTATACACCGTAGGATTAAAAATGTGTATCGTAATAAAGCGTTCGTTGTCGTTATTTCGAATTAATATTGTAAAATAATTTAAAATTATTATTTTATCAAAATTGTGTGTGTTTGTGTGTGTGTGTGTGTGTGTGCGTAGTTGTAGAGTTGTATCTCATCTACATATTATCGGAGAAAAATGAAAAAATATATCCGTCCAGGTAATTGATATATAAACTTTTTACGCTTTCAGACACGAGATTTATACACACGCCACATTTAATTTTTTTTCTTTACCATAATTATACTCGATCGTTGATTTCTCTACGTATTCATCAACGCATACGCAAGTGGCAGGTCTCTATACATAAAACACAAAAATTGTTTATATATTAATATTTTAAAAAAAAATCTTAATATTTTCCTTAAATACATATACATATATATCATATTAATGGACCTAATATATATATATATATATATATATATATATATAACGTTTAATTCCGATATTAATTAATAATCGATATATAATCGGACGATAAAAAATATCGTGATAAGGAAAACTTTAAAAAATTAAAAGTTAAATTTTATTTACTTTTCAATTAAATGTTTAACGACAACTCAATTATACGTACACATCTTTCTGTATAAACGTATGTATTTATATACATACAAACATGTTGATTCTCAAATATACGCTCGCGTGTGTGTGTGTGTAAGTATATATATGTGGGTGCGAGCGTATGAATTTTAAACCTGTAAATGTATGATGAATGGTTTTTAACGCTATGTATACATTTTTAGCTTCGACATTTCGTCATTAATAATCCTTCTACTTTTAAAAGATTCAAACATTGAAAATAAATTAACGCACGCTAACGACATCGACAATATTCATCATTTCAGTCACTCGTCAGTTTTTTTACACAAAATTAAACATTTCGATTTAAGAAACAATTATTCTTTTGAAGAAGCGGAAATATGAATATATAATTATTTTTTAGAGGACTAAGTAATTTTTTATATCTTATAAAAATATTTCTAGAATCCAAAAACATTTAATGTGAACCAAATGTCCCTTTTATGAATATATATATATATATATATATATATATATATATATATATATATATATATATATATATATATATATATATACTAGAAGTTTATGCACCGTATGAAGGACATTATAAGTGAAAGGGTTAAGATTATAAAAATTTTTAAAAAAATGGATTGAATTTTATTTGCGTTATAATTACGATTTTATGGCTAACTGGATTACATTTTTTTTAAAAATAAAAATACGTAATTACATAAAATATTTATATATATATATATGCGTGTGTGTGTGAATTTTAAACTTGACAAATTATTATTGAACAATTTTTAATGCTATATATATTTTTATTTTTAATAACGTCATTTTCTAATGAATAATCGATTTGTTCTAAAAGATCTAAACATAAAATAGATGAATGAGGCGATATCGACATCAACAATATCGAAGTAAGTAATAGTTTAGAAAATAAAACAATGGATTAATTTTTATTTAGGTTTTAACTACGATTATATTAACAACGTACGTCCAAACTTTTTTACTTAAGTTCATGCTTATTTTTATATATATATATATATATATATATATATATATATATATATATATATATATTATATTATATTTTATATATATATATATATGTATAAGTGGAATCTGATTACAAAAGGTCTTTAATACAAAGATATGTATGTGGATGGGTACAGCGTATATACATGCATATGTGTGTGTGTATATGTGAATTTTAAACTTGTAAATTTATAATGAATGATTTTTAACGTTTATGTATACTTTTATAGTGATATTGACCGATTCTTACAGTGTTTAAATTATTTGGGTGACGACGTCGTATTTAATAAATTCCTTCATATAATTTTTCTATTATCGGAACTTGTGATATCGTTACTATATAATCGAATTATGCATATTTTACCACATAATGCTTCGTTCTATCAAATCTCGAATAACCAGTCACTTTTATTTTGTCTTCCGAATAGTTTTTTTAGATTCTGCATATATATATATATATATATACATATACATATACATATATATATATATATATATATATATATATATATATATATATATATATATATAAACACGAAAGTAGGAGCATTTTCGAGGAGTTATTCTTTCAAAGAGACTGTTTTTTTTTCTTTTTCTTTTTTCGTTAGAACATTTTATCGATAGATTGTAATTTATTTTTTGTTTTTATAGAATTAATCTTCGTATTATAATCGTATTAATGAAATTAATCTACTTAATAGTATGTAATCGTTTAATAATTATTCATTATACGTTAAAGAAAAAATGTAATTAGAAAAATAATTGATAAATAAAAAAAAAAATAGGAAACAAAAACTAGAAAAATTTGTATATTTTAACTATCTGTACTTCGACGATGGTCGAGTCTTGTCGAAATATAGCGCGGTATGTTCGAATGTTGTTTTTAATTAAAATAATTTCGATTAGAATTATTTCAGCTGCTCCTGTATTTTTTCTTTGTCCCGCTCTTTAATAGAGCTCCATGTGACGCGACGCTGAATAATGTCACTAATCGTTCGATTAATTTTACCTGCAGGTAGTTAAAAATAATTTAAAAGAACGAGATAATAATTTATTTTAATCGGGGCGTGTTAGTTTTATTTAAATTGTCTGAAAAACCGCAGGATTTAGTCATTGCGAACGAAAGTATTTTAATGACGAAACTTAACCGCTATATAATATACCTTCCGCATGCTGATGATATAGTATGTACAAGGACACATGTATATTATATATATATATATATATATATATATATATATATATATATATACACATGCAGGCACGTAATATATGCACATACCTAACATATTGACTTATAAAGAACCAACTAAAAGCCATGATTAGAGTATAATGGTTTGAAAACAATCTATATTTCGCGTTATATTTTACTACATCTGTGTGATAAGATAATATTGCATCGATTATGTAAGACTATTTTTCATTGAGTTTTTTTTATTGTTATTTTTTTTTAAGAGACATTTATACTTTTTAAAACTAGTTTTATTTTTCATTAATATCGATATTCCTCCATTTATTTATTATTTTTTGTTTCTAGGTGAGAGAGAGAGTACATATCACGTTTCGTTCGATAGCATTACTATGCTAGCTAATGAAAGTCTTTGTTAATACCAGAACAAGTCTCCGTAAAGGGAAATCTATAGAACTCAATATATTGAAGATGGAGAAAATACCGGTGCTGTATTTGTAGATCTTAGTACAGCCTGTGATAAAGTAAATCATTAAAGAAAATATACCACCTAAGTAAAGATTTCAAATTCACAAAAGTAGTCCCTAATTTACTGGAAAGAAGGATGTTTATATATCGTTGAAAGAAAAGAAAAATCGATGGAAAAAACAACTAAACGGTTTACCACAGGACAGTGTGCTGGCACCTACATTGTATAACATATATATATTCAGCTAATAAGTAAGAACATAAAACATTTTTCGTATGCTGATGACTTAACCAGTACAGCATAAGGCAAAACAAATGCGGATATTCAAAACAAACTACAGACGGCATTACACGAGGTGTACAAGTTTTACAGAATTAACGGATTAAATCCAAGGAAAACATATGTACATTTGATCTGAAAAATGCCAAATCAAAGTGTAAGTTGACACTAGAATAGGGCGGACAGATGTTAAATTATAACGATTATCCGAAATACCTTGTCGTAACATCGGTCGCTTACCTTTAAGAATCAACGTGTTAAAAATGAAATTAGCTGCTCGGGATAATATTATTTGCAAGTTGATTTCATCCCTTTCCGTCGTGGTTCGAGCTTTTGTAAACCATTTGTAATTGCATGTTTCCATCCATGACTTGTCCTACTTCTTATTTTTTTTTATATTTATCCCAAGAAAATTTTTTTGTACCGCTCTATGGCTTACATCCAATACGACGCTTTTTATCCAACAGTTACCCATAGAAAAACTTTTTAGGATTTTCACCCATTGTAATAATGTTCCCGGATCAACTTATACAATTCTTATAAAGCAACAACTACATAGCCTTACGTGATGTTGCAAACGGACATGTAGAATTTTACGCATTACACACGCGTCGATGAAATGTTTCGAACAAACGTATATTTGCAGATTTATTTTAATGAAAATTACGAACTTGGTGGACGGGAGAATGTTTTTATTCTTGAATACTGTTTTATTTAGCTTATTTACCACGGTTGAAGTAGCTTGTATTCTGTCGTTTACCTCGTTATTTGTTCTTATTATTCAGTATACTTTCAACGGATTTAAAGTTTTAAAATTATTCTTTGTGGAAAGCACTCATCGAAGAGACCGGTTCAACGTATTCCTCCTCTTAAGAACAAGTCTGCAGATTCAATAAGAAAAGAAGATGAGAAAGACAACTGAGCTATTTGCTAATTTCAGAATCATTTATTACACCATAAATAGCGCTATTACCTGAGCAACGTATTATTCGCATGAAGTATCAGTACAAATTAACACTAAAATAAATCCCAAAAAAGGTCCCGACTTTGATAGAATTTCTCCAAGAGCGTTATGAGAATAAAGAAATAGTTTTTTTAACTTATTTAACGTTTGCCTTTGTCTCGACCAGAAAGCTTCGAAACATCGCAAATAATTATTGCTAAAGAAAAAACCTAATAAACCAGACGAGAAAGTGGAGTCATATAGAAATATTTGAAAAATTATTTCCGAAGAGACTTCAACACAGAACTCGAACTACCAGATGAACAGTTTGGTTTTCGACATGAACGTTCTACAACTCAACAAGTGCATCGCGTGTGGCCTATAATTAGTAATAGAGGAATGAAATACTGTTCAGTGGTATTTTTACCTGTAGCTCAATTCGATCGGGTGTAGCGTGAAAGACTGTTGAGTTCCTAACCAAATTACCATTTGGCTGCTGCGATCGTATCTATCAGGTAGGAAGTTCTTCGTTGCTTACGAGAAGAAAAAATGTATCTTCCATGAGATACAAGCAAGCGTGCCTGAGGGTAATGTGCTCGCGATGTTCTAAAAATTGAAGTTGCTACACTCGCCATGTTTGCAGACGATATCGCAATTCTTGCTATTGCTAACACGCGTGTGAAGCCAATTATATATTACCGAATGCGCTCGATAAGACAGCCTTGTGAATGCGGAATCGGAAAATTAAGTTAAACGAATCGAAATCAGTTCATGGTGCCCACATAATGCGTTAGACATATAAATGGGTGTTTACGTGAAAACAGATACCAACATCTGCTTCAGCAAAATATCTAGGTATACGCAAAGTTAGCCTTGATAGACGCGTATCAAGGCTAAGTGCGATCATCCAGAGAGTATAGAACAAAATCGTTCGTCTGATCACAAAAGCGAGATAGTTCCAGCGTGACTAAGATTTACATCGGGGTCTACAGTTGAAGAAGGTGTATAAAGTAATTCGCGATTTTCCATATGCTCACGAACGACGACGTATTATAGAAGCACCGAAATTGCTAAATACGGGAAAAAGTAGTAGGCACGATTTATTAGATTTATAAAAAATAACTATCTTTTGTATTATTAGAACATACCGTCGGTTCTGCATTATTTTGTTTTCGTGTATATGATTAAGTATTTATAATTATTATTTATTTAAGATTATTTTATTATTTAAATAAAAAAAATGTGCAACTTTATAAATCATCGTACGCTATTATGGGTTCTGTCGGACTTGTTTGTTCTATCGTTTGATCATGTTTTTACGCTTACCCGATGTTTTCTTTTGCACTATCGACTTTTAATTTTGTTTAATGTATGAATGAAAAATCTGTGATGTGGCCTTGACGTAATAACTATTTATTTGGCACCCGATTATTACTTTCATCGACGATATCCTGCGCTATCATTAATATCTCTATTCAAATTACATTCTATTTTCAGCATTTATTACCGGCTATCTCTCTAATACATAATGTAAAAATTGAAGTCCGAAGTTTCTGTAATATTATTATTCCTCCCTACTCTAGATTAGCAAACCGTTATCACAACACCTAAAATTAGACGGGATTCCCTTGTTATTAAAGCAGACCGTACAATAGGCGACTTGCGAACTGTGTTTTACAGACAGTTACAATAAGTAACACCTTCTGGAGACGTATTTTCAAACTATTTTTCATCATCAATTATCGTCTCCTTATTTCTAACGCGATTAATATTATTGTCATAACCGTTATTATAATAGTTTAGGACATAAGATTAATAGTGTAAATTTATTACTTGTGTCACTAGCGGAATGTCGACCTTACGTAGCGTATAGAAAATGGGTGTGAGAATAAGAAGATTAACGAAGAATATTCTCGCACATCTAAACGAATAACGCTGCAAAAATATTAAACAAAAAATCAGTACACGGAATAAAATTATTAAAAAGCTTATAAATTCGAAATATAGTGGCAATTGCTACGGTCACGGTATTAACGTCATGATAGCATGATTACTCGTGCATATGCAAAACAGGTGGATGTCGCGTTGAACGAAGCGCACTTTGTTGTAACAGGTTGTTTAAAATCAACGGTCATTTACCTGTTGAACGGTAAAAATTATTCCACGCCGCGATGAAAAGCATCCGATGTACTATATCAGACTGAGATAACACATACAGACTGAAATTAAGCACCAGTTTCGTGAAAACTATGAACGAAAACTTGAAAAGGAGCGAATAAAAAGTCCCGGCTGAGATCATCCGAAGACACTTTTACACCGGGATATAAAGATTAACGACCAATATAATGTACAATAAATAGAATATAAATCGACTGTGTTCTTATACGACTTCAGAAATAAAGTGGCAAATTACTCAGAATATAAATGTGTACAATATTAGAGATAATTCAGGGTATCGTAGCCGATGGAATATCGGTGTGATAACGATATAAGAATTCCCAGTTGATACGAAAAAAGAAAAGAAATCTATGCTGGAAAAACATTTAAACCGCGGCATGACCTTTGCTAAGTTGTTTGAATGTTATTTTGGAAGAAGATAGAAAGTCGACATAGTTAAAAACCGCGATGATCGGAAAATTGTAATCACGTGATCGACAATCTATGTTTATTACTAACTTATGTACAGCGTCATAAATATGCCCAAGCACAGACCTCAAAATGATAAAAAAAACAAAATTAGGAGTCTAGATGATCAAAATTGTTCCGATTAAAATATTTTTGAAGTTTTTTTTTTTTTTTTTTTTTAATAATACGTAAGAAGATAAATTATGGTCTATCCAAAAATATACAATAGGCGTATGTGATTAGTGAATTATGTAATTATTTATAAAAAACAATTTTAATTGAAAACATCGGGTATTTAATTTACGAGATATTCGAGCTAGAAAATAGTGTATCCGAAAGTATACACTGGGCATTGTTAATCGCAACAGATGAAAGCAGTAAAAAATAAAAAAAGATAAATAGATTAATTACTTCTAAAAATATTTCAAAAACTATCAAAACTTCACACGATCGCGTGTACCAGACTATTTTAAGAAGAGGTAAATCCGAATTATAAGTTTTCAAATTATTACGATGCTACAGGAAAATATTGATAATAAAAAACAAATCACGAATAAAGAAGTACTACGAAGACTCGGAGAAGAATATCAAGGTAATGACGATAGTTCGACTAAATAGTGGTGATTGGTCAATTCATTGTCTTCGGGTGACGAATTTAAGTTCAATATATCTCGAAAGAAAGATCTCGTATCAAAATTTGTGGAAAGCATATTGAAAAAACGAAGCTATGCCGAAGTGAAAAAAATATGGCTCACGCTAGAAAGTTACTAGACACAGCTACAATTACACAGTTCACCAGCTTAACGATTGAGAAGACAAGATAAAGAAAAAATTGATACGTTTTAGACGTAGAATGCGGAAAATATCATGGACAGCAAAGAGGACAAATATATCAATTTTAGAAGAGCTAACGTTCCGTTGCATTGTGAAATATGATAATAGTATTGAAAAATGCGTATTTAGTTGAGCAGATTGAAGGGAAAAGAAGTAAGGGCAGACCACCGATTCGATAGATGAATACTGTTGTTGGGTCCGTCACTGGGCTAATAAGAATTAAAGAAATACGAAGTAGACAAAACGGAAACAGATGAAAAAACGTAATATTAGATGTGTTACAATAGAGATCATGATACAAAAAACATATATATATATATATATAAATGGCTAATATAATAAAATATGATCCAGGAAAATATCTAAAACATTTTAATAAATTTTTTAAAACTATGTCTCGGAGAAATTTTAAAAGGATCCACGAAAAATTACTAAAATTCGGTGTAAATGTATCGTAACGATCGTATAACTATGAAGAGAATAAATTAAACAATTATAACAATCTACTAGTCTACATTGTCTATATTTATTGTATGGATTACCGTAACTGACCATGTGATTTTAAATTTAAACTTTTATGACTGATTTGCCATATATTTAAAATTTTATCTTAATTAATATATTACAGAGTTTTTCGCACGTTTTTTGATTTTATCGGATGTATTTAAAAATGCGAGTGTGAAATTTAAACTGAGATTATTATTAGCGTAACATTCAACTATATTAGGCAGCAACAATTTTGCGTTATATCTAATCTTCTATAAGTACCCGCTAAACTCGTGTATTCCACTTTTTATAAGACCACAATTCTTATTTTAATAAAATATAGAAAACGAAATAAGCAGTTTTATGAATGCTATTAATAGCACTATAGAAAAATCTTATCAATGTCTAAATATTTACCCTCTTTAACCGATAGAACTCGCTTTAGAATTTACGAAGATATAGTTGTCTCGTTTTGTTGATGTAAAAGAAATTTTTCCGAGCATTATTTAAAGGATTTAGTTAAACACCTTTTATAGTAATTTCAATTTTCTTATGTGCGAGATCGTTTTTTCTTTTTTCAAGGTATACAGAAAAATGTAAAATACATCGGAGCGTGTATTTTTTTGTTTTGTTCAAATGAAGAAATCGATTTTATGACGAACTGACTACTTGATTACCTTGTATTACCTTAATTAGCGCTAATGCTTCGTGCGGTCAATATTGTCCCTCTGGAATATTGATAAAAATCATCGTTCGCCACTCCCTGCACGCATACCCGTTGGTTGGTACTACGCATAATTAATCGCTACTATTATACCGAACGATGCGACTATATCCGGTGGCCGGACTTGCATTTGTAGAGTTGTTTCTCCTCTCGGTACATTCCGTATCCACGGTCCATCGACCGCGACTATATTATTTTCCGTCGTCTAGATTCCTCCTACTTGAAGCTTATTGGTCGATTTTATCTATTAAAACACCTCCCTTATACGGACATCATTTCCCGGTTATTATATATATATATATATATATATATATATATAGGAAATTTAAACCATGTGTACGATTTATACGTGCGAAAAATTTCGTAAGAATTAATAATAATCTGGAAGTATGTATTATATAGATAGAGGCGCGTGCGTTGTGGAAAATATGATTTTTTTTTTCTTTTTTTTTGGATTTTAATTTTAAATAATTGAGGGTTCGGTTATCGTGATTAAATTCAGTTTTTCTTGTAATCATTGTTTATTAAATTTTTTAAAAATGTATTTCATATTTTATCGTACTATTATTTCCGAATTACGTGATAAGAATTATTTAAATCCAACAAAGTAAAAAATAGTATACCACTATAAGCTTATCTCTTACCTCGGTCGCTAATTACCACTCAGTTATATATGTATAAAAATCATTCAGAAGTAACAGGACATACGCTATCTAAGAATTACTGGGTTACCGTTTTCTTTATTATTTTTTTTTTGTAAAATCGTGTTTTTTCGAAAAATATATTTAATTAGGAGGTCGCATACTATTTAGAACCGTTAAATACGTAACTAATCCCACAGAATTTCATTTCATAAATTTCGGAAGTTCTAAATAAAAATTTCAGTTTTGACAAATATCAGACGCGAATAATAATTTGTTATTTTTCTATCGGATTTTTTTTTCGATACCTTAAATCGAAACGGTACCCGAGATATAAAATTTTAATCATATTCACTAACGCACATGCGGTGAAATGCAAATTTCTAAGCTTGTAACATTCGAATTGTTAATTCGATCGAGCTGAAATTTTTAACCTACATTTAGATAAGTATCGAGAAAAAGACCGCGAGGAAAATCGAATTTTCAATTTCCATACAGGCCATTTTTAATTATTTAATAAATTACAGGTATGTACAAAATTTCATCCAAATCGTTAGAGCCTTTTACGAGATAGCTGAATATATATATATATCTTCCTAATTACCGAATCGATTAATAGATTGGCGGACAACCATGATTAAAAGTTTCTCGATAGAACCATTTGCTTCGTACTTCCATAGTTATCTGCTTTTACATCGACCTTCTATTTGTTTGATGTATTTCTGCCTCGGTCCACCTCTTGGTCTTTTCCCTTCCATGGTTGCATCTAGTATTTGTACTAGGCATTCATTGTTTCATGTACAATCCGTTTAAGTCTCCTTGTTTTAAATGTCCTTATTAGACTTCTTTTTTTAATTGACTCTTTCTAATATATTTTCATTTCTTAATATTTCCGTCCAAGACGACCTTTCCATTCTTCAACAGCAACAGATTTTGAACGGTTCCAGTTGATCGGTCATGCTTTTGTTCTAATTCCACGTTTCTGGTCCATACATCAGTATACTCGGTATGAGTACTTTAATAAATCTTTTCTTCGTTTCCATTTGGCTATTTTTGTATGAAGCTTCGTTTTTTATTAAACTCCAAAATTGCAATTTTTTCCTTTGTATCTTGTTCACTACTTCCATCTTCTGTAACAATACTAGCCAAATCTTGTTATTTTACTAGTTTTATTTGTTCACCGTCTATATGTTTATTTCTTTTCTATCTGGTGTTTTCTTACATACACTATTACAGTTGTTTTCTTTTTATTTATTTTCATGTTATACTTCTGAAATATCCGATACATATATATATATATTATAAATAAAGAATTGTTCACTGTAGCTGCTAGTACCATTGCAGAACAACTGATTAGAATATACTGACTTGGGAAAGAAATACTAATTGCGCTAATTTTTAATAATACAGTTAATTTTGTTCGAGAAAAACCATTTAATTCGCCAAAAAATCTACAGAAAGCTCTTGACAAATCAGAAGTACGGTTGAACAAATGGAATATCAGAATCGATGAAATTAAATCGGTAAATATCAATTTTACAAACAGAAAAATAGCACATCTATACCTGTAAGGATTAATGGACCAGTCTGTACGAGCAACTGTCAGGTACTTAGGTCTGTATTTAGACAACCGCCTAAACATGGAAGCATCTCGTACAAGTTAAAGAGAACTAGATATCCGTGTTAAGAAAATGTACCGGCTCATAGGGAGAAATGCTATCAACGAACAGCAAACTTTTAATATACACAGCTATTTTAAGACCAATCTGGACATACGGAGTGTAGACCTAATAATGATACAGACATCGCAGAACAAAATACTGAGGCGCCTTGGTATGTAACAAATTAAACGTTACATGAAGATTTGCAGACAGAGTATGTAGCTGATGTAATTCAAGAATATGCTAGAGCACATATAGCAATGCTCGAGACCTAAACGTACCTGCTATGGACCTCTTGGACACTTCCGATGAATAACGAAGTTTGAAGCGTCGGAAACCACTTGACCTTGCATAGGTTGGGATTATCGGGAGTGTGCCACCGGGTTTTACACTTTGTCATATTACATAGTGACACCATGAGCATCGTTTGTATTTCGATTCGGAGTGTCTGCGATTATAACGCTAAATAATAATAACGTACTGATTCGATTCGGAACTTTTCATATCACTTCGATATACTGACCTGTAATTAATTTCTCATTTGTGTTGGAGTATAATTATTGGCATACTTAAATTAACCGTTTACCGTACTGCTCGCTAACATGTTTGCTAAATTCCACAGGTCCTTTCACTTGGAATGTCGCTATTCTATAATTCGTTGAACGTCAAGTTTTCTAGACTGCAAAGGATAGCGACTAAATTAAAAATAGTCTAAATACGGAATGAACCCTCGTGTATTAAGATTTATTTTAAAGATATCCCAACCCCATGCAGTCTAGAAAACCAGCTTGGTTGACGTTCAACAAATTACAGAATCGCGACATTCCAAGTGAAAAGACCTGTGGAAGCAATAAACACATGCGAATTGTCAAAAACTGAAATTTAAAAATACGACCGAAGTAGTTTACCGATAACCGTCATTCTAAATGGCTAAACAAACACTCTCTACAGATTATGTTAAAGGCCGAAATTATAACAAATCCTTTGATCGTGGATGTGCTCGTTAATTCTCGGCAGTTGCGCTTATTTGAAGAAAAACCAAACGTTAAAATTGGTTTTAATTAATTCGAAGGAGTTTTATTAATATTTTCACATATTTTTGTCGTTTAATGGGTCCGAATTTAATTATAACCCAAATAATAGTGAAATTAAATGTTACTTAATTAGATGCTTGAATATGTTTTCTTATAAATTAAACTCTACATAGCGTTTTAATTAATGGTTGACTTTAACTTGCATTAGATTACGTAATAAGACTATTCATAAATATGAATAAAGATTAATTTCGCGCAATTAAATTTGCTGCGATTTTTAAATGCTAGTTATAAGTGAAAAAATGATAATAGATTAATTTCTCACGTAAAATACTGAATACGATATTTTCAGAATACGAACTGGTTACACACTCGTTTCTTTATTGTTACTACTAAATCACCTATTCCGATGACGATTAAATGTAATTTTTTTTCGGGTTTTAATTTTAATAAATTTTATTCGGATATTATAAATACGAACAGCGTATATAATTTATATATTTATACTTACAAACGTAAATACGGTTTCAGTGAAATTATTATTTTCAGTATATTATTTTCTTATTGTGCACACTGCGTTAAGTTGAACAGTCCTTTAAATCGTTAAATTTCCAGAATTAACAATGTATAGATTGAAATATTTTTAATTCTGAGACATGTTCGTGCCGTGCCCAGGTCAAAACATGTTATTATATTTTCTCGGACCAGTACTCTCCAAATAGTAGTTGATCCGCGTTCATTAAATTACCGAAGTCCGGTGCGTCTTGGCTTATAGACTGAATCTCTCCACAATCGCAGATTAGATCCTCTGTCAATAACATATTCGCTCTTATTCGAGCACACCAAGTTCGTATTCGATTAAATGTGTACCATACTACTCACTTTCGGACTCTTAAAGCGTTATAATTTTGAAACAATTTTAAAAATAACTTTTATATAACAAACTTATAATGTAAAAAGAATTTTTGCAAAAATTCATAACGAAGGGAACGGCTGAAAACTTTCGACAACTTTCTCGATATCTGTCGTTATTACTGGTTCAGTTTAAGGATCCGATAAAACTTTGTCCACTAATAAGTGTTATCTTCTGATCGTTCGCTTAATTTAAATTACAATATGACTTCTTTAAAATAATGCATTCTTAAAATATGATAAAATGTCAAAATCAGTACATATCGATCAACGCGTGTAATTATGAAAAGAAAAATATACTAAACAGTGGTGTACTTTTAACAATTTTTAAAATCAAAATTCTTTGGAAATTGCGACACTTCGGTATCCATGATGGAATTACGATAAAGTCAAAAGAAACGTTTTATTTGTTTGAATTATAGAGTGAGCCCGAGAACGCGGACGGTTTTGTTATTTTTCTGAATAACTCAAAAACTACAAGACCAAAATTTTATTGAATAAAATTTTATTTAAAAATAGGAAAACGGGAGATTAACTCACAATCATTTGTGAAACACAATATTGTTCGGATGACCGCTATTTGCAACAATACATTCGTTCAGTCTTTTTATAACATTTTCGAAGACTTTTTACTGAATTTTTGACCAATTCCATTTCTCCTTGTTTCCGTATTATATGCCCAAAGAATTTCATTAACTTGCTTGTGACGTTTGTTGATAGTGTCCGTGTTACGCCCATTTCTTTTTAGTACCGATTCGTTCGTACGTTTTGATGTCCACGAAATTCGCAAAAGTCTTCTCCAGCATCATATTTCGAAAATATCCCCACATAATATGATACAGAAAACAAGCGTTTGGACCAGCCAAATGCTCAACCTAAATCGTTCACTTTCAAATTTCGCCTGTATACAAATTAAAAGTTTTAAATTTAGGGTTTCTGTTACTTAATTCTAATTATGAACTGATAATTTAGTCAACGTGTGATCTAATTAACTGTTTTTTATAAAAAGGCTAAAATAATTGAATCATGGTACACCCAACTTCGGGAACTAAAGGTTTTATGTCAGAATTATTTAGTAACATTATTGAAACTTACAAATGTTTAATGGTTTTATAACGCGTAAGTTCTGTAAATGAAACGTGTGAATTATAACGAAAAATTGAAGCCTGTGAAACCAAATATACTCAGGTTATAATTATTTTGTTAATAAAAAGTGGACAGAATGTTAAGCAAAAGAACAAAATTCCTTGACATGATTAGGAGAACTTTTAAAACTGACTGGGTTGAAAGTATACTTAATTCTTCAATCAAAGGTAAAACCTATAGTATGGTTCAAACTGAATTTCCCCAGGTCCCCTGGTTCAAACATCTTCCTCCTGGTATCCCGATCACTACTATCCGCTGATTTATCACTGTCATATGTAGGCTACGTTCTGATCATTCTAGAGTAGCGTTGAACTTCAATCTTGTAAATGCTTCTTATATGCATTGTACCAATCATAGTAGCGTCAGTTTTAGAGAAGATATCAACCATTTATTTTTCAGCTGTGGATGGTTTGAACAGAGACGTACGGGTTTGCTTGAGAAGTAATTCTCCCTCGGTGTTTTTCCTCCTTACTGTATCCTATCCTTGATATGTTTGGATGTTCATGTTTTGATAGTTTTATTTAAATTCATTATTATGAATCATATTCTAATTTAAGCGTTGGTTTTTGTTTTGGGAGTAATTTTTCCTTTCCTCTTTATATGATACATTTTATTATGACTCTTGCTATATTCGTATTTTATAGTTATTTCTCTTCTTTTAGTTCTAATTCTTCGGTTATATTTATTTATGATTTATTTTTGTTCTTATATTCATATTTTATAATTATCTCTCTTCCTTTAATTTAAGTTAATTCATTCGTTATATTTATTTGTGTTCTATTTTTGTTCTTTTGGTGGCCAAATTGTATGTACAGCCAGGCCAATTAAAAAAAAAAAAAAAAAACAATTCCTATTTTAAATAATGTAAAATATTTCGGCCTGTCCCGTGATCAGTAAATCAGATGGAAAAATCACAATGTCAAAAGTGTGCGTTTAACAATATGCATTGGCTACTTGGTAAAAATTCAATATTATGAAAACAACAATATGCCCGTTCTCAACATTTTCAGTAATATACTTTACATATTGAAAAATTGCGTTATGAGTTCCCTTGTTGGGCAAGAACCCATGTTGGTTTACACTGAAATATTTTAACTTTTGCAAATAGTTTAGAATTATCTTTTCAACATATTTCTCAAATATTTTGGAAATCGTAGAAAGTATAAATTTTTACGTAGGTGATCTACCGTCTGATTTAATTTTATTCAACATTAAATGAAAAGAAAGAACGCTTAGCTATTTGGATAGATAAATTTATCTGAGGAAAATGATTAGAAAATATCATATCTCCGGGTTAAACTTCATGTTCTATAACTCTAAAGAAACGTTTAAAGTTGGTGAAAATTGCTAGCGAAAAATGTATCAAATGTGTATGTTAGGTAAAAAATTAAATAGGCATATTGTTATTGAATTATACACGAACCGGCATTGTGTTTACTTGATATACTGATATTTTCCGATTAACACTAGTGAGTTAATGACTATTTCATAACTAATGTTGAACAATAACGAGTTTAATACATTTATTTAAAAAAGAGGGTGCCTAATTCATAAACAGTTTATGAAACGTCGCATAATAATAAACTGTAATATTACTAAAAAGTTAAAGTAAGAAAAATGAAACTTACATAATAACGTTTTATTAACTCACAAAATTATATTTTCTTCTCATATACAAATTTATAAGGGAATATTAACTAATATCTAGATTTGCATTCTATTGTGCAAGTTACATACCTCAAGATAAAATTTATTAAATGTTTTAAAGTAGTCATAAAAATATATGCGCGGGAATATAAAATAAATACAAAAAAAAAAATATTGTTAAGTGTACCATGTTATACGAAGAATGCCAAATATCATTATAATTGTTATTAAAAGATTTGTTTAAATTGTTATATATTTGGATTCATTATAATTGTCAGCGGTAGTGTTTTATAATTTTTTAAATCAAATTTTTTTGAGCAAACTACTCAACCTGCCCCCTATGAACAAAAATGAATTTATTGTACTAATAATTGTTTTTTTTTACTACTTTTAAAATATATTTTAAAATATATATATATATTATTTTTTACTCCTATATTTTTGCTAATGATTATTTATTAAGTAATTATTAATTTAGACTGAAATTAATATATCAATTATTATATAATCATTTTGGTATAATATTTACAAGACCTCTCAATAATATTAAATAGTTATTTTTTTTTTAACGAGCATAGACCTAAAAGAATCCACCATACATCTGAAAGAATTCTATAACGAGCGCTGTATATCCAAATAATTCACCGCCATATTTGTTGTTTGCAACGTGCCTGTGAATTGTTCTGTGTTTGTTGAAATCTTTCATACTTGATATATATGCTTTCTCAGTTGTATGGTTTTTAGTGTACATTTTTGAAAATGAATACAAAACAATTAGCTGAAAATGCTAAAGTTCTTATGATCGGAACAGGTGGAATTGGATGTGAACTTTTAAAATGTCTCGCATTGACCGGTTTCAAAAATGTTGACATAGTAAGTTGTAACTTTAGTTTGTTTTAAGAAACCCATTTCAGTTAAATAATGTTAACAATATATTTATCTCAATTGCCTTGTCACCTACAATATCAACAAAATTAAACATGAAAATTAGTTTATGTAATTAACGCGTAAAGTCATTGGAATACATCTCTTATTTGAAATACATGTATTACTGAATATATTATTGTGGTTCATAAAAATAAATTTTCGCTTTGTTCGGTGTATTTTGTTTGAAATTATTTACAGTTTTAAAAATAGCTTGACTATTGTGCATGGGGTAAAAGTTTTTTCTAATAAATTTCGAGATTTATGTACATAATAGTGTATGTTAATATTGTTAAGTTATATAGACTTTAAATTTCAAGAATTAATGTAATTGTACAAAATTAATTTGTGAATCTATTTATTATGTACGATAATTTACTTAAAAATTAAGGTTGATATGGATACAATTGAAGTGAGTAACTTAAACCGTCAGTTTCTATTTCGACGTGAACATGTTGGAAAATCAAAGGTCGAAGTCGCTCAAGAAACCATGAAACATTATTTTCCAGATATGAATATCAATGTCCATTTTTCAAATATAATAAGGTAAGGTTGTGCATGGAGATGAACGTAATTAAAATATATTTATCACACAGACAAATTATAATTCAGGTTAACAATTTTCTATTGAATTTTGTGGTTTCTGTTATAGTGAAGAATTCTCTGTCAAGTGGTTCCAGCAGTTTTCTGTCGTTATGAATGCACTTGACAATATGAATGCTCGGTCGCATGTTAACCGTATGTGTCTCGCAGCGGAAGTACCGTTGATTGATTCTGGAACTGCAGGATTTTTTGGCCAAGTTGAAGTGATTATGAAAGGAAAGACGAAATGTTACGAATGTGACCCAAGAATTGCACCGAAATCTTATCCAAGCTGTACGATTCGTAGCACTCCAACCGAACCGATACACTGCATCATTTGGGCAAAACATCTTTTTGCGTAATTTTTTTTTTTATATCAGTAATTTAAGCAAAGCAACTAATTTTTATTTTCGAGTTTTTACTCTGAAAAAAATGCAACTAATTGTCTTGTTATTAAAGTATATGTTTTAATATAATAATAATTTTAAAATTACGTATTTTATAAGCTTTTAGTGTTGATATTTATTTTATCGCCTTTTGTTTTTATTTTGCAATGAACTAAAATAGATTATAATTTTTTAATATTTAAGTTGCTATAATTTTTATATCAAATTACCTTATAATATGTTTTTACACATTATACGTTTAAATATTTATAACAAATGATATATTTTAGACAATTATTTGGCGAAGGAGACGACGATACTAATGTTTCACCTGATACTGCGAATCCAGAGTTAGCAGGTAAAGTAGAATAATGATATATAAATATTTCTTGTTTTTAAACTATTACTACACATAAATTACAATCGACATGAAATATTAAGTTGAAAAAATTGTTCCTTTGTGAATTGCGCTGTTTTATTTTTTCGCGTTCTTTACATTTTCTGGTGTCTTAAAGATATTTTAATTCACTGTTTTTATTTGTAACTCACAGTACATAAAATATTTACACATAACATATCAGAAATAATGCAGTAAAATAATTAACGGATATAATATGTATTTTTAGGATCATCTGCAAATTCTGCATTTGAAAATGTATCCGCTGATACAGGCGCTGTGAAGAGAATTTCAACTAAGAACTGGGCTAAACAGATTGATTATAACCCTATAAAGCTATTTAATAAATTTTTTTATGAGGACATTCTGTACTTGTTGTCACTTGGTCATCTGTGGTACAAAAGAGTACCTCCTACACCCTTAAACTGGGATGAAGCTATTGAAAGTAAGTTTTTTTTTTTTTAGTTGGTTATATTTTTATAATTTTATATTTAAAGTTGTAACTGTTTTCTTTTTGTTTTTATAAATTTTCACTCGAATACAACCGATATTATGGATTATTCGTATATTAATTTTTATTTAAATGCATTTCATGCGCTGTTATTACACATAGTTGTTCGCAGTTTATTTTAATTTTTTATCAATTTAATTAAATATTTGTTTGAAATACTATACGCAAAGTGAACAAATATCAGAAAATAATTTATCAGTTCTTTTGTATTTTCAAAAAATTTATTATCAAGTTATGTAATGTGTATTTGTTAAATGAATATGTAACGTTCTTTAAAATATTTTCATTATAACCTGATTATATTGGTTAAATGTATTTATTTAATCTAATATGTCAAATACATTAAAATTGTATGCATGTATATGTTTATTATAATATCTAGATCATTCGGTCGAAGAAAGTAATGAAGAAGTCATCATGGAAGACCAGAAATTGTGGAGTATTGCACAGTGCGTGGAAAAATTTAAAAAAGCTTGTTACGAGTTAAGAGAAAAACTGCACCTTTTGGAGGTATATATTTTAATTAATTTAACATATCATGGAAATATATATAATATTTTAAATGAGTTTTTGCTCGAATGTAATATAATGAACTTTTCATATTAATTAAACTTATTGCTGTCGAATGAACATAAAAAAATATATATATGTAAATATTTTAATTTTTTTATATATTTATGTTTATAGTGAAAATTGCATATATTGTAAATTGTAAAATTTGAAGAGATTGAAAGCTACAAAATACGTTTTCGTATCTAAAAGTTACCACGGCTTCTCCTGTGCAATTATTTTTTTAATGCGATATCTCTGTTTCTTTTATTACACAAACGCGACTATTCCAGAAAGGGTCGTTGAAGAGATATTTTATAAATGAGATATCGCTGTCTCTTTCCTTTACTATGATGCGATGTTTTTACAGTCGGTTTAACTGCTAATAGATGACCTGTTTCCCGATTCTAGGTGGCTGTTCAATTTTAAACGATTTGACAGGGATATCGCTGCCTCCTACTTTTTAAAACTTTAAATTATTGTAATTTCTGTCTTATTTGTGATATTAATGAGAAGCAAAGCTTAGAACGAATCCGATAATATGGGCTATAAGCTGTGCAATTTTCTCATTATTGCTGTAATAGTTTTTGAGTTAAATTGGAACAGAGAGGGACAAACATTTTAAAAATAAATTGTATGTGTGATAAAAATAGCCCAATGCGGTGATTATAATAAAAATATTCGCAAATCACAGACAGACACTACAGTTTTTAGATAAAAAAATTTCAGGCATACAAAATACAATTAATTTCTTATTTTCAGATTCAATTATTGTGTTGGTTTTTTTAATGATTGAGTTAGCGTAACATCACTATTAATAGGACGATGTGTGTAATAAACGATATTGCCCTATATATGAATAAATTTAAATAGTAAAGGCTAAGTTATACGATAATTGCGTAGTTACGTACGATATACAACAAAACCTAATTATCAATTCGAATGTTACAGTGTTAACGAACAATAAATTTTGATTTTTTAAAAAAAGAAAAATATCTGTAATCGTACTCCATAATGATACATATATGTAGAAATTTGTTATATATATATTTAAGGTAAACAATTGTTTTTAAATTTTTGAATTAAACGATTCGTAATAAATGCGTGATTTTGTAGGAAATCGATGAAAAAGCGATACTCACATGGGACAAGGACGATAATAGCTCTATGGATTTTGTAGCAGCGTGCTCTAACATCAGATCTTATGTTTTTCATATACAGAGGAAAACTCGTTACGATACTAAGTGTGAGTTTTTTTTATATTTATGTTATTTTTAAAATCTAATTATATGAGTACAATTTTTTTTAATTTATTGATTTTTTTCTAGCCATGGCTGGTAATATAATTCCTGCGATAGCCACATCGAATGCGATAGTTGCGGGTTTAGTGATTTTCCAGGTAATGCATATTTTAAGAAAAACTCCGGAGAAATGTCGCACTGTGTATTTAAGAGAATTGATGAACCACCGTGGAGTATTTATATCTGCTGAAAGATTTTCGACAAAGCCGAATCCGAATTGTTTCATCTGTTCGGTTTCACCGGAAGTGAGTTTAATTTCGACGCAAATTTACTTATTTTAATAAACCTGATTTAAAAAAAAAAAAAAACAAAAAAAAATCTAAATTTAATTGTAATTATTCGAGTTCTGTGTATGAATAATTATTTTCATGTTATATAACACTGTTCAGTTGTTTCAGATCCGTATTTTAATAAATACATTAGGATGGTTGAATAATTCAGGATACATTTTTTAAATATCTATATTACCGTATATCAGGTATTTACCATAAATATATGAATATGATATATTGCAAAATGTAATGAATGCGAAATTCTTACGCTATAGAAAGAATATAGCCAAATTAAGGTTTCTTCATGGTATATATAACCGTATAAAATGCGAAGTGAGTATTTAACATCAACAATCTCCTACATAGAGTGCCAAGACCAAATAGACGATCAAATCGATTTTTAAGTGAACCGCGTGCATGAATAAACCTCATGGGTTAAGGTTTTTCGTTGTAGTAAGCTTTTCGTTTATATAATTTTCTCTTTCAAACACGTTTCCTTCTAGGGATATACAATTTTGATAACAGATATACATATTTCTATACTAATATATAAAACTGTAGTGTCTGTCTGTGATTTGCGAATATTTTCATTATAATCACTGCATTGGGCTATTTTTATCACACATAAACAGAAAATTTATTTTTTTATTATTTTTGTCTGTCTGCCTGTCTACCTGTCTGTTCCGATTTAACTCAAAAACTACTAAAGCAATAATGATAAAATTCGCACAGCTTATAGCCTATATTATCGGATTCGTTCTCAGCCTTGTTTCACATTGATATCATAAATAAGACAGAAATTACAACAATTTAAAGTTTTAAAAAGTAGGTAAATCGTATAAAATTTAATACGTTTTCCCGTTCGAATGTACTTTCACTACAAACCACTGCGTTAGGGGCGTGGCCAAAATAACGGATGGATATATATATATATATATATATATATATGTGTATTCTTAAAAGAAAGAGACAGCGATATTGTATTAAAAAAAATTACATAGGCAAAGCCGTGTGTACTTCTAGTTTTTTTAATGTTACTTTCCGAACATTTTACGATGACATGTTTTTCCCTTTGTTTAAAATATTGAGGTGTTCTGTAGTCCGCATTTGTTTATTTATTTTTTGAAATTTAATATTCGTTAAATGTTCAATTGCTACATACATTCCATTTTGATCATTCTAATATTTGTATTATGTGGCGGGTGTTTGGTGTATGTGTTTGCTATGTCGATGTACACAAGGTATATAAGTAAAAATATTGTGTATTTATTAATCTGTTGACGTATATGCATGCGTATATCTGGAGTACGATTATGCAAATAATTTGTTTATACTTGTGAATACATGTATTTTTATCTGTATTTTTCTCGTTCTTTTAATTTTTAAATTATTGTAATATTTAATAATTATGATGTAATTCGATTTTTAGCTATTGTGTGGGCTCAATTACAATAAATAAATTATACCGATGTAAAAGATTTTTTTTTTACTTAAGCGTCTAGTGTTATTAGTTTTACAAGATCGTACATAGATTTTTTTTAAAGTTGTCGCTAGAACGATCTTCAAAATTATTTTAATTTTGCTTGCGAAGGTCACTTTATACGTCGATGTACAGAGAATGACGATTAGACAATTACGCGAAGACGTTTTCATAAAGTATTTTAAGATGGTCGAACCGGAGGTAATGGTCGAGAGTACTAATTCTGTCATTATTTCTAGCGATGATGAAATGGACGAACAATATTACTCGAAGATTTTATATGTAATTATGTTATGTTATTATTTATTAGTTAATTGGTTGTATTAATTAGATGTTTATATAATAATTGATATGTCCACACTGTTGTACAATCTCTATGGAGAGTACATCATGCGCGAGTTTTTATAGACTCATGATAGCGGGTTTTCGATCGGAGGAGTTAATATATCAAATTTTCGCTACGCTGATAACTAATAGCTTAAGCAGTATGACACGCATGTCTTAAGTCGTCTGGAAAAATACAGCGCAGAATATGGATTAATAATTAATAAAGATAAGACGAAAACCATGATTATTGATAGACAGAACGATAATTGTCCGGGATTACACGCTGTTAGCGGCGTGTAAATTGTGAAAAAATTTAGATATTTAGGTTCGATAGTGGAAAATCGAGGGGCTCTGAAGAAGAAATTACACATAGAGTAAACATAATAAAAAGTGTGCTGGTACGTCTAAAACATATATGGGTTGATCCCGCTGTATCGAAAAAAGTGAAAATAAAATTCGTCAATAGTTTGGTTTTCTCGGTGTTTCTCTAGAACGTGGACACTACGGAAATGTGACAAACAAAAAATAAATGCGCTGGAAATGTATTGTTGGAGACGGATGTTAAGAATCCCGTGGACTGACAAGAAAACGAATTACTCGATATTACAAGAAGTTGGTGCAACAAATAGAAGATTGTCCTCGGTAGTAATAGAAGAATATTAATAATAAGAGCAGATAGATTTCAGGCGAGAATTCTTGAGGGAAGAGTAAAAGAAATAAGACGTGGCCGCGTTCCTACAAGATAGACATGGTACGGACGGTTGTAGGAGGAAGTTTTGCGTACCTCGTAACAAGGTTTCATGACGACATCGTGTACAGCAGATGGATTCTTCATAATCACTATATCTCCACGAGAGATTTACGATTCACAGAGACACACAGATAATGTGAAAACGCAATATTGTATTCGTACGTTTTGATATTAGAAATAACTCAATTTTTTAAAACGAGTAATTATAACGAAAACTATTTAGTTTTATATATATATATATATATATATATATATATATATATATATATATATATATATATATATAATAACCTTTTTAAAATAATTTATTTTTCGTCGCAGGACGTGAACGTTAAAGAATATACAGTATTAAAAGTGGACGATTATTTCCAAAATTGCAGCTTCTCTATTTGCGTTAAGGAAATGTGAGTATAATTCTATTAATACAATTCGTTACATTTAAAATGTTATGATTCCTAAGTTTTTATAATCGTACCGCAACCGAATTATATCTACTTGTAGGGATATTGCCCTTAACGATGACGAAGAAGAAGACGAAGTTTTGTTCAGAATAAAAACCAACCAAGATTTTAATCCGATGATATGTCCAGGTATAATCTTATAATAATAAAATAAAAAAACCGTTGATCCGTTTGTATCAATAAACGTTTCAATACTGTCGCGAGATAGAATGGTCTCGTTTATAATTTTCGTCCGTGATCGAATTATTACCCATTTTATTATGGATAATATTAATCGTCATTTTATTATGGATAATATTGATCGTAATCGATATTATTTATGTTAAAATGTTAACTTTTTCCTGATAAACCCCACAGTAATAAAATTTTCTTTTTTGCTCTCAAGGTGGTCAAAAGTGTTCCAATTAAATTATTTTTCTAGGCTTTTTCTTTTAAATCGACTTCAAAACGGTAAAATTATTCAAAAGTATACAATGTAGACGTATATGTGATTAGTACAATTTTAATTGGCAACATCGATCATATAATTTGTGAGATAAGTTAGAAAATAGTGTATCGAAATACAGGGTGACCCAAAGAAGAAAGACGGTTTTGTTTCTTGAATAACGTAATTAGTAACACTGGTACAACGCAAACAGTATGCTCCACGTTTAGTCTTACACACGAGAGATTCGTTTTTGTCCAGTTTAATCATGACATTCTATAACGAGAAGGAGCGCGCGTTGTGCGTGGAACGTTATTTTCGACGTGAATCGATAAAGTTCGCGATTTTTTGTGACAATACCTTCGGAACGGCTTTTACGAAACACGTCCACGAGACTTGGAAGACTTAAAAACTCGGATTTTTGAAGGAATTTCACTGGAAGAAGTCTAAATTTTGTAAAGGCTGAATAAACGTATTGTTGCAAATGGCGTCTGAACGATATTACTACGTTCCACAATTGATTGCAAGCTAATCGTTCGTTTTCGTATTTTTAAATAAAATTTCATCGAAAAATATTGGTCGAGTAGTTTTCGAGTTACCCGAAAAACAACAAAACCGTGCGTCTTCTTTGGGTGGTCACCATATACGTAGGACGTGAAACGATTATAAGCGATTTATGTTACACGTTTTTAAAGTGTTCGCGATGTCAAAATTTCGATTTATATTTGTTATTTCCGATGAATAATAGGATTATCGAGTGAAAATGGTCAGGCTGAAAATTCGACGGATAAAACTATGGAAGCGAATGTACCACCACCTTATATCGATTATACCATCGACGATGACATCGTTTACGTGGGAAATGCGCAGTGTCGCATGGGAACCGTTGTTCAACAGAAAAAGGATAAAGCTTTTAAACGTCCATTCCCTCCGAGTGAAACTTCGTCTAAAAAACATAAATCTTCTTAAATTTGTTTAAAATTAAAGTTTCCTCTTTTTTTTTCTATCTTTCCCTATTATTGTATTAATAAATGTGTGTCCGCACGTGAGCAAATTTAGATTATTTTACATTCATTTTGATTTCTCCTCGTAAAGAAATGTACGCGTATTTACTTTCAATTTTTTTTTTTTTTTTAACGGTATAAAAGCCTTTGATAATTTTCGAAATGTATAAATTAGCTTTATTGTCGATATTGTATAGTTAAACATTTATATTAGGTCGTTTCGAATATTATACTCTACAAATGCTGTCGGTGTATTGTGACGTATATGACATTTTTTTCCCCTAAAAAATATTTCTAGTTATATGTTTTAGAAATATATTTTTACGAGTAAAAACAATTTTAATCTTTATCGACGAATATATGTGATAAAAGTATAATTTATATCAAATGTAACACATTGCCTATTAAGAACGAAGTATTGTGGTTTCATCGCGTTTACTCCGCAACATTATGCGTGCGTTTCATCTTATCCATACGTAGCGATAATGTTGCAAACGATAATAGTATATTTACTACGTACGAAATACGTGTGATATATGACGGTTATAACGACTTTTCAAAATTTGTACGAAAAATATCGCAATGAAGATAAAATTTAAATTAACGATTCGGGTGAAATTAGATAATGGAAAATGAATAATTTATGCGAATATTTATTATGTAAATTTTTATCTAACAAATGCCGCATAAAATAGATTTTATATATTTCATAGATAGAATCGATGTTATATATTTCATAGATAAAATCGATTTTATATATTTCATAGATAAAATCGATTTTATATATTTCATAGATAAAATCTATTTTATGCGGCATTTGTTAGATAAAAATTTACATAATAAATATTCGCGTAAATTATTCATTTTCCATTATCTAATTTCGCCCGAATCGTTAATTTAAATTTTATCTTCATTGCGATATTTTTCGTACATTTCGAATTATTTAGATTTCACGACGCGTTTTTTTAAATATGATTTCGCGTATATAATTGAATGTTTTACAACTAAAATAATCTGTTGTTATTATTATCATATATAGTTCGATACGAAAACATTAACAGGCCGATGTCTGCCCGTGTTGATGAAGGTGCCGTCGAGATTCCGTGTATTTCGTTAAAAATTCAACGGCACTTTTTTTGGATAATTGCGAACAAGATGTTCAATAGATCGGTTTCCTTGCTGATCGCAGACATAGATAGCGTAGTTTTTTTTTTTTTAAATTCATCTCGCTAGGAGCTCATTACAAGGTCATTTTCAGTGCGTATACGATTTAATTCAGTTATTTTCGGATAAATACTTTTACTGCTGCATCGTGGTATGTAATTATATCATTCGGTTTTTTTTTTGTTTAATTTACTATTTTTTAGTTCTATCTAGATTATTTTAGTTTTGCGACATTTTGTCTTGAATCTGTACGTCTTTAGCGTATAATAGATTTGGAATATTTCAGCTAATAGGTTCCCGAGAAATTCACCCGAAAGTCGAATCTAAATCTTCGTATTTTCCGTTATTTATTCTATATAATTTCGTAATAATTAATTTTTTAACTTTTTTTATTTATCGTATCGATTAAGCGCTTAATTAAGAAAAATATATCCTTTATTACGAATTAACGTTCGACAACTAATCTGCCGCACCAAGTGAATGTATCCCATTCAGTTCTTTATCGAAGCTATTTACTTTACACGAATTAACTACGTGCGACATCATTTAGATCTCGTCACAGTTCCGATTCCGGCAGCCTCCATTTGTTCATTAAACATTCGCAACGACTTTGATTGGTTCTGACGCGATTTAAGTTGCATCATGTTTTTCTGTTGAGATCAAATCGTGACACTCTGCTGGTCGGGTTTGAAATTCATATTTCCTTCTATATTCCGTCGTCACTGCCTTGAAACTTATTTCAGTGATGCTCCGGTGCGAAAGCGTATAGGTGGAATATCTATAATAAATTTTTCTACGCGAGGGTGCGTGCTTTTAGCTCATTCTCGTTTTAATGCTTTTTCTTTACGGATGTACGGTGGAAATATATTTGCCTGCACAAGCAGTCACATAGTAATGACGGTTTCTCAGCTGTGTATCGGTCCTCCTGGAATACGAGCTAGTCGAGTAAACTGGGCAACAGTAATCTACGGCTGAAACACTAGTGTCAGTGTTGCAGTCCTGAGGAGTTCTGTCTTTGTTGTACCTGCTAAGCGAACGATAAGGTTCATTCTTGTCTTCATTTTTTGAGTTATTTTTTCAGAGTTTTAACAATGATCAAAACCGCGTAATTAGATCAAAATAAATCATAACGTATCGTGTATAAATCAAAATAAATAATAACGTGTAATATACGTTAAATAAAAAATCGCGTACCGTCTAACAACTTACCGCAATAGCGGGTTTAGCAAAATATAGGACGAGTCAGAGAAGACGGACTGTTTTGTTTTTTGAAGATCGCAGTTGGTAGCACTGCTACAACGCAAACCGCGTGATTCACGACAGATTCGTTTTTGTACATTTTCAGTTATCGTGGTATCCTATAACGAGAAAGAGTGCGCGCTGTGCGTGGAACGTTATTTGCGGCGCGAATTGATCACGACAGTGCAAAAAGAATTCAAAGTTACGCGATTTTTTTGTGTGGATGTCTTAAAAGCCGCGTTTACGAAACACGTCCACGAGGTCTGGAAGACCTGATGGCGTTTTTCAATTTTTTCGAAAAGTCAACACATACAGATTAAACTATATACTATGACTTATCTAAAGTGTATTTGGCCATTTTTCAATCCGACCAATACCGGCTGAGTAATAGAGGTGGGAAGTTGTGAAATCGGCAACTTTGACCGCCTATTGCGGAGGCTGTATGAACTTTTAAACTGTCCGTGCTTCTAATATAAGTATAACTATGTGAAATCTATCGTATGAAGCGAAAAAAAAATTTCAAACTGAAGCCAAAAATTCAAGTCAATTTTTTTCAAATTTCGATTTTTTTCGCAATAATTCGCGAACGATTCGAAATTTGGAAGAATTGTTCAAACGAAAGTTATGCGGTATTGAAATACGCGTGTAACAATGGTATTATTGTATTTTTGTAGTAAATACTCATCGAGAAAATGGGTTTTTAAGGGTTTACGGGTTTTGGACCGTTTTAAAGGCCCCTGTGATAGATAGAGGGTTCGGGTTAACGTTAGACGAAAGTAGACGTGGAGATCTATCATTTATGTAATAACGTAAAGATTTCCAAAATTAACTGGTAACAAGAAATCGCGAGTTTAAAATTTGATTTTCGATTTTAATAAATTTTTCGACCGATTTTTGGTCGGCCGGTTCTACAATGCTTTTAACATTGGCAATGTTATTTATATGGTCCATTTATCGTTACATACGTGTATATACAACTATAGCAAAATCGGTTTTCGGACTATAAATCGCTTACGTTTAGAGATACGAAAAAAATCGTTATTATATAATTAGGTGTACGTAGAAAAACATTAAATAAAGTCGTCGTTGAAATCAAAAAAAAAATAGGAGATTTGGGGTGACCTTTTTGAATTTCGATTTTTGAAGAATTGCTTTAGAACCGATTTGATAGATATTAAAATAACGAGTGCGAAATACAAAACCGTTTTTCATTACGATCGATTGAAAACTGACGTGGAGATCTATCATTTTGTTTGTAACATTTATACTATAAGAGTTAATCGTTAAGAAGATATCGCCGGTTAGAAGTTGAATTTTGGATTTTCAATACGTCCCTCGATTGGTTTTTGGACGCAATGCTTTCTAATCGTATATGTATAAATATATATACATATATTAACTTTGATACCCCATTTCTTTACTGCGTATATTATATATGTATACCTTTGCGCAAGTGCCGTATCCGCGCGTGTAATAAATATATATGTGTTATATATATATATATATATATATATATATATATATATATATATATATATATATATATATATAGAGCAATATCTGTTGCGGTGGCAGCAAATCCAGCAAATCAGTTAAAAATTTATATATACACACACAAGGTGTGGTAGCAGTAAAAATTAATTTTAAAATGTGATTCAGGACATAAGCGTGTATACAGACATACATTTATATATACATATATATTTATATTAATATTGGCTGTACATTTCTTTACCGATATTTATTTTCGGGCATGTAATACATATGTATATATATATATATGTATGTGTATATATATATATATATAATCAAACTTTTACTGCACGCATACGTAGGGGGAAATATTTAATTTAGCGCAATATCAGGGGATTGTGGTGGTAGCAGACAGTATTTGACAATTTGTAAGTAAAACATTTATTTTGGAAAAACTTTTTGTTTTTTTTAATCATTAATATATATATATATATATATTTTGTGGGTAGGTTAGTTGCAAAATATATATGTGTATTAAATATGTCTTTATGGTGTTGGGTAGCCACCAAATGTGTGAAAGATCTTTTTTTTAAACATATATATATATATATATATATATATATATATATATATATATACACACACATATACACACATATATATTTCCATTAGTTCGCGATTATCGTCTTTTTTTACTATTTATATATATATTTACGAATTTATTTATTGTGTATAACTCCATCAAAAATTGTCCGATTTTGGCAAACCTTTTTTTTTTTTACTCCGAATCATCTCTCTCCCTCCCCCTTCTCTCTCTCTATATATATATATTCCGATGCGTTTGCTATTATCATGTGGTAGCTCATTAATATTTGATCAATATTTTTTCAATATTATATATATATATATATGTTTGGTGGATAACTCCGTCAAAATGTGGAGAAATTTGGCAAAACCTTTATTGCTTTGTTCTTAATCATCAATATATATATATATTTCGTGGGCACGTTAGTTGCAAAATATCGTGTGTATATATATATTTGTATTAAATATGCCTTTATCGTGTTGGGTAGTCCATCAAATGTGTGGTAGAT
>CM065052.1:163017625-163057625 GCA_032883995.1 Coronaproctus castanopsis
CTTCCCTGTTTCTTTTTTCTGTCCATTGGCCATTACTGTAAAATCCTCTGACCATCTATTATCTTTTCTTCAAGCAATGTAACTAGTTCAATTCCATTTTGTTGTAGCCATTCGCTCCACTGCATCATCCAACCGTGTTTGTTCTCGTATCCATGTATTATTTTTACGATCCGATAATCTTATATCCAGCATCATTCTCTCATGTGCTGTCTGAGCTTTTCTTATTCTTTTAAAATTTGTTTTTGTATGCGGCCAAACTATATACAAGAATCGGGAGTACACATTTGTTATATAATTTACGTTTCAAATTAATCGGTATTTGTTTATTGCGGAATACTATGCGTAATTTTCGCACCTCACGATAGTGATATTCTTCTTGCCACTTCTGCTTTCATTGTCTATATTTGTAATGATTTTTTGACCTAAGTGTATGTAATTATTTGCTTGCTCTATCTGTTCAGATTTTACTGCTATTTGTACACTTTTTCCTGTGTTCGTCATTATTTTAGTTTTATGTAAATTTATTTTCAGTCCTATTTTTTTCGAGTATACATTTAAATCTTGTCTGTATCTCTTCTGCACTTCCGCTGACTAGAACTATATCGTCCGCGAATCTGAGGTGATTCAAATATTCACCGTTTATTCTAATACCGGTTGTAGTCCAATTCAAGTTTTTAAACACGATATCCAATGCGCAGATAAATAATTTCGGTGAGATGGTATCTTCTTGTCTAACACCTCTTTTTATTGGGATATTTTTTGTTTTATTCAATAAATTTATTTGCATTATAGCAGATCCATAAATGTTCTTTATAATTTGTATGTAGTTGTCACTGATATCAATTAGTTTTAATGAATTCAGTACTGTCCAGACCTCTACTTCGTAGTCTATAAATGCCATGTATAAATCTATGTTGTACTCTTCACATTTCTGTATTAGAATTGTAATTGTCAGCAGATGTTCGTTCGTATTGAATCCTGATCTGAAGCCAGCCTGTTCTTTTGGTTGATTGAAATCAATTTGTTGTGTTATTCTATTCGTTATTTATACGAGAAAATAATTTATACATTTGTGACAGTAAACTAATTTGTCTGTAATTACTCAGATTGCGCATATAAACCTTTTTATGTATTAGGACTACTTCTGCTTCCATCCATGTAGTTGGTATCTTACTTTTTAAAAACATCGATTGAAAAGTTGACAAATTTCAGTAATCATCGTGTCTCCGCTAGGACTTCATCTGTTCCGGGGGATTTGTTTTTTTATTCTTCGGAGCGCATTCCTAATTTCATCTTTCGTTATTTCAGGAATCTCTTCAATATTTTTATCTACAGCTTCTTTATTCGTATTTACGACCATATGAGGCTGTATCTTTGTATTACCATTGTCTATAAAATAGTTTTCCACTTCTTGAATTATTTTGTGTTTGTTTTTCACAATTTTCCAGTAGCACTTATTATTTTTGTTAGTATTCTATTTCTGTAGGACAATGCCTTTCTGAATATCTCCGGTTCCGTATTGTTTTCAATAGTTTCCTGTGCCAGACGGGTGTTGAAATTCCTGATATAATTTCTCATTTTCTTTCTTATTGTTTTGTTTAATTCTGCCCACTGAATCAAATTTTTATCCCTGTCCACTTTTAAAATTCTTCGCTCTTTTAACAGTGATTTAGTTTCGGCAATTAATTTTGTTATTTAATATTTTAATTTTCGGTGCTACTTTAATTGCACACTTCTTCATTGTGTCCGCTATAAACCTCGTTTCATTTTCAGTCGTTGCTGTTGGTTTTTTTAACAGTGCAAAATGCAAGTCTTTCTGGTATTCTTCTAGTTTTTGAGATAATATAGCTTTCTTCAAATTAATTTTTAGTTTGGCTCTTACCAATCTGTGATCACTGCCTGTGTTTACAACGATTAGTACTGTGACATCTTGTATTATATGTAGTTTATTCCAAATTATGAAATCGATTTCGTTTTTGTTTGTAATCAGGGCTTCTCCGTGTCCATTTTAATTTTTCTTTCTTTTTAAAGAATTATTCATGACATAGAGTTTATTCATTTCGAGAAAGCTGGCTAACATTTCTCCCCTTTCATTTCTGATGCCTGTACCATACTTCCCAATTGCTGTCTCCTTTTCGTCTGAACGTGTCTCAATTTTGGCATTAAAATCGCCGACTATAATAACATACTGACATTTGTCTCGGTTCAAACTATCCTGTATTTCTTCGTATAATTTTTGTACTTCTTCTTCGTGAATTTCTGTTGGTGCATATATTTGAACAACTTTCAGCTTCTGTTTATTATTTATGTGTATCACAAGGTATGTAACTCTATCCGATATTTCGACATATTTTTTTACATTGTCAGACCACTTCTTGTTTATCAGAAATTCTACTCCATTTAAACAATATTTATCCTGCCCCATGTGATACAGCATATGTTGTGATCGCAATTTTGTTACACTTTCATCTGGTCTTCTCACCTCGCTCAATCCAAGTATATTCTATTTGATGTTAGCAATTTCTTCTTCTAATTCAATTATGACATTATATATACCTATGTACATCTGATAAATATTTTGGTCATATCCAGGATATTTTTTGTCACATTTGGGAGGTTTGATCCTTCTGTTTATGTTTGTACTAGGCGGTGAAGGAGCTGGTGTCATATCCGGTTGCCAATTATGGCCTTGGCTGTTACGGGCTTTCCTTTTTCTTACTGTCATATTGGGGAAAATAAAACCTAATGGCCGGGAAAATTGGAAGATACATTTTATCCCTACTGCCAGGTTATTTCTCATGTAGCTGTTATACTCTTCTGTTTCAATATTATTATAATTATTATCATTATCTGTTAATTTGTTCATTTATTTATCACCTTTAAAATTATTTCGTTCTAATTTATATAAGTGGAACAGATGGTAAAGCTGTGTTATTCTGCTTCCTGATTTTCTGTTAGGGTTCCTTTGGGTAAACACCCGAACCACAAGGCAGCGGTTTGTTACTGAGGAGATAACAGTGTAAAGTTTTTACGGCGACCTAAACCAGCCGAGGGAGAGACAGTCATAAGATTTATACAGACTTTTATAGCCAGTTTCTTGAGCTGATCATCTGCATCCTCGTGTCTTGCCCTGTCACTACTGGAATCACCTGCCTGAGGTTTTCCACCAGTAGCCGCTCATGGTCCGTGACTGCTTTTATATATATATGTATATGATTTTCTATTTTGTGTGTATATATATGTGTGTGTGTGCTTGTGCGTGTATATATATATATATATATCGCTGGCTGAAATAACGAAAAAATATACATATTAACATGAATTTACGGTAATTGTCTTTTTTACTATTTATTTATATATATATATATATATATATATATATATATATATATATGTGTGTGTGTGTGTGTGTGTGTGTGTGTGTTGAACATAACTCCGTCAAAATTTATCCGATTTTGGCAAACCTTTTTTGTTTTGTTCCGAATCATCAATATGTATATTGACAGCTTTATGCCACTTGAAACCTCTTTAATTACAGATGGAAGCCACTTAAATCTGGCTCCAATCACCGTAAATGATTATAGAAAATCTATTAAGATTTTGAAACCCAAGTGGAGTGTTGGCCCGAATGGATTACTAGCAATATTGTTTAAACTATGTTCGGTAGAGTTTAAAAAGCCACTTATCTACTTGTTTAATCTTATTATTGGAACAGGGAAATGACCTGTGTTGTTAAAAACAGCTAAAGTTGTTCCAATTTTCAAGTCTGGAGATCGTTGTGCAGCTGAAAACTATCGTCCTATCTCCCTACTTTATGTACCAAGCAAAATATTGGAGTCTATTTTATATGAGAGGTTATATAATTTTTTTTTGCCTAGAGTTGTTCCTGAGCAGCATGGTTTCTTAAGGTCTAGATCTACTACAACTAATCTTGTTACATATACAGAATTAATTACAGTCTGGTTAGAGCAACGTCTTCAAGTTGACTGCATTTATACGAACTTTAGTGTATCATCCACAGTTAGATATTCATTTTGATAGTAAGTTTGTATATAATAAATTTTTTTAAGCTCTTTATTTCAGTTATTACTTTTCAGAATATTTGTTTTATTTCGGTCATATGTACGTGTCCCGATGGATAGTTTGTTTACATGAGAGTATGGGTGTATGATTGGTATTTTATTTCTGTTTTTTATTATGTTAAGATGTGTGCTTGTATATAGGTATTGTATTTCATTAGAAACATGTATCATTTTTCGGTTGGTATTAGCAATATATTTTTTCATTCTTAGTATTATTCATATTAATTAGCGTGTAGTGTGAGTGTGGTTTAGTTTTATTTTTATTTTTATTCATAATTTTACTTTATAATTATTCTGTAAGTCCATACACTGTAATTGGCGCTTTGCTGTTGTGTACGCCGTAATGTTTTTGCAAATAAATAAATATATATATATATATATATATATATATATATATATATATATATATATATATATATATATATATATATATATATATAATCGTGTTGGGTAGCCCATGAATATGTGAACGATCTTTTTTTTTAATATATATGTGGTAGCCCATTAAAATTTGATTAAACATATTTTGTAATATATATATATATATATATATATATATATATATATATATATATGTATGTATTAATTAGGCATGCGTTTCTGGGGATAACTGCATATAATAGTCACAATTTGATAAACTTTTTTTTGTTTTATTTGGCTTACATATCCGGATGCGCCTGCAATGTTTTAGTAACTTTTTAAAAGCTGTTAATAGGTGTGTAGAGCCCATATTCGTGGCTGAAATACTTGCAGGTGGATTTTTGTGTATAACTCCGACAAAAATGGTCTAATTTAGGCAAGCATTTTTTGGCAGGTGTAGTAGAACAAGTATATGATTGAACAATATTTTAAAAAAGAAATGCATAATTAGGCCCCCTCAGCTTGTCACTTGCGGTGACCAAAAAGGGTGCTACCCCCTTGGGGGGCAACCATAAATGGCGCCTGCAATGTTTTAGGTATGCACGTTTTTGCAGAAATGTACGTGTAGATGGATTTTCATGGATAACTTCGCGGATATGAGTCACGTTTGGCAAATCTTTTTTTGTTTTACTCATATTGAGTCCCCCATTTTCAGCCCCCGAGAGGTAGCTCCTATTTACAATTAAATGACAGTTTCTTTTCTGTACTCAATAAAAATGTAATTATTGTATTTGTATTACGTTAAAAAATGAGTTCAATGAGTAATTTAGTAAGAATTTAATAGCTTTGTTCGTTACTTATAAGATGAATAAATTTAAATATTAATACGAAATACCCTCTGAAATAAACTATATATATGGGTGTGTGTACTCAAAATTAATTCCTTATTAATCCCAAATCGTAAATGAAATGATTATCTATGTATACTGAGTATCCAACATAAACAGCATATAAAATCTTACACTATCTATATATATATATATATATATATATATATATATATATATGGTCGGAGCTTTAATCGGAATGAGGCAAATAAGTAGTCACGGACCAAAAGTGGCTACTAGTGGAAAGCCTCAGGTAGGTGATTCCAGTAGCGACAGGGCAATGAGACAAGAGGATGTGGGGGCAGCTTGAGGAACTGACTACTAAAAGTGTACAAAATCCTACGACTGTCCCACCCTCAGCGAGGTGTAATCGAGTAATTTCATTTTCAACGTCCGATCACCGAGCAAGAACACTGCAAGGATCTACTTATTGAAATTATTCTGTTTGTAATTAGCTCGGTGCCGTGTATTTGTTAGAACGTAGGCGATTACACGAAATGCGCTTTCAAGTCTTTTTGTCATATATATCTTCCAATAGAACTTGATGCTGACGTGGTTGCTGCCATAAAAATATTTCTTTGAAACAAAAAGAACAAAGAGATAATTTCTACGGTGAAATTTTCTATTTATTGGCACGTTGAATGTGTATTATATTGTAGATTATTCCTTAAGTGTTTTGTATAAATGGAAAAAAATGATAAATGTATTTTTTGAAGTTCGATGTATTTCGTGATTTTAATATTATGGTCGACGAAAAATTTATTTCCTGGAACGATAGTTGTTAAGAAGTCGCGATGTACCTATTTTTCTATTAGAAATCGCTTTGTTATATGACAGGGGAATAAATATTACGAATAATTATCGATGTTGAACTTTGAACTACACCTACGTGTACTACGTATGCATTTCCATTTAGATTCTGTCTTTCCCCCCTCTCCCGCATCCTTTAAATATCTCTCCCTCCTTTATCTCTTCGTATATATATGTGCACGTTTATAATGGGTACTATAACCTGTGACAATTAAAATGGTTTCCATGGGGAGAAGAGTGAAAACTTAAGCACTTTATTGCTTGAATAATAGAATGTATATTAATGACTTTTTTCCTGACAACCGTAGTGCGACGAATCGTTGAAATTCATTTACCAGGCTTATGTTCAGTTGTTCGAAAATTTGTGATCGAAGTATGTTTTATTAAACCGATGATCCATTTTAAATTTTAATGAACAGGTTTGTAACTATTTTTTAAAAATTCAATGCGCGATTTATGAAATTTAAATATTTTTAAATATTATGATTTTTAATCGATTATAGTAAATTTAGTTTTCCGATGAAGTATTACTGATTATGCATAAAATTAGATAGAACACATACTAAGTAATTTGACCCATACGCACTTCACCGGCTAGCACCTAGCACCCGCTAATTATAAATCAGTTTGTATGTGCGTTTTTCCTTATTACGTAAATTTCTAATGCAATGTCGTATTACCGTAAAATTAATTCAGTTTATACATTAGTGGGTTTCTAAAAAAAGAACTATCTCAAAACTACATATATATATATATATATATATATATATATAAAAATTAAATACATTCGAATACATACACAACAAATTTATTCGACTACAATTGTATAGATTAAATTATATGGGGTTGTTTTTCCTTGATTTTTACATGAAAGTGAAGTAAAAGCTGATAGTAATCAGAAGGTAGTTAACTGGACGGAGAAGAATGATGATGATTCGAAAACTGTTAATTAATCGGAATAGGAATAAAACGGTTATTTTGCGAAACTAAGTACAACGATACAGCTGGCTAGAGTATGTGATAAAATTACTGATTAACCAGAATAAACATTCTGTAGTAGTCTTGATGGACATAGAAAAAGCGTTTAACATAACATGGAATGATGGAATTAATTAAATATAATTTTTTTCATATCTTATATTTACTATTAAATCTTACTTAATGAATAGAAAATTCCACGTGAAATTGAAGAACTACAATTCTGCATACGGCACACATTAATGCTGGAGTACCTCAAGGGAGATTTTAGGCTCATTCCTTTTTATTATACATATATATATATATATAGATAGATATATATTAATGGTATCATCTTATAGAATGGCCACAATAAGTTTCAAAGTTAATGATGAGAAAAACGAAGTCAATCATCATTTGATTAAAATTAAAAACTTTCGTCTCGACTGGAAGGAATTTGTAAAGTATATCTAGGTGTCATCAAATGACTTACATTTACCAAATATGTGAATGATTGTCTAAATAGAACAATAGGAAAAATGGGTTGTCTTTTCCTATATTTAACAAAAATCTGTACAAAATACAAATTTTTAATATACAAAAAAGTAATTTTCCTGATTATGCCTGTCCAGGCTGGTCTTATAATAGTAGAAGTAAGATAAACCGGGTGCGAAGTATTCGGTACGGAAATGTTCGTATTTTGTATAATGTAGAAACAAATTAATGGCATAGTAATAAGGAAATTTTTCAAGGGATAAATGTCAAAGAAAGTTTGTTTCGGCAAAGATGTAAGTTATTGACTCTATTTGATTATGAAATTATAATAAGGGCGTCGTCCGTCCTCGATAATCTTATCAAATGCCGCTATTACGATTTGTATACAGAGAAGACAGACAGGTTTGTTGTTTTTTGAATAACTCAAAAACTATTCGATCAACATTTTTAAATGAAATTTTATTTAAAAATAGGAAAACGAGAGATTAGCTTAATATCTCGTTCAGATGGCCGCCATTTGCAACAATATATTCATTCAGTCTTTTTACAAGATTTGTAGGTCATTTTCGAAATGTTTTCAGGTCTTTCAGATCTCGTGGACGTGTTTCGTAAACGCGTCACTTAAGATATCCAACAAAAAAATCGCGTAATTTTGAATTCTTTTCGAAACTGTCGTGATCGATTCGTGCAGAAAATAATGTTCTACGCAAAACGCGCGCTTCTCGTTATAGAATTGATAATTGTGTACAAAAACGAATCTATCGTGTGTACACTAAACTTGAAGCGCACTGCGTTTTAGCAGTGTTAACAACTGCGCTATTCAAAAAACAAAATCGTCCGTCTTCTCTGGGTCACCCTATATTATAACTGGTAGTGCGGCAAGAAGAATTATTTGTTATAAACTGAAAGATGACGGGTGTCTTTTTCGTGACACGCGGACGAGGGCAACTAGTGTAAAATTGACAACTGCAACATTTAGCACAACATAGGAATATTAGCGACGATAAGAATATTCCGACATTTTTCAATGCAGCGAGTGTCAACAATTTCGATAAAGCTTTTTACGTCGTCTTGCAGATTTTTCGCCAGAATATCCGAGTTCGTATTACCGACGAAAGCGAATTGACATATTGCTATGTTTGGGGAAAAGTTCATTAAAATTTAGATACTTTCCATGTCCGGAAATCTCACGCACAGCCCAGTATGTAGCCGCCTAAATGGCTTTGTCGTTTGCTGACCTATTTGTCCATTAATGCACAGCATAGCACATTGCGCAAGCGTTTGAATATCTCCACAATCACATCTATTCAATAATACCCCATTCTTTTAAATTATAGCTTTACACCGTGTCATTCCGGTTCTCAATCGGTTAAGCCAAATCTTGACCTGGTGCCGGGTTTTCTTGAAGGCTCTGCGGGTTACTTCCAATTGCGATTTTCCATAAACGTTCTTTGATATATCCTAGTTGTTCCATCGATACAGAGGTTGTATTCAGGAAACTCTGCCTAGATTTTAGTCGACTTCTTGGAGCTGTGTGACTATAGAGCGGATGCATGTCGTCCAGCATTTGCGAGGCTCGTTCTTCGCTACTACTTCTTTTCTTATTAGATTATTACTACGGAACAAGTGTCGAAAAACCGTTAGTTATTTAATCTTTAGCAGCGTTATGTTATTGTAATTTTATGGAACTATTATTTTCGTTACTAATAATAATAATATTATGTTACGTCGTTATTTTGCGTAAGTCGATAATGCTGAATTGACTTCGTGTATTGAATTTATTAGGTGAGACATTTTCTTATCGTGTTTTTAATTTCCTATATAATTCCAGATTGTCGTTACGGGAAGATGTTGATTAGTTTTTGAATATTTTCTAAATGGCTAAAAGCAAAATTCTTCAATATTTCAAAAATCGTTAAAAACAAATTTAGATTTCGTTAATTTTGTATTATTACGTAATTTCTTTCTTGGATGTCGACGCTTTACAGTTTCGAATTATTTGCCGGGGAACAAATTTTAGACTTTTGTATATTTGGTTGTCATTTTGTCTGAGAGTTACAAAATTAAAACTTCTTCCGCCGTTGTTCAGAAAAATGGATTTCGTAAATTTATTTTTAATAATATCGCTATCGGAGGTTGATATTTTCTGTTATATATGAAAAACTGAAAATTATTTTCGCGGTAGTAAACCAAAAACCGTGTAAATATAATCGTCCCAGATTTAAATACGCGCTATGCCCTGTTAAAAAATTATAAAAGGAAATTTATTCCGAGTCGTGTCCTTGACACAATTAAAGATAACAATGGAACTATTTAATTCCTTGCCGCGATATAGTGTATCTTACGTTGAGTAACTTTATCCGAAATGCTAATTGGTGCTTGACTTTACTTTGTATACGTTGTGCCATACAACAGCTAGGTAAGTGTAGTAATTTTGCGCGACTTCTTTCAACCACTTGTTTTACCAAGATGACTGAGAGAATTATGTAAAGAGGAATATTAACAAGTAGAAAAAGATGTACTCTGACGTGTTTGTGTGTGTGTATATACGCGTATAAGTATGTATGTGTGTATATAAACATGATATTTTTGTGGTTAGAGGTATGTTCAAAGAAATTAACTTATCTTTCCGAGCACTCGTTATATACTTCGGATATATCGAATTTACAAAGCTGCAATCTGAGACTAAACGAGTGAATCTGTCGAACGGATTCGGGTTGGTGGCAAACTTAATTATAATATAAACAAGCCTTCGAAAATTTTTTCCGCGTTGTCGATTTAACTTAACACGCTACTACATTTTCTGAATCTACATTTTATCCGGTATGTGTCTGCGCATTTTCTTTATGTTTTTTTTTTTTAAATTATACGTTCGTTTAAGTTCAACGCTAACTCTTGAAGATCTACGATAACTTGATACTTTCAATAAAACGATATTTTATAAAATAAATATCTATTTGCTACGGGCTTTTTATCGTTTAAAATGAAATGGAATATGAAGTGACAAGGTCATCAGGTAAAACGTTTAGATTAAATGCAAACAAGCACGGATCAAAAATTAATTTACACAAGCAAAAATCTTAGGGAAAATCGTGAATGCTCCTTGATTCATACGAAATGATGACATGTTTAAGGACTTGAAGATTAGCTCGGTTAAAGATGAAATCCGCAGCTCAAGTGCAAGGTACAAAGAAGGACTCGATCAACACTCAAATATACTAGCAAAAAGCCGGTTGTCAAACTGCATTAAATTCAAACGAATACACAGATTCCATCTTCTCCAGCTTCAACATCGATTCTAATAATCTCTTACTCTTATAATTGCAGATTAAACTAACGTAATAGTGTAATCGTCAATAAATAGGATCAGCACTCATTGGGTTACTATCCTTCTTTTGATTTTTGATAATAACGTGTCTTCACTGCTGCTTATTGTTATGAAATACAGATTGCATGCAAAAAAAATGACGATAATGTTACCGTTTTTTTTTGTTATTGACCCTTTCTGTCGCGGGCTATAAAAAAAATTATAAATTGGGATGAAGCAGTTAAAGAAGAAAATGTAATATTTCGTGTATAATATTGATTTTCAGATTACTAGGTAATTTTTTATGCGTTATATAAATATTTTTAGAATTATTATTATTATTATTATTATTATTATTAAGCGTATATCTCCGAGCTATTTCTGAGGTCCCTGACTTCCTACCATCCGCCAACTAATTCTCGCGTTGGCCACTTATTCAGGATTTATTGTTTATCGTAGCAGCTGTTGTGTATAAGTCCCCACTTTTTTTAGTTATTTCTTCCATGTTAGGTGCTCAGCCGGCTCAATTTAACCTATTGTATCGAATCCTGGGGGTCTTCTTTTGTTCGGATTAGGTTTAATTTATGGTCTATATTTTTTTTTTCGTCCACAGTTTGCACCACTTATCTTTAACTGAGGTACATTTTTCGATAAGCTCGTTTCGTAGACCGATTTCCTGAAAACCGCCAACAAAACCTGAATACCGATCACAAAGCTAGGTATATTTAAACTCATACATATTTTAATTAATAGGATAAACAATATATTTTATGTACTGTACACAAAAATAAATTTCAGATAAAAAAAAGCTAATGCCAGCTGTACCTCGTAGTAGCGTGTGTTTAATTCCTTCGTGTTTGTAGCGTTTATATTTTAGTTGAAAACTTGTACGTATGTAAACTCCTATGTCATTTATTAAAATACGGGCTGCAGGCGGAACTATTAATTTTTTGTATAAATATTATATATATATATATATATATATATATATATATATATATATATATATATATATGTGTATATATATATATATATATATATGGTAACTTCAATATCTTGCGCATGTGTTCAATCTCTACGTAGACTGGAAGTTTCAGAACTATTCTGCGGTATATATTTTGTTAGTCGTTGTAACTTGGCTAAGTTAAAACGGCTAGTATAGTTCATATGGGACATTCATAAAACATAATTGTTCTTATTATAGTTTTATAGATTATTAATTTATTCAGCAAGTTGGCGTAACATCGTTCATTAAATATTGGATATAAACAGAGATGCATGACTTTTATGAGATATATTCGACATATTTGGTAAATATGAGACCTCGATCATCTTACCTAAAATTTAACATCGATTTTCCAAACCGAAGGTTTGTTCTTCGCCATCACAGGTGGTATAACAAATGTCGCCTACTTTTCGTAGATCGAGAATTTATTTTCTATTAAAATACGGATTTAATTTAATAAAACGCTGATTTAGTCTTCTTTCTATAGTGTCAGTTACGATGTACAGTATATAGCAGTATCATCAGCGTATACTGGCATTTGTAAAGGTGTCTGATTTTAGGAATATAATTGTTGAATTTTTTATTACTAATTGGTCGTTTTAATGATTTATTGAATTATCATAAAGAATATAACTCGTAGTTAAACATTTTTTTATCGAAAAAAAAAATGTAAAATGTAAATGATATAAAATCAATTTAAAGAAATAATGAAAAACTACACTAAACACTATCGATTATTATTATTTTGTTAATATTTTAACACGTTAAAAAATCAATTGAAAATTAGTTAAATCACTAATATTTATTTTCTTAAAGAAAACACAAAGCTTTTCGGCATTTACGCCATTATCAAGTGAAACATTTTAAAACATCATAATTTTAAAAATATAAATTAAATATAATTACTTAAAAATATGTGATGGTGATTGTGAACATATACTCCAAAAATGCTGTTCTGCTTCTGTTCTGTCTATTTTTTGATTTGTTGAAATTTAATATCAATATATTTGTTTATTAATTTTGTTTTTTTTTATATTAATTTTTTCTTCAATACTATTTTCCGAATTCTGTAAAAGTTGTATACTGGTGGAATTTTTAATTTTTCATTTACTGTTGCGATGTATGATGTCCAAAAGTAAAATATAAAATATAAAAATATACGAACACAAAATTTTTTAAAAAACACAATTTTACAAGTAAAATGAAAATAAATATTAAAAATCTGATAATGTGTGTGCGTGAAAAAAAATATATATATATATGGAAAAAAGCTGAACAATGTTTTCGATTATGATAACTTTACTAAGATTATCATTATTTGAACGACTACCTAAAATTTGACGTGTCGTTTAAATTATATTAATAATTTTTAAAAACTTAAATGACATATAAATGAAGTTAATTATTTTCTTCTAGAAGCGACTTGACCAAAGTCCAATTTCTTATTTTAGAGCTGTGTACATTTTTTTGTTGTTGTTAGAGAATAATTTATTGTTACGATTGCTTGTATCAGAGGACAATATTTAGATGAAGAAAAATCTTGATCACAGTTTGCGCATTGAACTTGTATATTATTATCTACATAAATTTCTGTATGCGCGCATTGTAAAAACTGTAATGACGGGTTACAATTTAAAACAGATGCATAATTATTTGGCAGTTGCTTTAATATAGATTACAGCTTTAACATTAGAAAACAAAAAAAAAAAAAAGAAAATTATAGTAGGTTAGTAATCATCATTTTTGTTCTAATAAATTGCATTGTATTTTCGACTTTAACGTCATTAACAGAACCCACACTTAGTTACCCTTGAATGGCAGATCCAAATTAGCTTTGTTCTACTATGCAGGCGCAATGTGGTGGAATTCAGCACTAGCCGTGGTGAAGTCGACAACGACAGATAAGACAGAAATATTACGCGGTACAGAACCTCCGGACATAAGGCACGAAATGACAGCTACGAAATAAAAAACTAAACTAGAACAAGACGTAAAACATCCATTGTATGCGAAAGATAAGTCGGAAAAATTTTCTTATAACAGTAAATGTTTCGATACTAACACCTGAAATTACTAAGGCGAAATTATGGAAGAAAGAGAATCGATTGCAATTATGGAAACAACCAAACGAAGACCCCCCCAACCCCCCAGTAGTAAATTGCCATGGCCAATATAGAAAATTCCGAATAGAGCATAAGAACCACGACGGAAAAATGATGGAAGTAAATAAATGTATGGAAAATTACATATGACAGGTGGCATACAGTACCTACACTATCCTGCTCATCTTTGCGATGCAAGATAGAAGACGTGACCAAAACGGACGATGCAATTCAGATTGTTAAGTATTGGGGAATAAAAGTAATATAAGCTGATCGACACGAGAAGAAAACGAATGTCATTAAATGAACCCACATGTATTTACAACGCGTCCTAAATGTAGTCGATAGAACTGTCGTAGTTGTTTCAAATAAATTTTTTGCGGTCTGATGAATTGTTTTACATGGTATAAATTTAAAGGACTAATATAATACATTAAACTACGATATCAACAAGTTACTGGGTTATTCGATAAATCTTGGCGTTGTATATATTCTAGGAAATACGTTCCCTATCGATAAATTATATATATATATATATATATATATATATATATATATATATATATATATATATATATATATGAGAGGGACGAATCCTTCAGTATCGCTAGTTATGAGGAGCGGTTCCAATTAAAAATAAAAATTATAAATTAAAATAACGTACTTTATTTAATACTTTATGAGTAGAAACTATTTAATACTTTGAAATCTCTCTCGTGAATTCAATAAGAGGGGAACTTCATTAAACTAGTGCCTTTCATATTTCACGTGGGCAACCAAATTAACCCAGCTACTTGCCTTTCAGATAGTAAGTTCGCTGAAATGTTTAGAACTGGACTAATTTAGTATAGTGTAATGGTATGCGTGTGTTGTTATATATTGACCTTGATGTGTACTAGGCAGTGTTTTAGCCGCCAGGTCCGCTCCGGCCATGGAGAAGTACTTGATCGACGCGGTTTTCTTATTGTTGGATTGATTTGCTGCCGCATGTTCTTAACGAGTGTTGCACATAACCTTGTATACTGATCGTTTTATTGTGTTATTTCCACATTAATTGTTCGACATAAAGAATTTTATTTAATACATAGTAGTACACCAATATCTATTTACATTATATGGGTATTTTTCGTTATTATATTAACTTAAGTCTTCAATTTAACCAAATAATAAACGTATGAATTTGATGTGTTGGCTTTTTAAGTTGTCTTATTTCTGCAATATCAGCCACAGTAGTATCAACAGAGCGTTCATTCTCTGTATTAAAACCGATTAAAAAAGTTTTCACACCTTCAACCCAGGAGCAAACCAGAATCTCTCTTATTAATAGAGAAAGAGTTATCAAGTAATCTTGAAACAAAATCAGAATTCCATGATTTAATAATAATAAAAAAAGTAAATACGTGTAGAAAAACAGATTTTATGTTTAAATAACTTTTTTTTAATAAATAAAATGTACAATTATATATATATATATATATATATATATATATATATATATATACCATAATCATCATCATCAAGTTGCATCTCCTTCAAAGGAGGTTGCGCATCAAGGGCGTTGGTCTTTTTATATTTTCCTGAATCCTGCTGCAGCTACTACTTTCCTGACTCTGTTGGATCCAGTGTTTGATGTTACATATTCTAATCTCTTGCTTCTTCTTGTTATTTTTCCAAGTATTTTTCCTTGTACTGCCAACATAGATAGCCTCTCTTACCGAAGTTTATGACCTATATATTTCAATTTTCTTTTCGTGATATCTTGTACTATAGTCTGTCAATGTTGCATTGCTTTAATACCTTTTTGTTGGAAATGAAATCCTTCCATGATATCGTTAACAATCATCGATAAGTCCAAATTTCGAATGTGTCCAACATTTTTTTGCATTTGGCGTTAATAACCCAGGCTTCGGCCGCATATTTTAGCATAGGCCACACGTAACATTGCACAATTATTTTCCTTAGATTCATCCACAACTTTCTGTTCTTCGAAACGCTTTCTAGATTCATGAAAGCTTGTTTTGCCATTGCAATTCTTGCTCTTGTTTCTTTCGTATCCATTCCGTTATTTGTAATTATTGTTCCCAAATATTTAAATTTGGTTACATTTTCTATCCATTTACGTTTACCGGGTCCGCTAGTATGTATAGCGCACGTGCGTGTTGGGCTACCGGGCCAAGCTCCCCAGGAGGTTTAGAAAAGTATAGAATACACATCAAGAAGTCGCGTAACCTGTAAGCTCCAAATAATTGATAGTTGAAACAGAAGAGAATATTTGAAAGAGCTTGCATTACCACTAATAAAACCTCAGCTTGAAGAGCGTACAAAACAGCCTAGATTGCAAATGTTAGAAAATATTCCTTACATTCTGTCTGGCAATGGCATTGAAATTCAGCTGATTGTGTACAAAGAAAAAAATGTCCGTTGATTGGGCTGTTCGGAATTTGACCCAGGTCGTGATCATTGTGTTTTTTGTTGTTGTTATTACTTGTTTCGTTCTTCGTGATCCTTTATAGTTTGTTTTGCCTGTCGAATTTTGTTACACATTCGGCTGTGTGTATTTTATTCATTTTTATTATGATTTTTTTGGGGATGTTAAGGCCACCCCATATACAAATTCTGGGTGCGCCACTATATATATATATGTATAATATAGAACAGAATATCGTGTAATTAAGACGAAGCTTTGGACGATTGTTTTTTGTTAACTTTGTGAACTTTGATAAATGAGCCTTCGACTACGGAGATGAATAATTATTCTCTAGGAAGGTTTGTTTATTTAAGAAATATGTTATAAAAATTTTCAGAAGATAAGCTATAGCACTAATAATAATGAATACGTTGCTGCAGCTAGATGGAAGTTAGAAATGACAAGTGAAAGTCTTACAAAACGAACTGAGTGATTAACAACCCTTATCGGAATAGAGGGTAAGAAAATAATTACGACGAAAACGCGAATATTAAAAGAAGAATAAAAAGCTATAAAAAGGTACAAAAAGGTATAAAAAGAAGCCGATATGGTGAAATAATCTTTCTTAATATTAGACCCATTCCCGACCTGAGACCAATTAATCATTCACGCGCGAACAACGAGCAAACGGAACAGATAAGAAAAGAGAAAAATCCCACAAATCAATTCCGTTGCTCTACGATAGCTTAGGTTTATGGCAGAGCGTCGGAACACTTTTGTCATTACGAAAACATCATTCAAAATTCTTAACGGATCTGTCGTTCAAATTTACAGTCCAATGCGAAATCGAAATTCGATGAACTTTTGTCGCAATAGAATCTTTAACTATTTCAAAAATCGCATCGTTTCGGTTTGTGCGAAAATTATGGACCCGTTCTAGTGATCGAATTTTCGATTTGGACTACTTAAAATATATGTAATAGGCCTAGTGGTGTTGTAACGATAATTCCCTCACATTTTCCCGAAGTTCGAATCTCATCTGAGATAAGATTTCTTACGATTTTTGAGCCAACTCAGCTTTTCGTTCAATTTAAAGCGGCAAATGCGAATACCAGATTTCTGGAAAGCAAAGTCTGGGAAGGCGATGTTAAATCACCTGGTAACAGCTGAACCACAAACCGTCGTGTAAGGGGCTATCCATTTGAGTTGAAAGATAATATCGCAGAATGGATATTCGAAAGAAAGTTTTAAAAATTCGTACAATGCTCTCAATTTTTTTTAAAGGTTCGTATAATTTTTGATCTCGAAGATCGTTCTACCATACACGATGCTCAATTTTAAAATACCCTTAGCCCCAAAAAATGATCCTACTACTTCGCAGTCCCATTCTAACGTTGACTCATTGTTATTTTTGCTTTGTTTTTTTTTGTATTGGTGTTGAAATGTTTAACAGTAAAGGCGTAACTAACTATATATTATATACTATAATATTAGGTACGCCTTTCTTCAAAAACTCTTTTCGTAATGTATATTTAAAGTCGAATGGACAATGTTGAAATATTGGATAAAAGTGTTATAAATTCTCGACCCGAAAACAAAGAAAGAGATCAAATGTTTATACATATATATATATGTTATATAAAAGTACCTAATGTTATGAGAAACAGATTGGAATTTTGTTTATATATCCGGATGATATAAGGTTAACAAAAGGAATCGATACTTTTGAAAGAACAAATAATTGTAGATATAATCAGAATTTAGGAATAGAATATAGATTTGAAATAAAGAAACGTAACGTATTCGCATTGAAGAAAAAGTATGACGAAATTATTAAGAAAAGCAACATGAAAGTGAAAAATCCTTGTTTGTATAAATGGTTCGGTAGATTCGAAAACACAACATTCGCAAATTTTCCTCGTTTATTAAATATAATCTGATTAAAAATTCGTAGTCGTTATAAGATTATTTTAGTTGGCAAAATGAAAGGTGAATCAATATTAATACCAACGTAAAGTACGATTTTTTAAATTTATTTTATTTTTTATACTGCCGTGTTTAACTATCGAAGCTATTATGGCACTGGTGATTTAACAGTTAAATGTAGTAACTGAGGTTGGAAGAGGAAAGGAACTGAATAACTGAATAGTTGAAGAACTGTTGGAGAGTGAAGCAGATATACGCGGATGGATATTGGGCCGTTAAGAAAGGAGTGTGGGGCAGTACAGTAAAATATGGCAGATAAGAGAGGAGTTTGGGAGTAAATAAAACGGGCAAAAAGCCATAGGGTTGGTACGTTGGAGAAGATGGTCATGAGTGATATACGACCAAGGCGGAGAGCTTGCTGAGTGCTATGTAGTTGGAACGGGTTTAATTGGTAGGTGGTTCCCAGAAGCCTACATTGGATTTGATGGCAAGAAGAAAGTTATGGTGGTATGAATTCCATTTCTGTTGACAGTTGTGATGGATGAAGTATTTGAGGGCTGTGTTTAGTACTGGAGACGATGATAACGATGGATGAATTGAATAGGTTTGTTAAACTATACAACGATAAATCCAAAGCATATATCCGTGTTAACATAAATATTAATCAAATATGTATTCAATATTAAACTTGTGTTATACACGCATCTACGCTTATACATGAGATCCGCAATAACATCCATGAAGCTACTGCTATCGTTCATAAACTTACATACACTCTGTATAAAAGAGGATGCTGATTTACATATGTATCGTAATCTTGTAATAACAACAATTACAAGCATATAGACACACACACATATAATATATATATTTATGATTTGAAACACGTGGAATGTAGTGATTAAAAAAAAAAAGAGAGAATTAAAATGGCTAAAAATTTTATAAAAACTCGTAAAACATTTCAACTGTTAACCATTATCGAGTAAACATAAAATAAAATATAAGAATATATTAAACGATTTATAAAAATATAAAATGTAAAAAACACTAATTCACTATGCCTAATTCACTAAAATTAGTAGCAAAATGAGAAAAATAGTATTTATAAAATAATCGGATAGTGAATGTGATAAATAAAAAATCAGAAACAATAACACAAGTAGCCAGAAAAATAAAACTAGAAATAAAAACGTCTAATATAAAAAAATTTACAAAATTAGAACTGATTCATCAAAATTTATCATTGAATTTAATAAATTATTTCTTTCTTTTATTATTTTCATTTTTTCTCTCTTTTTTTTTTAAATATATTTCTGTATGTAAAATTTTTAAAATTTTGGTTAATATTGTTGGATTTCGATTTTAATTCTTTACAATGTTTTCCAAATTAAAACACAAAATCAATAATATGAACCGAAATTATAAAAATTTTAATACGGAAAAACATTATGGAAAAAGAAAACTAGTAGAAAAATGGAAATAATAAAAGGAAGAGATAAAAATAATTTATTAAATTCGATGATAAATTTTGGCGAAGAATTGGTTTTAATACGTATAAATTTCATCTATTTTTATATTAGAAGTTTTTATTTATTTTCTTTATTTTTTTCTGACTATTCGCGTTATTTTTTTATTTATAAATTTTATATCGCTGATTGTTTATTGTGTTGTTTACCACGTTCACTATCAGATTATTTTATAAATGTCGTTGTTTTTCATTTTGCTAATTTTTGTAAATTGTATATATTGTAACAACCATGCTTGTTACATTACTTGTATTAGTGAGTGATTAAAAGTGATAAATTGAAATTAGAATTAAAATTTATATTTGGAAGTTTAAATTTAATAATATGTACGTGAAGGTGAATTATAAGAAAAAGAAATAGTGTACTTATATATGTATGTGTGTATGTACATCTGGTCGGCGTCGCGAACGTGACTTTCCCAAAGGAAATATAATAAAAAGGAAATAGAATAAAAAGGAAATAGAATGGAGCTAGATTGATATAAGTATAGATATATATGTATTGGGGAAAGCACATTGACGCCGGTAAGATTAGGGTTGTAAAAGATTCATCAAAGTTAGTATAGAAAAAATACCGAAAGGATATATATATAATAAATTAAGAATTGATAGCAAGAGCAGACGAAAAGAGGTAAATATACCTCATAAAATGGGCTCAGTCGGCATTTTGGTCGAAGACTAAAAGAAACAGCTCCGAATTTTCTGATTGGTTATCCCAAAAGAGAAATCGGAGAGTTCCGCCGAAATTCCTAGAAAAGCAAGTATGTTGAGTATATATATGTGTTATGTTACCTGATGCTGGCTGCCGTACTAATAACTATGTATAAGACTATATATGTATATATGTATAAGTATATAACCCTAAAATATAAGGGACAACGGAACTTGTCCTTGGTTCAACTATTTTCGTCGAAAACAGACAAAAAACCATGAAGGTTGAGAAAAGATCTGCGAGCAATATAATTGAAAAAGAAACCGGCATTTTGTAAAAAGTAAAAGAAATAATAAGTATAATAATGATAAAATACCTGTGTTGCCTCCGGAGTCCTGGAGAGTAATAAAAATACGAGTTTTGTCGAAGTTAAGTTCGCCAGTTTCGTCAGTTGAGTTTTAATCAGTCAGTTAGTCAGTTTTTGAGTCGAGTAAGAGTAAGTCGAGGTAGCAGACAGGTTTAGTCGGATCGTTCGTCGGTCGAAGAAGTGAGGATGGACCGTCGGGACTTCGATCGCGAAGCCTAGCCATCCAGGTTAAGGAAAAGTTCCGTTGTTGTAAAAAATAAGTGATTATAATTTGTACGCGAATAAAGCAGTTAATTTAATATATATGTGTATAGCTATATGTATGGATAGTTAATCTTAATTTTTACGCGTAAAATAAAATAAAATAAAATTAAAATAAATTTTTATCGGAAATAAACCCGTATTATTTCATTCGTTTTTTATTATTCAATTTATTTAATAATCGGTCATGGGCCTCTCCCATGTGGCATCCCGGACATACCTCAAAGGAGCAAAGCAAATCAGAAAGTCGGTAACGTTATATGTTTAATATTTATATCTGAATATTTAAGTATATAAAACGTAAAAATATATATATGCTAACGATCTGTAGATATATATATATATATATGTATATGTATATCGTACGGGTCGTTACAATATGTAAATTATTATTTTTTACATATTTTATATATTACAAATTATAAATATTTATATATTTGTACACTTTATTTTTATGTTCGCATGATAATGGCTTATAAATCGAACAGCTTTGTGATTTCATTAAACCCAGCTGTGGTTCACGATAATTTGGACTAAATCATGTGTGCCAATTTAATTTATTAATTTAATTTAAAATTTTAATTTTACCTCGTCGTCGTTAATTTAATAAATTATTTCGAACCCAATTTATTATTATCAATAGACAAGAGTCTCCGAGTAATTCTCGTCGCTGGTTGACTGTTATATCTTTATGGAATCCAATTTATTATATATTATTGAAAATAAACTAGAGTACGCGAGTACTTGATTTCGTCGTAGTCGCAGCCAGATTATTGAATATTATTATTAATTTTTGTATTTATTAATTAAATTCTATTAAACTTATATTATATTTATTTTAATTATTTATAAAAATTATTTGAAAATATGTGAAAACAAGCACACGTGGAATACATGTTAATAATTAAATTTACAAACATGAATACATATATAGACAACGACGCGCATAAATTAACGTAGAATGAATTAATAAATACAATAAAATTAAACCTGTCGATTCATTTCGAAAATTGATCGTCCTTATTTATAATTACTTTATTATTATTACCATCGTTATTGCTACGAAGTCTTCATTATTTTCGTTATTACGAGAACTAAGTTTTATAGAAAAATACTTTTTCAATTAATTCTTTAGGACTGGAAAAATTGTTATAAAAACGCAGTTTTTTGACTAGACGTTTGTTTTTATGAAATATTTCCAAAATTTATTTTTCTCTAAAGAAAGTTCGAAAATGTAAAGTAGCGAAACGTGTGTCATCTGGCGACATATCTCTTCGACTTTAAAAATAATGTTCTTTTTACAGGCGTTACCGCGCGAAAGTTTTTCTATTAGAAAGAAATCGTATTTTTAAGACTAGAAATTAATTATAATTTCATCATTTTACGTGTCTATACTTTAAAACGATACGGTCAAAATGTTCTTTTTATTTTTTTAATTGGTTCCTCAATTCCAACAAGTGGATAGGGCAAATATATTTATGAAATGTGTTTATAAAAGACGAAGGAACTAGCGTGCATTCAGTTAAAAAGGAAAAAAGAAGGTGTACATACGAGCATATTATGCTCTTATGTTATGAGATACATGGTTAACATCAGCTGTGTGTAATTGTTCCTTGCCAAGCGTACTTAAAAATAGTGTGGAAGGCGATGAATAACGTAGCCCCTCCAATCACGCGTGTATGTGTCAAGTGGTTAAGTGTTCCTTAAATTCATATATACAAACTTAGAGAAAAATAATATACAAGTTTGTTACAAATGCACGCTTATAGTGACTTATGGTACTAATGATTATTACATAAACGTTTTTCGATTGAGCAGAGATAAACCATGCAAGATACAGTTTTATAGTTCAGAATTATTCGTATGACGTTTGAATTTATTGGACTTTCTATTAATCACCTGGTATGAATTTTCTTTGCATTACCTTTTCTACAAATGTTAAGAGGGTTTCCATATTATTTTTGTTTAGGATTAGAGATTGGTTGGGTGTAATATGATAAGTATGTCTTAAGCGATTAAAGACAGGACACTTGTATATGGTGTTCGATATTGTCAACATCATCACTATAACATATTGTACATTGTGATGCACTAGTGATTCGGAATCTATGGAGATATTCTCAAAATTTTACACGGCCAGAAGGAACCTGAGATGTGACGTTTTTTCATTCTTCCTCTGTGGCTTCAATATTAGGGAAAAAATTATAAGTCTTTCTTCCTGTTTCGTAAGTGTCTCACTTTTGCTGGCAGATAATTGATTAGTACTTGATTAATTTTATAGGAGGGCCTATCGTACAGATTCGATGGAAGGGCTTTACTTTTTAAATAATACGTACTGTTAAGGAGGCTAATGCTGCCAGTAAATAATATATAAATCTAAAGGTAATACTTTAAATGTTGAATATATTGGAGAGTATTGATTTTATTAATTATAAACCAAACAAAATATAACACCAATTAAAAGTTTCGCAATAAAAAACTTTTAGCCATTATTGGTGTTATATTCTGTTTGGTTTATAATACGTTACTAATGACATTGACAGCAGAGAAGGGTGCAGTCCATATTTAATAAGAATTTTCTTCGTTGTTTGTTTATTGTTTTGAATTAATTTATATAAATACAGGCACCACATACATATAGTGACTGTGTTAGACCTTTATATAGGATGTGTGGTTTTCATGATATTTTAAACCTTTGAACTCTTTCTACATAAAGTATGATTTTTTAACTTTTATTATTCAGGTAATTAATGTGAGACCGAAAAGTACGTTTACGATCGATAAGTATTCCTAAATATTTTAAGGTTTTTGTGTAACTGATTATTGATTCGGAGATTATTTTCATATTATTGACTATTCCTCGGCAGCTGTACGACCCCGAAAGACGCAAGTGCAACTAGTATCAACAAGTATCCGCCAGATAACGATATACGGATCTGATTACTTCGACATATCTCTTATTTATCGTTATTAATTACGTATATCGAAAATACCGACAGTCGATAGCGTAATCGTTAAGATATTATGTTATCCTACTTTACCCGTCGACTGCTACTACATAACGGTACGAATCTTTCTTGACTATTTCCATCGTATTCTGAAATTTCCAAATGTTGGCTCTATATCGGATATATATATATATATTCGTCCTATTATTATATATATTTTTTATTAATTTCATGTATTTCTGATGTACCACCCTCTACTCTAGGTATACGATACCGTTATTTAAAATATATTATTCGTAGCGAATTACACGGGATCGTGAGTGTAATAGTTCGTTAGTTTACCGTAGGAATGTTTGAAATTAATCTTCCCGTGTAACATATATGAAATTTAAATATGCATAATATTTATTTGGCCTCTTTAATTAATTAATTATATTCTGCCAGAAAACGTATTAGTCGTATTAGCGCTATGACGAATAATTCGATGTTTAATAAACTTAAGAGTTAGCTTAAATTAATTCAACTTTTTGAAGTGAAACTTCTATTGGCGCGGTTTATATGGGAAGTTATACGTACACACACACATACATATATATATATATATTTTGATCGCATGTTTACAGCTTATTATTATATAACGAGTTTTATAAATATTGTATATATATATATATATATATATATATATATATATATATATATATATATATATATGTTTATTATTTATTAAAGCAAATACATTCTTAGTATACTTAATAGAAGAATTTTGAGTCATGTTGAATGTGAAATTCGCGAAATTTCGAATATTGTTAGCTGTTAAAGCATCGTTTTAAATGCTTCGTTTTGCTATACGTGAACGTGTTTGTTGGTCGATAGATGTTTAACATTAGAAATTAATCTAATTAACGAGTAAAGTGTTGACTACATTTATCACATTAATTTATGAGGAAATACGTCCGATAAGTACTTCAATTTATTTTTTCATGTACTCCATAGAGAAGTAGAATTATATTTATATAAAAATAAGGTTAAAAATAAGGTTTATTATGTTTTATATGAGCATTAGGTACAATTTTTATTTTTAATAATATATAAAAAGTGCAATTTCCTAGAAGTTTGCTTTTTCATCTTTCGTTTTTTTTTGTTTTTTTTTTTAAATTATGTTCATTAAACACTTGTCAGCCACCCAAAACGGCAGAAGTATTGCTTATTTAAATTAAGTTACTACTTATAGAGTGATATTCGTATACTTATTACAAAAAAAAATATATATTTTTTCAGAAGTATTGCTTATTTAAATTAAGTTACTACTTATAGAGTGATATTCGTATTTATTACAAAATATATATGTATATATTTTTTTTAAAATTTGAAGACTCATGTATGACACCGTGCATGAAATATAACGTCGTTCAAACGGCATTTCATGGTGACACGAATCCGATTGGTGCAATTTTAAATGACTTCACAGCATAGATCTGAATGAATTTGAGCGCTAGCATTGGTAACGTTGACTTTAAGGGCAACGGGGACTTATTAGCATAGAGCTGCGACCAGGAGCGTATTTCAACTTTTGTCGCCCCTACGCCACACAAGTGGTGCCGCCCCATGTAAGGCCATCGATTTTCCAAAATTTTGTTACTCAAATATGTTGGTTCGGTTACAAAATTTTATTTTCTGAAAAGTGTTTTACTATTCTTAAACACAAAAATAAAAAATTTAAAGTCTATGGTATGAGTAAAATAAAAACTTTTTAAAAATAATCCATTTTTGTATTTACTGTATAATAAATAATTTACATTTGAAAACTTTACACTGTTTCAATAATTATAGTTGATAGAAAAAAGTCATGATGTTTATTAGCAAAGTTAATGATGTCCGTCCAATTAATTTATTGTCATATATTTTTAAAGTTTCTATACCTACAAAATTTTGAAAATTTGATCGAAGAATTCGCCTTAAGAAAGTCAAGAAAAATTGTACTATAAAATAATTACTTGTATTTTTTGTGATAAATATATCTGATTTAAAACTAAAAAAATTAATTTTTTTTGTTAACAAAATTTATTTTTGGTCCTACATGCCGCCCTTCCAAAATTTGCCGCCCTATGCCATGGCATTCTTGGCAAATACGCCCCTGGCTGCGACTTTAGGAAAACGTTCGTATGAAAAAGTCTAACCGGGTCAAATCGCGTGATATCACGTCATCTATGCGAAAGATAACCCTAACTTCAAATCGTTCGTGCAGAATATCCTGTAGCGTCATCAAACTTGATTCGATTATTTGCCACCATTTGTTATAGAATAATAAACAAGCAAATCACTTGGTCTCCACACACTGCAAACATAACCACTTCTATTACAAAAATTACAAAACCCTATATATATATATATATATATATATATATATATATATATATATAAAATATGTGTGTGTGTATTCGTTAACAACCGAACTGTGTCATAATTCCTAAAGCGTTCCAATGTCAACCTGACGTTCGAGTGTTGGAACCCAGCACGCTGTGCCGTAAAAGTTTTCGTCGTGGTCATCATCATCATTAAACTTTTTAAAAGTAGTGGACAATGTGAATGAAGAAACTAGCGTGCTTAAAATGTCCCGTTTGAATGAAGCGCATCTATAACAAAAGAAATTAATAAATAGTGTTGGCGCGTGTGGTAGTTTCGCTGCGAGTAATTGGTAGCAAATGGGGTGTAAAAGTTGAGTGCGAATCAATATGTAGTGTGTGCGAACGAATAACAAATGACGAAATTATGCAATAACGCGCGTGTAAAAGCTGCTTTACATTTTACCCTCTCCTTCTTATACAAATATGATTAATCATCTACTAATTTAGGAGTACATTTTGTTATCCTTTTCATCATTTTCTTTTTCTCTTTCTGGTTTTATTTTCATTTTTTTATCATCTACTCTTCTTTTAAAATTATCATTAAACTATCGTACACCAATGTCTCGAATTGACACGATTGAATTAGAATATGGATTTCCGAGTTTTTAAAACATCCGACAGTAATTAACCCGTATTCTACCGTCTCCGCTACTTGTCAATAATGAATTTATCGGCACATTTTTTCAATACTGAGAACGGGCCGCGAATTTTCTAGAAAATTTTCCCACCAAATCAGCCTATGTTTTCCGATCATCATCCTACCGACGAAGGAATAAATCTATCGGCTGGATGCCGAATATTACGCGTACGACACTGTCGAAATTGCCGAAACGAAGCGATTCTAAGAGAAGAATTTTCTTCGCTACTTATTAAACGGGAATTCTTTCGAAATATCTCGAATAGATGCATCGAATAATAGCCCATTTTATACGCGAACTACGCTGAAATGGGCTAGTCACGATGTTCTGAGCGTATATATTTTATTTTCCACGTTTTTAATAAGACGACACGAGCTGGAAACGAAAATTAATTTAAATAAATTTCGATTTATTTTCGCGAACAACATCGAAGAAAAATAACGTAAAACCGTTTTTAGGCGCATAACCAACGAACTAGCCGACATTATTTAAATGAGTGGCACGCGTTTACTATTAACAGTACCGGCACTAGTAAAAGAGTACTGCTAGTAATAGTATCGATAGTGAGTTGGGTGTGGGGTGGCATGGTAAAAGCTAACAAAATCTAATTCAATTTTTTGTCCGTTTTAGCTTGCGCAACATTTGTTTACTTTTCATTTAAAAAACGAAATACGCCCTTTTAATATACGACTTTTTACGTCCGTTCGTTTCGTCGGCCTATTTATCTTTTTTTTCCTTTTTTTTTTTTTATTGTTGAAATAAAGAGACGTTGCGCACACATACATACACATATATGCGTGTAGGCCAATGTTGTATACTGTGTGTGTATATATATATATAAACATGTAAACACGTACATGTATATGTATATTGTGTTCACATATATGATATATATTTGTATGTGCATATATATATATGTTCGTGTATATTATAATAAGTGTTATGCTATTTAACTTTTTTTTTATTGTAACAAAGAGATGTACACTTATATATATATATATATATATATATATATATATATATATATATATATATATATATATATATATATATATATATATATATATATATATATATATATGAACCAATGAACCAATATATTAATAAATATATATATATATACACACGTATATATGAATCAATACATATATATATGTAAATACTCTATGTATGAGTATATATATATATAATTTACGCACGTGGACATTGTGGTGTGCTGCTTATGTTATATATATATATATATATATATATATATATATATATAAATGTGTTGTCCCTTTGTCTTCCACTTCATTACTTTTGTGAAAAGAATAGATCGGAACTAAAGGACGGATGATAAGGGACATTTTTTATCCTTTCAATTCTGCGAATATTGTTTCCGATCACGTTTTTTTTTTCTTCTAAAATTCTTTTCGTCAACATTTTTTTTTTTTTATTCGTATTTATTTTTGGGTATCTTTTTTTTTTTGCTTTTTTGTAGAGTGTAAACTTGGAATGGCTTATAGAGTTTTTGAAAAACAGCAGTTGGCCACCCGAACTTTCGTTAGTCGTAATATACCGTCGACACGATGGAAATGATCGACGACAAAAGTGGTAGTTAATGAAAGTACGACTAAAAGAGAAAAGAAAATATTTTCTATCGGGAAATAAGAAAGAAAAAAATAAAGAAAAAATGACGACGAAAAAATAAAAATTGTTCGATTATTATTTTTGTGCGTTGAAAGTTGTTTCGGTTGAGTGGATTGAACACGTACGGAGAAGAGTAATCGCCGAACATTTTTACCTAATCTGTTTTCACATTTTCCATTTTTGTAAGTTGTTGGAGGAAATTCGGACATCGTCGGATCGACCGAATTTAAATAATCCGTTTACTTAGTTTCTACATTTTAGCTAATATTTATCTTTTCTCTATCCGAATTCGATTATATAACCGAATTAACCGAATGAGGAACACCAGTTATAAAATGCATTGTTGGTGGTTTTCTAGATTAAAAAAAAATTATATATGTATATACATATACATATATATATATATAGCTCTAGTATGTTCTGGTTTTCATTTTTAAGGATATTAAAAAGTACATTCGAGGAATAAAACTCGAATATTCGATAAAATCGATTGCTTATGTTGAATTTGAAAAAATTTTTTCTTTTGCTTACGCACGAACACCAACTTTTAATTTTTTTTTTTTGACGATTCTAAATAGTAAATTTTTATTAATTTACAATTTCAAGCGTTGCATTTTTAATATTAATTATAATTTTAAAAATTCAACAAGATATTTTAGTGCAGAATTACGTGTCTCTTTATTTTAACACACTTCTATATAATTTTTAGTATATTTATTCCCAAAAACATATTTTATAACTTAGTAAAATAGTTTATTTTCGCCAAATCGAATTTATACGTTTATATTCGGTTAAATTTCAGACTAAAGTTAATATATAACAATTAAAAATACCCGTCGTATAATGTAGATATACTACCTATGTATTGAATAAAATTTTTTGTATAAAAAAATTAATGTAAAAATAAAATAACTCAACAAAACGATCAGATGCAACGTAACTGTGCACCGAAATATTTTGCTGAACTTTTAAAATTATAATTAATATTAAAATTGCAATTAAATAATTCCGCCGTAATAAACATTTACTATTTAGAATCGTTTAAAAAAATATTAAAAGTTGGCTGACTACCGAATTAAACGATAAGAAAACAAATATTTCTTCACCACCGTAGCCTACTTGACGGCTAAAACTCTGCCTAGTACACATCGAGATCAACATGTAACAACACACGCATACCATTAGACAATAATAAATTAGTCCTACTCTAAACATCGCAGCAGATCTACTATCCGAAAGACAGGACTAATTTATTATTGCCTAATTGTTATACGTTTATTGTTATCTCGGGTGATTTAGGTAAAAGAATTTTCATTGTCATTAGCCGTTCATCAATGAGGATCCGTAATTATATATCGCATCAAATTTGTTTATATTGCAAGTCCAACACCGTGTTGTCTTTTCCGACCATGTAACATACCTTTCCAATACAAGATGTATCCCGGTACAGTTTTCTATAAATTTACCTTTTTCAGGAATTCTCGGTCCACTTAAGGCTGCTATCGATATTATATTTATTTAATTTCCACAATATTATAGCTGGTCTCCTTACTGGTAATTCAGTGGAGTCTAACAGCGTCCTAACATTCCAGGTAGCCAAACACCCTGTTTTAGTCTTTCCCCGATAACCAGATCGCAAAAGTGTTCCCTCCTGTAGAGTTCTGCACGTTTTAGGAGAAAACGAACCAACTTACATTACTGCAGGAGGTCGTCCACTACCTAACGAATTGGTTAAAATTTGCCCTGCTGATCTCGCATTTTCTTCATTTGCGATATTTTCAAATTAGGTTTGATTTTGTTTAAAACAGTAGCAGCATAGCCACGCTTTAATTAGAACACAAAAGCAATAACGTAGAAAAAACTCTCATGCTGTCTACTCAACACCAGCAGATGATCCAGTGGAAACCAAGACGACTGGGACTGCCGGCACTAATGAAATACTGCAGACAGGATATTGGAAAGAGAGGAAGAAATACAGGATCCGGAAAAGACCTCGCGAGGGGAAGAAAGAAAGGAGGACGGAAAGAGTATAAGAAAGGAAGAATATATACATATATACATATATATATATATATATATATATATATATATATATACATATATATAAATAAACTGTATATTTTATATTTATGTCGAAATCCTTCCTATTGGATTGGTTGAATTGAAATAAAAGAGGCACGATGTTTTAATATACCAGGGTAACTACCTATGTATGTATCTACACTTATATATAAAATTTTAAGGCCACGATCAAGAACTGTTAATGTCTAACATGATGTATACATACTATATTGTATTATACAGCTTCGATTTTCTATGTTATTACCAAGTTCCTGTGCTGGAGACATGTTACAATTGTATACATCACTTTATTAGCTCTTAGTTATTGTATGTTTGCGTAATGTACAAATCTATTAGATGTTTCAAACACACACGTTATATATATATATATATATAATAAGAACATTTGTTATTGTTTTATTTTTTTTAAGGTGAGATCTTCGTTCATGCGAATTTACTTACTACGAGAGTTCAGTAGAACTTGTCCAGTGTGTTTTAGTAAAATTCGAACAAACGTTTCAATTCTCGATCAACATGGGTTGCACTGCATCCACAAATACAATGGTTCCTTCAGCAGATGACCACAAAAGACCTACTAGTAAAAGTAATTCAGATACTCTACCTGGTATGATTAAATTTATGACATGAATGTATATGAGACGAAGGGGTAAATGTATTTTGCAGCGGATTTATATTGATGAGATTAAAGGTAACATTAATTAACGACAAAAATGGTAATAATAATAATAATAATAGGAATCGTAAACATGGTGATGACGCATATTATTATTGTGATCACAATGAAATCGGTTTAATTTGAATAACAACAATATCATTAATTATCATAATATTCATTTCATTATCACCATCGTCAAATCAATATGTTGAAAAAAAAAACATATTATATATAATGAACAAATATTCAGGAATGCGCAAAAAGTGAGGTAAAGTCGAAAAAAGCAAACTACGTACCCTGATCAAAAATCTTCATACTTATATAAAATCTACAGTAGTCTGCACTTCCGCTTACCGGTAAACTTGCAACCGCTACATTCTTCTACTTGACGATTTAATATTTCCAACATAAGTCATATCCTGAAAAATCCTCCTCCTTTACACTCAAACTACAATGTACGCATAATACAATTCTATTCCGAACGATGCGTTATCGATGTATCGTTCTAGTTCCAAACCACTTTCTAACCGTCGCGATTACCAAAAACTTATTAATTTCTCTAGAATCCTCCAACCTACACCAACTAATCTAACGAATCTTTCCTTTCCACTTCAACTTCTATCTTTCCGAACCGCACACATTAATCTTAAACTATTCTCCTTCCCGTGCATCCGGGGCCCGAGTGCAATAAACGGCGCGTAAATCTACAGTTAATACGTAAATGAAAGAAAATTTATAAAATTGAAATGAGTAAATTTGACTTTTAAGAATTTTTGCCGTTACATTTTTAAAAAATGAAATAAGAAAAAAGAATGAAATTAATAATGCTCGAGCGAAATAAAAAACTAAATTACCGGTTAAAATTTCATTCAGATTTATCCCCTCCGCGGTTAACTCGCTCTCTCCGGGATTTTTATTTTTAATACTACTTCTAAGATTATGATTATTTTTTCATTTTTATACTTTAATTGTAATATAGTAATAACGAATAATATAAAAATTATGTATTGTAAAATTATTAATATTTCGTTAACAAAATTCTGCACAATAGAGCGATTAACCAATAAATTTAATTATGTACTGATATAAAATATTTTATATATATATATATATATATATATATATATATATATGTAATTCTGCACAATAGAGCGATTAACGAATAAATTTAATTATGTACTGATATAAAATATTATATATATATATATATATATGTAATTCTGCACAATAGTTAATAAATTTAATTATCTACTTCTTCTTGTTATCCGTGTCGGTCATTTATATTCCTTTTTTCCCCCAATATTTCACTATCTGGACTGCCTCGTCCGAGATTCCGTCTATTCTTGTCATATCTTCCATCCCGCATCGCACTGGCAGCAATGAGCAAGTTAATAAGTGCTCCGAATCTTGTACCATGCCACAATCACATCTGTCATTATCTGTAATTTTCCATCATTTCATGTTCTTTGCTGTTCTACCTGTCGGAGTTCTTATTCTATTTTGAGTTTTCCATGTTGACCACGGCAATATATTACCGGGAGTTAGATGTTCGTTCGGTTGTTTCCATAATTTTAATCGGTTTTCTATCAGCCTTCCTTTCCATAACTCCATCCTAGTGATTTCCGGCGTTTGCGTCAGAGCGTTTGCTGTTTTAACAAAACTCTTTCCCGACTTGAGTCGACTTATTGTCCAATCTTTTGCATTCAGTGGATGTCTTATGTCTTGTTCTTGTTTCGTTTTTTCCTTTCCAGCCATCACTTCCCGTCTTATATTTGGTGGTGCTATGCCGGATAATATTTCTATTTTATCGATCGGTGTCGGCTTCAAACATCCTGTAACTATACGATCGGTTTCGTGTGGTGCTACATAAATTCTTTTTACATATGCTAAATTCCGCCATACTCCACTAGCATATTGAACTGCGGAATAACACAGAGCTAAACCTGATGTTCTTAATACATTTGGATCTGCACCTCAGGTGGAGTCAATCAATTTTCGGAGTAAACCGTTTTTTGTACCGATTTTTCTTTTGGTATCTTCGCAATGTTCTTTAAATGTTAAGGCTCAATCCAACTTAACGCCTGCACTCAATTATGTACTGATATATATATATATATATAATTGAATCAAAATATAGGATGCTTCCAGCAATGGACTGGTATAGGCTAATCGTAACCACGTGTATATATATATATGCATATATATGTATATATATGTATATATATATATATATATATATATATATATATATATATATATATATATGTATATATAAATGTGTAATACCTGTATATATTTTTTAAAATAAAATTACTTCGGAAAACTTTCAGGCATAGCTTTCGAAGTGCCGCTGCGTGATGAAGAGAACAGCCTGATTAAAAAACATCCTCCTAAAAGGTTGTTGAAACTGGAAGAAAAAGAACGATCGCCGCCTCCTTTAACTCATCAAATGCTGTTGAACAAGTTAGCTCAGGCTGAACAAAGAAGACTACAGGTATTAAGGACGTATCTTTGGTTTAGTTTTGCTAAAACTTAAGAATTTGGAACGTGTGGGAATATCTGTGTCCTTTTTGTGGGTGACGGGTCATAGAGATATTCCAGACAACGAATTTGTTGACTGATTGGCTAAAGACGCGTCGTCTAGTGGTGTAGAGCTCTCCTTAATAACTCACAAAGATATCGTTCACTTTATTCAGCTAGAGCATAGGGATCAGTGGGAGCTAATGTACACTAAGAGCATTAGTCAATCACCTCTTACTTATTACTATCACTTCCAGCCGTCTCTCCCCAAACTCCCGTGGTTCTATCTCTTTAAAAAGATTAGTCGTAAGAGAATTTTACTCATCAGCAGATTGCGATTTGGACATCATTTGTTGCCTGACCGTCTTTTCCGTATGCAGCTCAGAGAAAGTCCCTCTGAACAGGTAGTCTGCAGCCCCGATCATGTCTTTTTTGAATGTTCTGCTGTAGCACCGTTCGGAGCTTTACCTTATTACGTTCTTCGAGTATTACACCTCCGTATAATGTATCGTCCCTTTTACATCTGGATAATCTACAATTGTTCCCCCATATAGCGACGTTTATAGAGAAGTCAGCATGCTTGATTAAGATGTAGATAGTCCCCACAGCATCACGTTGGGTAAGCTGTAAAGGCACCCCATTTAATAATAATAATAAAAAAAAAATTATAGCGAACAAGCTTTTTGCAAATTACTGATTTAACGTTTTACTATCCAGACGAGTGAAGTAAAGTCGTTACATACGTATTGTCGATAATATTTAACACTTTTGCTTGCATAATAGGTTACACTATAATTGGATAGTAAAGAATAATCGTTTATTTATAAGCGATTGTTTCAATTTTAAAAATATTTATGCGATGCGTTAAACATTAACTCTAAAGTCATCCGAAAAAATAGAATTCGGTACAACGTATTGCTCCTATCATTTTCTTCAATTATTTTGTTCAATGTATTTTTTTACTTTTAATTTTATAATTCAGAAAAAATTATTCATTGTATTATTTTATTTATAAGCCTACAATTGGCTGTTTAGCTGTTGTGTGGCTTCATTAAATAAATAAATAAATAAATAAATAAATAAATAAACGATTTATTGATAATGTGCGACGACTGAAAGGGTATTATAATAATAAGAAGGATGGAAGAAAACGATTTATTCCGATGTAAAATAAATAACGAATACTTTGTCATAAAGTCACGGATCCCCTTAAAGTTACCTCAGCAGCTAAATATAAAAAAAAAACACTTTACCAATATAAAGAAATAATAATAATAATAAAAAAATAACAATAGGAAAATTTAAAAATAAAACATTAGCTGATATATATATTAAATTAAATTTAACACGTATAAAAATCGTATATAGTACATATATATATATATATATATATATATATATATATATATATATATATATATATATGTATATATATATATATATATATATATATATATATATATATATATATATATATATAATTAAGAAAATAACTGAACGCGATATCGAAAATCTGTGTGCTTAATACGGCCACGCTTAAGTGTAACTGAGATCGAGAATATTGTAATTTCCGATTACTCGAATTAAATTATTATCACGATATTTACATTTATCCTAAATTTTTTTCCATAATTTATAAATATGATCACACAAATACGAGGAATATGTTTAACGTTGAAATGCGTGTACGATCGTCCGATTCTAGTACCTTTGCGCTTTTAAATTTATAGAGAGTAGCTTGTAAATAAATTTTTCAACTTTAGGAAACTTAACCTCCACTTCAGGGTCGAGCGATTCAGTAATATAGCAACCTAAGTATTTGAATGTTCTTTCGATTTTACATCAGCGTAATCTCGAGTATTATGTAGCGTTATCGTTAGTTTAGTTTTCCTTACATTTATATTAAACCCATATCTGAATTGCGCTTCGTTTACTGAACTCTTTTATTAAGTCTTCAATTAAATCTATAAAGAGAACTGATGCGTACCTCGTGTTGGTCAAATATCTTCCATTCATTCTGATGCGTAATTTTACATCGTCCAAAAAGCATCGCCAGATATTTTATCCGCACGCGCGTTGAAAAGTAATACGAAATGCTTTAGGTTAACATCGGGTTAGAAGTAATATATGTTTTTGTTAATAAAATTCATAAAAATCTAAAATTTAACGTAAAAATTAAAACTAATGGTAATTCGTACGTCTTATATACTAGTAGTATTGAAGATTATGACAATGTAATGAATAACTTGGCTAAAATGGGAATAGAGCATTATACGCATACCCCCAAACATAGAAAACCAATAAAAATGGTTTTAAAAGGAATACCTATTAACGTTACATTAAATGAAATTAGAAAAGAAATCGAATCTAAAATTAAGATCGATGATATTAAACAATTTACCAAAAAAAATTCTGAAAATCAGATAATTAAACTACCTATTTTTAATGTTATATTCCCAGCGAACACAAATATTAAAGATATTGTAAATATCAAACAACTTTGTTATTGTATAGTATCCTGGGAAAAATTTAAACTCAGTAATAAAATTATACAATGTTTTCGGTGCCAGGCTTATGGGCACGTATCTTATAATTGTTTCAAAAAAATAAAATGTTTAAAATGTGGTGGCCAGCATTCTATTAAAGAGTGCGGCGAAAATAATCAGGTAAAATGTGCTAACTGTGCAAATGAGCACACAGCTAACTCGAAAAGTTGTCCGGTTTATAACCGAGTTCTCGAAACCGTATCGAATAATATACTAAATAAGAATACCGTAAATAACGTTAATAATAATCGCACTAGTAATAGTGATCACGACTATAGAAATAATAGAAATAACAATCATTTTAGAAATAATCATATTAATGATAATAATAATAATAATAATAATAATAATAATAATAATAATAATAATAATTTAAGAAAAACAAATGTTAATAAAACGACGCGTACTTATGCACAGGCTCTAAATAGTAATATATGTATAGAAAGCAATCGTGATAGCGAGAGTAATAGTGACTTATCGTATATTATAACAGCATTTAAATCACTAGGTATTAGCAACATATTACGATGCATCAAAAGTATTATATCAAAACTAAAGTCAAATCGTGATACTGATATAGTTACCGTAATTACCATAATTATCGAATGTGTAACCGACACGTTCATATAAATGTGTATATCTGTATATGTGTGAAGAAGGAGTGCATGTAATTGCCTGGAATGCTAACTCTGTTAGAAATAAAATATTAGAACAGTTTATGCTGAGCAATAACATACACATTGCTGGTCTCTCGGAAACAAAAATTGATGGAAATTTTAATTTTAAATTATCTAACTATAAAATACTCCGAAATGATTTAACAAACAAAATGGGAGGAGTAGCCTTAATAGTTCACAACAGTTTACACTACACCCCTCTGCCTATACCGCATACCAGTCAGGTACAAGCTGTGGGAGCGAAATTTCAGCTAGGAAACAAATCATTAGTTATCTTTGCAGCATACCGACCGCCGATAAAACCTACTAGTCTCGAAAGTGATATCAGATCCTTATTAAATACATCAACACATGTCTTAGTAATTGGAGATTTAAATGCAAAGAATAGAGTTTGGAATTGTCATAATGCTAACAGAGCAGGGAACATACTCCTAAACATGTGCAACAGACTAAACTTTCAGATAAAAACACCATCAGAGCCTACATTTTTCCCCGGGAATTCAACTTCTTTGCCTAGCATCATTGATATTGTCATTGCCAAGAACTACTCTCAATTAAGTAACCCTTTATCTTTAAGTGAACTATCATCGGATCATAATCCGATAATGTTTACTATATGTAGTAAGTTAAAGTACAATAAATTAACTAAATCTTTCAATTATTCCAGAGCAAACTGGAACATATTTAAAGAACACATTCAGAAAAATATTAATATACCAAAAACTTTACTTAATCCGCAATCTATAGATAAATACATTCTACATTTAAATTCCGTCATAATGCAAGCTGCGCGCAGTGCCATTCCGCGGGTTGTTACAAAGGAGAAAGTGAATTCGATCTCAAAAGATATAAAAATTATTATTAAACTTAAAAACTACGTTCGTAAATGTTATCAAAGATCTAATGATCTACATAAGTTCAAGTATAAGAAGCTGTATAACAAATTAAATAAGGTAGTTAAAACAAAGTTAATAAATGAAAGAAATTTACAGTATGATAAATTCCTCAAAAACCTCTCTCCAATTGATAATAGTTTATGGAGAGTTAATAAATACTTCTGTAGAGGCCAAACCGAATTACCGCCTATTAAAGACCCAATAAATTTGGGTAGGATAGCTTATTCCGTTGAAGACAAAGCGGAAATTTTAGTTGAGCATTTTAGTACTGTTCACAGTCAAAATGTGTTGATGTCAACCCGGTATCATGAACGTAAGGTGAAGCAGACGATAAACAATTACTCACTTGACACTCCTGCAGTGATTTCACTCGTAGATCTTACAACACCTAAAGAGGTTAAACGCCTTATCTCCACTCTCAGGATGAAAAATTCAGTTGGTCACGATCAAATTAGCATAAAAATGATCAAAAATCTACCAACAAAAGCAATAGTCGCCTTGGAGGTTCTATTTAACTCATGTTTACGCCTATGCTATTATCCTGTGTCGTGGAGAGTATCGGTAACGGTACCTTTGGCAAAAGCTGGGAAAGATTCATCTTCGGTTCAAAATGTTAGACCTGTGAGTTTACTCAGTAATATAAGTAAGGTTTTTGAAAAAATAATACTAGTAAGATTGAGGGCATTTAGTGACAGAGAATCCATCATAGCTGACTCGCAATTCGGTTTTAGACCAAAACTAAGTACGACAATCCAGCTGGCCAATGTTTGTGACAAAGTTACTGATAACTTTAACCAGAATAAACATTCGGGTGTTGTCTTGATGGACATAGAAAAAGCGTTTGACACAACATGGCATGATGGAATCATATATAAATTAATTAAATATAATTTCCCTCCATATCTTGTTTTTACTATTAAATCTTATTTGATGAATAGAAAATTCTATGTGAAACTGAAAAACCATAACTCTGACATAAGGTACGTTAAAGCTGGGGTGCCTCAAGGCAGTATCTTAGGCCCATTCCTTTTTATTGTATATATTAATGATTTACCGACAATCCCAGGAGTAGATATAAATCTCTATGCTGATGACACCTCTCTAATGGTATCTTCTTATAGAATAGACACTATAAGTAATAGATTAACTAAAGCAATTGATGTCATGTCTAAATTCTACCATAAATGGAAAATAAAAGTTAACGATGAAAAAACAGAGTCAATAATTTTTACCAGACGTAGGCCTTCATTAAATCATTTCGTTAAAATAAAAAACGTTGAACTTGACTGGAAGGAACATGTGAAGCATTTAGGCGTCATCATAGACAGAAAACTCACATTTACAAAACATATTAATGATTGTGTAAGTAGAACAATACGGAAAATGGGTTGTCTATTTCCTATATTTAATAAAAGATCTGCGCTTTCAACGCAAAACAAATTTTTATTATACAAAAAGGTAATTTTACCAAAGCTACTCTATGCCTGCCCAGTGTGGTCTTATACTAGTAGTAGTAATATAAACCACGTGCAAAGAGTGCAAAACCATTGCCTTAGAATAATTTTGAATAAACCTCGATTTACTTCAATAAAATCTCTCCATGATGCGTTAAAATTCCCTTACGTACAGGAAATGATTACGGATAAAACGAAAAAATTTTTTGCCGATTGTAGATATTCCGACATTCCAATGGTAAATTCTATAGGGAATTACGATTACCAAGCTTTACGACACAGGTATAAAAGATATAAGCATAGGCGTATAAAACACATCCTTCTATAGTAAGCCAGCTATAAATTCTAGTTCTAGTATTAATAAATAAGCTAAGATATTTTTAAGTATATTGTTGATACGGTAAGA